>JAKOOJ010000008.1:26052500-26470000 GCA_022577455.1 Arizona elegans | reverse complement strand
AGGAATTTCCCGAAAATCACCTCTAAGGCACAGAAGCTGTTCTGCATAAAAGTTCTTGGTACCTTCTGATAAGAGGTCATGTGCATTTTTCCTTGCAGGAGTTGTTCCCATGCCTGGACATGGAGTTGCTTCAGGAATGCCAGGACATACAGCTGCCATGGCTCCAAAAACTTGGCCAGAAGGTAAAATTGCAGTACCATAACCCAAAATTACCAGCAATTCATGTGCAGTTAACCATGATAGTCGTGATCTGAGAAGAGGAGGGGAAAGAAGCAGCAAAAAAGGTCTTTTCAAATCCTTTCCTTTCTATATTGTCTTAATGGCACATCTTCACAATAGCTAGTAATTTTCTCCCAAGATATAAGAGAAGATATAAGAGAACAGAGATAACCATGATACGTTTTAGTTCTCTTTTCCTCTTTTTTCTCCTCCCAAAGCTCCTTTTGTAAAGTATCTTCAACAGACAAAAGTTTCTTCTTGTGAAGACCTGTCTAACAATGGCTGTCACAGAGAAGATGGAGTCAACCTATTCTCCAAAGCACTTGAGGTGGGAGATGATTAAAGAGGGATCCAACCTAGAACTAAGGAGAAATGTTCTGACATGGGAATAATTAATCAAGTGAAATGGTTTGCCTGCAGAGGTTGTGGGTGCTCCATCACTGGAGATTATCAAGAACAGACTGGACAGCATAGGCTCTGCTGGTTGAGCAGGAACTTGGTCTAGGAAACCTCCAAGGTCCCTTCCAATCCTATTATTCAATGTTCTATGCCCGTGAAGGCGAACCTATGGCACGCGTGCCACAGGTGGCACACGGAGCCATATTGGTGGGCACACAAGCTCAGCTCCAGCGTGCTTGCGTGCGCTGGCCAACTGATTTTCAGGCCTTCCGGTCCCACCAGAAGCCGGCAAATGGGTCGTTTCCAGCCTCCGAAGACCATTTTTGCCCTCCCCAGGCTCCTAGAAAGCCTCTCAAGCCTGGGGAGGGCAAAAAAATGGGCCTACCAGGCCCACCAGGCCATTGCGTGTTAAAAGCGGGGGGAGCATGGGGGGGGTCACATACACATGCGCAAGGGGGTGGGGTGCATAGAATTACGGGTGAGGGCATGTGCGCACGCGATCCCTCCCCCCGTGCTCCCCCCGCTTTTGGCACATGATGGCAAAAAGGTTAGCCATCACTCTTCTATGCTATGCCCACATGGGAAGTGAGGTTTAATGATAGTTCTAGTGGAAAAGAACAAGTTTTCATTTCAAGGAGTCATCACAATATTCTGCTTCTAGAGATACTGATCTAAGATTTTGACAAGACTTTAAGGTGGCAGTAATCTCTGAAAAATATTTTTCTTACATTTTTTTCTTCCTAGCTTGGTTTTAATTAGCTTCCAGTTATCTATTCTACTGTTGCCTTTCTTTTTAGAATATGAAAGAGTCTTCCCTGCTTTCTAGCTGAATAACATTTAGAAAATCACACTTGCTCGGTTTCTGGAATCCCTGGCAAAAATATTTGTGTTGTCTATCAGATGTGTGAATAACAGATAGAAAGTTTCAAAACCTATTTACCTTTTTCTGATGCATTTCCAGGTTCTTGACTGAAAAATAATTTAATTGTCTGTAATGAATAGAAGGTGTTCCCCTGCTTTTGTTGTTTTGCATCTGAAATCCCTTTAACATTATTCCTTTGACACCCCCTCCTTCTACCCCCCCCCCCAAATAATGCAGTTTTACAAACATCATTACAGGGATAATTAAGAGACCAAAACCATAACTTGAGAATCAGAGTAAATTGAAAATAATGAATGTGGTCATAGATTAGGGCAGAGATATTAGTTTCACGTGGGATGTTTTTTTTAGGCATAAAACTAAACATTAAAAAACCTAAACATTGTGTTATTCATGCTTCTGTTAATATGTACATGTGAATGCCTGTAAGTACTGTAGAAGTTTTGAAGTTGATATCATTTGATCTAGATTACGGGTGTCAAACCCAATCGCATTGCGGGCTGTATCGTGATATATCGAGATTTTTTTGCCCTTGTGGAGCCGGGGTGGGCGTGGCCTATGTGTGCTGTATGCAGCTCATGGGCCGCATGTTTGACACCCCTAATCTAGACGTTCAACAAAATAATTCTATATTAAGATGCTTAGATTTTAACCAGTATTTCTTCTATCTCACTTTTTATTTTTCAGGGCAAGGAGTGGATATAAATGTCTCAAATACACCCCAAAAGTTGGCTGTTCCTCCTCCAAGTGGAAGACCATCACCTGCCCCTGCTGCTACCCAACCCACAGCTGTAATGCCAGGTCCTTCTGTGCCACAGCCTGCAGCTGGTCAGCCTTCGCCTATTGTTCAGCTGCAGCAAAAACAGAACCGTATCAGCCCCATCCAAAAGCCTCAGGGGCTGGATCCTGTTGAAATTCTTCAGGAACGGGAATATAGGTAATAGCCAAACTGGAGTATTTCAGATTAGCTTATGATTTTTATTGTCCTTTCAGTTTTTTAAATTAAACTTCATACCATTTTTTTTTATTTATTTTTTTTTGGAAAAGAACTGAAAATCAGCTGGGAAGTAGGGCTGGGGAATAAAGGGGATAGGAAGGCTGAATCAAATTTTTAATCCCTAACCTTTGGCATCCTATTGTAAACATTTCAGAACTAGAGAAAATTTTATGGACATAACCACAAACCACAACCACAAACGATTGCTACAGGAAATTTTTCCAATCCTGGAATAAAATAGGCTAGGCTTAACAATTGCCAGTCAGTTTGGGATTGGAGTTTGGATTTAAACAGAAATCTTTAAAATTTTGATAGTTTTTTTAAAAATGAGTTTTTCAACCAGGTTTAAGTAAAATCAATTACTGAAAAAAAAAAATATATGGAAATGATAAAATTGTGCTATTCAGAACCTCTTCTATTTTTTCTATCGCAGTCAGTTATATCCCAGAAAAAGTTTTTCATGAGTTGGGAAGAATGACAGAATGAAAAAAGTATTTATATGTGTATTTGGAAAGATTAATAGGAAAAAATAGATCTCCTCTCTACATGAGAGTATTCATTTGCCTCTTATTCAAAGTGACTTCTATCCATTCAGTAGTCTAATATAGGAGATTCTTTATTAATTTTTCAAGATCAAAATTTGTTTGCCATCCAGTTTATGTAATTTATAATTTTTCTAAATGATATAGCCCATTGATTGAGCACCTCTTTCCTTTTAGTTTTTTTCTCTAGTCCAAGCCGGCTTTTTTGGTCTTGATGCTCAAGGGTTGTGCAGATTTGATTTATGTGCATGTTGTATAAATATTTACATTTCCCTCTATCTTTTCATTTCCTTTCCTTAAATCTCTGAGTATGTATACAGTATACATACAGTATACAGTTTCTGATTCAGTAGAAGGCATTTTTTATTTGCCAAGCTTTATACTGAAAACAATTTTACTCTAAAGCAAAACAAAAACAAACAAAAAGAAAACTCTAAAGCAAAAAAATAAAAATCTGGAACTTTGTACTTCAATAATGGGAAAAAGGAACTACATTTAAGTGAGATTAAAATTGGAATAAGTCCCGATAGTGTCTCTAGTTAATACATTTGATTTTTGTTTGGGCAAGCTTTAATGTTTTAAGAATGTCTTAAAAACATATAGGCAAAAGGAGCCATTTGGCTTATTGAATCCAACTCCTTATTCAGTGGGGGAATCCAAACTAAAGTATCCCAGATACCTTCTAGTTACAGGCATGTAATGAAGGCAAGACCATTACTTCTCTGAATACAGTAATTGGTTCCACTGTGAAAGTACTCCTACTGTCAGAAAGGGTTTTTTTAGATTTCAAAAAAAAACATTAGAATCTGCTTTCATGTAACTTTAAATCCATTATTCCCTGTCCTGCACTTTTGAACAAGAGAGAACAGGTCTTGGCCTTCTTCAAGTGTGACATTCTTTCAGGTATTTGAAGAATGCTATCATATCGCCCCCAACTCAAATTTTGCCCCAGAGCTAAATATACCCAGCTCCTTCAGTCTCTTTTCACAGAATTTAATTTCTATTAAATTCTGATAGAAATCATCCTTGCTGCCATTCTTTATGTCTAATTCGAATAATTGTATTCTAATTTCTGTTCATCCTTCTTAAGTCTGATGAAAACAGAAAAACGAAGAAAAATAAATTCTCATGTTCTAAAAGTTACCCTGTGTATTTGATGTTGCTTAATATTTCACATGCTTTTTTTGCAGCCATTTCCCGCAGGTCAAAGTGCAGTATGATGCCTCTTGTCAAATTCATTGTGCTTAACATACACAGATTTATACAGCGTCTTCTTAAGTACTATCTTTTTATGGGAACAGCAACAGATATTGTGAAAAAATACCTATAAAGCCTTCACATATTTAACATGTTGATAACTCAATTTGCTGTTTAAAGCTGGGCCAGTTTGATAAGTTTATACACAAGTTCTTAAACAGCCCTCCTAACACTTAACAAAACAAAGTACTTGTTTGTCTCTAATCTTAATGAATTCCTCTGAAATGAATAATGTACAGTGTAATTTAATTCCACTATGAGTAAAGCTACTTTTCTTCTTACTACTCATTAAAAAATTGCATATGTTATTGTCCTGAAATGATGAGCAGAGTGGATTATATCAAATGGATCTCTTTAATTGCCTCTTTGTGCTCCTTGGGCTATCATTCTGCAGTTGTGGCACCTACTCTAGAATCCAATAACATCTGCAGTTGTGCTCAGTTGGTTCAAGGGGATGGTGCCCTTTTGCAAGAAGATCTTTATCATCCCTTTAAGAATTCTCATTCTGCTTAGAAAAAGACAAATAACTACACTGTGGAGATTAATTAAACAAATTTTGGACAGGGTTAGCTTAAATCCCCAAAGCCCTTTAACTGGCGGCTTCAGAAAACTGCTTTCCTCTTTGTCTTGATTTTAGGACTTAATGGCTTTTAATATTTCCCCCATAAGATAAAAATAGCCTTTCTCCCCATCTGTTTTAAAGATTAGGCAGTGAAGATGATTTAAGTATTAGATACCTACATTTTAGGACAAAGTAGATTGCCATAAAGTATTCCAAGATGCCACATAAATTATAATTCCGTGTCTGATACAATGCCATAGTAATTAAATAAAAGCAATTCTGAGTCTCTTCGTTTTAAATGTCATAATGAAGACCATTTTACTTCTATTTATTTTTATTTTGGAAATGCTAAATAAGACTACAGATTTTAAACTTGGTTTCAAATTAATGGCAGTGGTGATAATTTGGTATTGTTGGTGGTTTCTTCCAGTGCACATGCTTCAGCTAGTTTAAAAACATATTCTTTATATTGATAGCAGTTATTAAGACAAATGAGCCATTGTGGCTGTAAAACCATTTTAACAGCCTAGAAATTACCCTGAAAGATGTGTATTTCCTCACTATAACTACTTGTCAATTTTGCGTCTTCTCTGCTAACACAGTTAAAGAATCTTTTAGCAAGGATCTTAACCACAGTTGAGGGTTAGTTGCTCCCCATTTAATTAGAATCTCAATACACCATTTGAAACAGCTTTCAGATTGTAGGCTGAACATTACATTTAGCTAAGGATGATGGTCTTGAACTGCTTAAGTTCCGTGAAGGATAACTGGGGAAAAAAGGACTCTGTGAATAGGGAAAACTTTTTCTGGAGGCTGTATGCTTGGTTTGGCAATGCTAGATAACAGATAAATGTCACTTCATCTTCACTAGCTCAGTGTGTTAGAAGTGTGTGTCAATTCTGAAACGAGCCTGGCTGAAGCCATCTTGTGCTGCCTCATAGTTGCCATGACGCCTCAGAGGGGGAAGGGAGGGGCTACAGTCAAAATAAAGTTTTCCTGTGGGAACCAAGGCCATTGAAACAGGTGGCTGTTGAAGGAGGAGAGGAGCCTGCCATCCATCTTCATTGGACAATGTGACCAGTGACACCTGGGGGGGGGGGCGGATTTTTACTCTTTTAATTAGGTGAAAACCATGGGAACTGTTAGAGTTGGTTTACACTGGCTGTGCCAATAAACCTGTTCTTTGAGGAATCTACTGGAGTTCTGCTTTCAATGGGTGCATTACTCTGAACACTGACATTAAACCAACTCTCCAAACTGTCTGCTCTGGCCAGAACTGCTCTCCAGGGTCCTAAGCCCTGGCTGCTTACCTGATCTATTGAGAGGAGCAGAGAAGACTCAGGGAAGACCTTGGAGACGGAGAAGCTGGGGCAAGAAGCCACCGCACCGGCGTGACCCCCATGGAGAGCCTGCAGACCCCTACAGAGGTCCTGAAGACCATAGCAATGCTGACAGAAGCCGCCCTCCTGGTGGTGACCCAGCCCAAGGTCCAAGTGGAGGCGACGACCACCGGGGATTTGTACCGGGCTGAGAAAGACCTCAGATGCCAGGGCTCCCTTCAGAGGCTTGGGATGTGACCGATGACACCTGAGAGGGGGGATTTTTATTTTTTTAATTAGGTGAAAACCGCAGGAACTGTTAGAGTTGGTTTTCACCGGCTGTGCCAATATGATGTATCCAATAAACCTGTTCTTTGAGGAATCCACATGCCTCGGAGTTCTGCTTTCAATGGGTGCATTACTCAGAATGCTGACAGTGTGATCATATAGAGTTCTTAATATAAGGTTTTTGTGAGGCAACAAAGGCCTGGAGATCCAGTTTTGAATTTCTTCATGTTTACGTCAAACTATGGGTTCCTGCATTTTCAATCTTCGGTTATATATATTGATATTACACACTGCATGGTCCAGTAGCCTTAAAATAGTCCTTACGGTAGTTCGAGTTGTTTTTACATTTCCCGCAGATGTTAAAAAGAGAGCTTTTGCAACTGCTCCAGCCACCACTAATATGATATCCCTGTTCCCAGGAATTCTGGCCATTGATAACGGGCTTGGCTGCATGCCTTGATACTGAAGGAGAGAGAGGTGCAGGGGTATTATGGTAGGGGCATGGTTTAAAAGAGACTCCACCTTGAGTGGTTTGTTATAAGTCTACCTGAGAACTTTTACAGTTTTTAACCAGTCAAAGAAGGGTTTTTTTGAAATCTGAATGGTTCTCCATTCTTGAATTGGCCAGTTTTGTGGGGCTTGACAACAGCAGCATTTGAAAACTCCTTTGCATTTCCTTTGCACAAAATGTTTGCACACCTGTGTAGGGGGGTGTTATTCAACAGTAAAAAAAACCTATGGATCAGCTCACTTTATTTGTTTTAAAACACAGGGTCTGTTGATATGCATGCATAAAGCAAACTAGAGAGGCCAAGAGATAGTGAAAGAGACTTGGAACTGATAAGTTCTTTTTTTTTTTTTTTTAAATTCTTGTGTTCTTACCTACATAGGCTTCAGGCTCGAATTGCACACAGAATTCAAGAATTAGAAAATCTGCCTGGTTCTTTACCTCCAGATCTGAGGACTAAAGCCACAGTGGAGTTGAAAGCGCTTAGGCTACTGAATTTCCAGCGCCAGGTAATGCATTATACTGGAGGGAAAGGTATATTTGTGATTAGACACTTAGGGCCTTTATATGCCAGTCATTCTATTTTAAAGCTAAAGTGTAATTGGTGTACCAATGAATTTCATGTGTCTCATGTGAGCTCAACCTATAGAAGAGAAGCACAGCAGCTGCAGTTGAGCCATGGTGGCGCAATGGTTAGAATGCAGTATTGCAAGTAACTCTGCCCACAACCAGGAGTTCAATCCTGATAAGCTCAAGGTTGACTCTGCCTTCTGTCCTTCCGAGGTTGATAAAATGAGGAGCCAAATTGTTGGGGGCAATATGCTGACACTGTAAATCGTTTAGAGAGTGCTGTAAAGCACTATGGAGCGAATATAAATCTAAGTGCTAAGATTTATTGCCATTCCTGTTTTGTCTCTTACATAATTCCCTGTCCTGCAAGGGTATAGAATAATTTTATTAACTTTTCTTTTTTCTTTTTACAAAGCAACCCAATCACAACAAACAGCAGTGCAGCTAAAACTAAAACAAAAAGCAAAACAAAAACAGAACAATAAATGCAGACCTAGTTTATGAAACTAAAATCAGGAAAGAAATTAATTTGACACTGCAGCTCCACTTTTCATATAAATGCCAGGATTGAATTGATGAAATGTGTTTTCTTTTAAAGCACTGCCTGGTTAGATTTCTCAAATTCAAATTAACTCGCTTTATTTGATCAACAAACTTGTTTTAGAATCTGGAAGTCCAATCGCATTTATATTAGACATCCAGAACAAAATGGAAAGAACACTTTGAAAAGCTTTTTCTTCTTTCTTTCCGTTTTTTATCAGTGCAATTTCTCTGACCTGATTTCCTTTTAAAATGCTATCTCTTCTGGTTCACAGCTGCGACAAGAAGTAGTGGCATGCATGCGTCGGGACACAACTTTGGAGACTGCTCTGAACTCTAAGGCATACAAACGGAGCAAGCGGCAGACCCTGAGGGAAGCCCGAATGACCGAGAAACTTGAGAAACAACAGAAAATAGAGCAGGAGAGAAAACGTAGACAGAAGCACCAGGTACCCTTTGATGACTTTGGGACTGTTCGGTTTGTATGTTTTTTCCCCTTTACAAGTGTATGAAATAATCTGTCAAGGGCCCATTTATTGCTTTTATATCCTGCTAGATATGCTGGCTTGGCTTTCATTACTCCGCAGTCCATTTGTCAGTGAATGCTCATGCAGAGCTTGGAGGAAGATCCAGCTGCTTCTTTTGTGTCTCATGTATTAACATAATGAGAAGGAGCCACAATGAATTGGCAGCTCAATACATAAGTTGGAAAAATCTGAAAGAGTTGGAATTTGCTGATACAGAGGTGTCCACAGGATCCAGTGCTTTCATCAAAATGAAACTGTTGTGCCATTGTGAGGCGAGCTCCATCCCATTCATCCATGCATGTGAGAACACAATGCATGTACAAAAGGGGCGGAGCTTGTGTAGCATTGGCACAACGCTTTTTGTCATTTTGCCAGGGTCCCCCGCATATGCTGCTGCGCGGAAACCCATTCCTGGTTGTTTGAAAATCTGTCAGCTTTTTTTGTGAAAGTTCACATTTGTTCCTACCATTCCTACTTCATTGACATAAATCGTATTAAAAATACTCTTCCTTGAACCCAAATGACAGAGTGGGTCATTCTGTGTTTTTTAGTTATTGATATGTAACAAACGGATAGATGCAGAAGCTCAGTTCTTCCAAACCTGGCAGGAAGTGAATATCTAGGCTTTTAGTCTCTCCCAAATCTACTAGGAAGTATCAGATATTGGATTGGAAATATTCTTTGGGTAAAGCGCCAAGTTGTGGCTGATACACATTTCAGGAAATGAGGCCACTTTATACTTCTGGTTCTTTTTGGTGGATTCAACATTTGAAGTCTTTTAATGAGAAATTATGATGTAGAAATATATCTAATGGAATTAATACTATTTCCATTTATTGCGATGTTGGAAGACATTACTTGGTAACTTTTTATGACTTTTTTAAAAATGGAAATATCAGGAACTGAACTTTGGGTTTTTTTTACACAAGCTATGTCCTCTTTCTGAAATAATCAATCTATAGTTGATCTCACAAATGCTAAATAGCTTGTGTCCATTAGAAGGTTTTAACAGGGAATGTTAAAGGTTTTAATAATTTCCTCTTCTGCATTTTAGATATATCTGAATTGAATTTTGAGATCTTCATTGAGAATTATAATTCCAGAAACAATGACTAAAAATAATTCTTAACAATGTTTTTAGCTGGATTAGAAATCACTTCCTTGGATTCAGCCCTTAGAGAATGGAGGTTCAGATACTCACCAGGCTGGATAAGCTTTGAGCCAAACAGTCGCAGGAAGTGCTGAATGGTAGATCTGGGCCACATGTGCAGATATATTCAGATCCACCTAGAGCCTCTTCCTTGTCCCACATCAAAGAGAACATCTCTCATCATCATGGTTACAGCCTATTAACTACTATCCAGGAAACACTGAATCCAAGTGCAGAATATCATAGCTTGTGACTTTTGTATTGAAAAGGTTTAAAAGCCACTGGCCCTTGAAGAAAGAGACTATTTTTTTTTTTTTTGAAAAGCCCTGTTTCTCACAAGAAATTGTTATCACAGAATTTGCTCAGTACAGAAACCAGAGGGTCAGCTACTTTAGCTTCTGCAGTAAGAAAAATCTGTAGGGTCTCTGCTTTCAAGAAATTGCCTTTCAAGAAACTGGCAGCTGCTGAAATAACTATATATCAAGAGAGGCAGGAAAATTAAGGAGGAAAGGTTGCATTCAGGCTGCCATAGCTGGGCTTCATAAATCCCAATGACTACTAAATGCCAGCAAAGAATTCAAGTTTGCTGCATCTCTTTGCTGGCATGTGATGATTATATAAATTTTTGCAAACTTAATATGGTAATCCTAAAAGACTGCATCAAAAACCTAAAAATTGCCATGAGCCAGATTTCATCTCCCAATTGTCAGGATTCGGTGTTATCTCAAATAAACTTCATTCTCAAACGCAAAGTCTTTGATGAAACTTTCCTTTATTTAAGAATTAACTATGTCATTCCTGAACTCTTGTGCAGCCAGAACTGGCATCTCCTTCCAAACCCTTCCCTTTCTGCTCTTTATTCCCCAATGTCTCATTGGCCATCGTGCAGATCCATCTCTCCCTCCCAAGCCCTTTCCAGTCACAGGAATTCCCCCCTCCCTCTATCACCTAAGTAATGTTATCTACCAAGGAGCAGGAAACTAAGTGAAAGTTCATCTCAGCATTAAAGCAAGCCTTCTCTTTCTCTCATTCATGTCAGCGCTGGGGAAAATCATAAATTGGAACGCTGACACCAATATGTATGTACGTATATGCCTTTCTATGCATCAAGTCTTTCAAGTCATCTTGACTTGTGGCAACTGATAGGATGAGTCGCTGGAGTTTAAAATCTTCTTGGCAAGACTTTTGGAAGTGATTTGCCATTTCTGCATCCTAGGGGCTAAGAGAGAGAGATTGGTTCAGAAATAATCTAGCAGGCTTTGCACCTAAAACAGGAATAGAACTCAGTTTTCCAGTTTTTAGTCCACTGTTTTTAGCCACTGAACTGAACTGGCTTTCTGCAACGAACTGAATAGCAGACTTTTGTCTTTGACAGTTCTGTTAAATTATAAACTACAATGAGCTTTTAATAGGCAATTATAGGCAATTCAGCAGTTATTCTAGATTTACTTAAAGTGCAAAAAAGAGGGCTTTTTTAAAAAAAATAGACATGTAATTTAGCCTTCATATCTTTGAGTATCCATCCTAACTTCATCCATCCATCCATCTACCTAAACTTGCCAATTTTTTTTTGCAGCCTGCAAATCCTCAAGATTATATGTGCAACCCCAAATCTTCAAACCCATTCCAAATTACATTGCTAAAATTGAAAGAGGAATATTACTAAATACATGAGTTATAATCCTATTAATTGAACTTAGTTAAGATAAATTTAGTTTTATTCCCCCTACTTTTTATTAGTTCTATGTTCAGTAATGTTTGGCATGCAACCAGAAGAAGCATACTTCTGAGAAACCATATGTAGCCATTTGACTTTTCAGTTCTCAAGATAGAAACAGCATAGTACTTCAAATCAGACGTAACCAGTATGGCTGATACTGAAGGCTGTTAGAGTTTCAGTTCATCCTCACATAGAATACTGCTTGCTAGTTACTGCTGTTCTACATTGAATAAAAAATTGAATAAAAAAATACTGCTCTCATGTACTTAAATGATTTTGCTAAGTTTGTTGGTTTCCTGCCCTCAGTTGACAGTTATTACTATTATTTTAACAGGAATATCTCAATAGCATTTTACAGCATGCTAAAGATTTTAAAGAATACCATCGGTCAGTGGCTGGAAAAATTCAGAAGCTTTCCAAAGCTGTAGCTACTTGGCATGCCAACACAGAACGGGAACAGAAGAAAGAAACAGAGAGGATTGAAAAAGAACGAATGAGAAGGCTGATGGTAAGATGTGATGTAACCAATCATGGTTACATTAGTAAAAATTACATTGGCAAAATTAGTTCTTGTTTTGGGGCTCAGAGGAGAAGCTTAAAGGAAAAATTATATTAACCCTGTTCCTTTAGAATCCCTTTAAATATTCAATCAAAATTACAGGAGATAAGCAGATGATACACCTGGATTTAGAGCTGGGGTGTCAAACTGGCGGCCCGCACAGGCTACGCCCACCCCAGCTCCGTAAAGGGAGAAAATGTCGCGAAATGTCACATGACAGTAATGTGATGCCACGAGTTTGACACCCATGATTTAGAGGCAAGTTAATTTTTGCGGAAGATGGCCTCAAAAAAATAAAATGAACATAGGTGCAACAGTTCATGACAGTTCCAATATGCCTTATGTTTTAAAAATCCTGGCAATAAAAATGTATTCTGGTGCCTTCCAGTTCCTTCCAAAGAAAGATTCAAGGGAGTGTACCCAAGGACAGCTTTGTTAGTGGGATCCTATGTCTCCCCAAAACATTTCCATCTTTATGTTGGATTACATGAAGAAAATAAATGGGGAAATGTTTATTATACAGTTATCTGAACCTGGTTCCCAGACATACTAAAATGATAATCTGATATTTTTAGAGATTGATTGTTGCTCAGTAGAAATTTTTGTCATACCATTGCCTTTCTTTCAAATTCTTCAAATTCTATTATTTTCCTTCCCTTGCAGATATATTTGAATCATGCTAAAAATTAAATGTTTCAGCTATTTGCTATTCTCAGGCATGTTTTGCAAATGAATAGTATATCAAAACAGTAGTTTGATCATGATAAACTTTGGAATGTCATTGTTATCAGTGACGTATGTTTAATTGAATTTTCAACCCAAATCAAGATTTTCCGAGAGTGTTTACTGTAAACTCCACACAGTGAGAGGAAAGAAGTATATTGATAGTTTTACCTGGTACGTTTATTCTCTCCAAATATTATTGAACTTCAAATCCCAAATCAAAGCTTCGTTTGATTACTGCTAGGAATTGTGGAAGCTGAAGTTCATAAACATTTGGATGCCCTCATATTACCCATCTCTTCTCTAAAAACAGTAGAAAACAAATGTCTCACTAGACTCTCCACTGGTGCTTTAAGAATCATCACCATGTTGTATGTCTTAAATAACAATAAAGTGATTAGTTGATACCCCTAGATTAGGAAGTACAGTCTAATTTGTAGACCTGATTTGTAACTTCATTTCCCATAACCATTGAAACCATTGGAGTGTAACCTTTTGGCTTGCCTGGGCCACTTTGAGGGAAGAGGAATTGTCTTGGACCACATGTAAAATATATAACTAATGTATTTAAATAACAAACTTAATTTTTAAAAATATTTTTATACACCCTTGTTGGGCTGCAATACTAGCCATCCAGGACTATACACGGACCATAGGCCACAGGTTGGACATGCCTGATTTAAACTAAAACATACAAATTGATCCTCTCCTTTTGAACTGTTTTATGCTGATCAGGCAGTAAGTTTTGACGTTACGTGAATTTTCATTTGCTCATGCCAATAGGCTGAAGATGAAGAAGGCTACCGCAAACTCATTGATCAGAAAAAAGACAGACGTCTAGCCTATCTGCTGCAGCAAACTGATGAATATGTGGCCAATCTGACAAATTTGGTGTGGGAACACAAGCAAGCACAAGCTGCCAAAGAAAAAAAGAAGAGGAGAAGAAGAAAGAAGGCAAGTAATAGAGTTCAGTTGTTACCAAAAGTCTTTTAAAGAAATCTCCTGTTATGCACTTGCTTTCTTCCAAGGCATTTTCATAGAAGGTTTTCTCCGTTCTTTTCATGCACCTAGCCCAGTGTTTCTCAACCTCAGCAGGTTTGAGGTGTGTCAACCTAGTACAGGTAGTCCTCAATTTACGACCATAATTGACCGCAAAATTTATGTTGCTAAATGAGAAAACTTTAAGTGAATTTTGCCACATTTTACGACTTTTCTTGCCACTTTTGTTAAGTGAATCGCTGCAGTTGTTAAATTAGTAACATGGTTGTTAAGTGAATCTGGTTTCCTCATTGACTTTGCTTGCTTGTCAGAAAATTGCAAAAGATGATCACACGATACTGGGACAATGCAAACGTCATAAATATGAGTCAGTTGTCAAGCATCCGAATGTAAATCATGTGACCATGGGGATGCTGCAACGGTCATAAGTGTAAAAAATGGTCATGAGTCACTTTTTTCAGTGTTGTCGTAACTTTGAGCAGTCACTAAGTGAACTGTTGTAAGTAGAGGACTACCTGTATATGGGCTGGGGAATTATGGGAGTTGAAATCTGTACATCTTAATGTTGCTGTGGTTGAAAAACATTGGCATAGAGAAAGAAAAGGACACTCAAGGGAGCTATGTACTCTATACTTTCCAAACAGTCTTCTGAAAATAGTGGTAAAATAGTCAAAACCTGAGGTGATATAAGCATAAATGTTTGTTGTTGAATCCATATTAGAGGCTTTTGCTTTTATCTTCTTGGTAGATAGATTTTTGGAGTCTCCCACTTCTGAATGCTGCTTGTTATATCCCTGTACCTTGGGGAAGGAACCTTAATAAGCTGGGCAATTCTAATGGCAAGGGAAAAAATGGAAATGAAATGACCCACATTTCAGTATACTGTACACGCTCATGTTTCGTTAAAATCTGACCCTGGCTCATTTTATAAATTACCGTACATATTTTTAAATGGGCTCCTGAAAGAAGCATTTTACTGTGTTTTTCAATATTTAAAATGGATTAATATGCAAAAATGACTCCTTTTTAAGTTAGCCCTTATCCTTTCATATCGTAAAATTGATTTTTCTTTAATAAAAAGAGATGTAAGGTATACTTAAAGTTGTTTTTAACATTCTTTAGGGTGACGTATTTTTGATTGAACTTAGGATCATTAAATGGTAACACTACTGTCTAACTAATGAAATGTTTTTATCAGAACAAATCCCTCTTGCTAATTAGAACTATAATTAGGAATATCTGTGATAAGGAACTTGATAATAGGAAGTGTTCTAACTCATTGAAACACAAATATAACATGATGCCTAATACATAATCCTTATTAAATGTGGGTAATTGACAGTTAGATTCACAATCTAACACTGGTAGAAACTTAATAATTCAGGTCCTAACCAAGGTAAGGTAATGTCTAAGAATTATAAGCAATTCAAAGCAAGATGTTTCTTTTTGTAAAATTACAGTATTCTGGTCTGATAAACCTTTAAAGAATTGTAAATGTGTTATCTAGCCTATCTGTTACAAATATTTCCTCATCTTGTTTGTTTTCACCTTTCCTTTGCTATTTTTTCATCAAAGGCTTAATGGTCTTCCATTGCAATTTTATATGCTTGGGCATTATTCATATGTAGGATAATATGTGGCTCCTTTGTGCTTAACATCCTGCATGTGAAGTCCTGTTTAAACTCTCAGTTCTGAGCAGCTCTTTAACAGAGCTAATTAAGAGGAGGTGTGACATTACAGGCCCTTTGTAATATATAGAAGGCCTCCTCTTAGTTGCTGAGACTGCTTGCTGTTAAAATAAGCTTTTAGGCAATGTAAGAGCTATCTGCTTTCTGCATCTGCCTGCCACCAGGATTTGCTTGACGTTGGCTTTCTGCCAGGTTTTGTGTAAATAGTTTTCTATATTTTGTACCACTACCAGGAAAAGAAGAAAACAAGGTAAATAAAAGCCAGAACAGGGTTTTAGCAGTTAGGCTAGAGACACACACCTGCCACCTTTCAGGTGTCTACAGTTCTCTAAAGTCTTTGATGCAACACAGATGACCACAGCTCTCCTTCCTATTTGCCTGTCACTGCCCAACTAATTAAAATTGCAGCCTTTGCTGCCCCTACCAACTTCTTGATGGGGTCTACTTCAGTGAGGTCCAGCAAATCATAGATTTCTCTCCATACCAGAGGGTGCTCCTGAGCAGGATCTCTGGTTAGAATTTTGCAAGAAGCAAAATGCTTGTTCAGGTATTTGCCTGAATGCAGGAAGAGCTCAGTGGGGAGAAACAATGGGATGGAAACACACTTCCTTCTTGTTTCAAACCTCCATATCTTTAGGAGGTATGACTGAAATGGAACTTCTACTCAAATTCACCAAGATAGTACCAGCAATTGGCATCCTCCTACAAAGAAGCTTAAGAGCCACAGTTGTGATAGGCAGCACTGCATTCCCCAAAAAGGGGTAGAGCCGGCTAAAAATTAATTCAGTGTTATTAAGATGATTATTTGAGGATTGCTTACACATTTAAATCATTGGCCCCCACCTCTTTTTAAAATCAATTGATTTTCGTTCCATAGAAATTATTTCTCCTCCATCCCACTGCTAAAAGCAACTCGTTTGCAGAGTATGCATCAACATGTGCCCGCCTCTCAACCCCAAATCCATCTTTAAAATCAAATGATAATCTTTTCCCAACTCAGCAGAAAAGGTTCCTGACACTTATAATTCCTTTTTCTGCACATTTATTAGGAGTTAAGTCCTGCTGACCGATGAGTAGAGATAGGGAGCATTAGTAACATTCTTCCTCCCATCCTGGCCTCTTCACTTCCCAACGTGGGCACATCTAGAAATGAAATTGAGTAGAAGGAAAACGCATCCCAAGGCACGGATAACAGCAGGAATTGCTGGGAAAAGTTTTCAGAGCTAGAAGCTGATAAAATTTGCAGTACTGCAGTGTCCTCTCTACTTGGAGACATCTCCGAAGCTTCCATTTGGTACAGGATGTGGTACTCTGAAGGTGGGGGAGATTCACTTTAGCAATGGGACATCTAGATTATGGCTGCTGCACTGGTTGCCATTTTATCTTCAGCTATAATTCAGAGTGCGTTTATTACTTCTAAAGCTGTATGGCTTGGGTCCTTGTGTCATAATATGGAACCATATTCTTCAAATGGAGGTCTGCTTATTTTGTGTGATTGGCTTGCAAGTGGATATTGCAGTTTCCATTCAGAAAGTAGCTGAAAGCAGGCCTTTTTGGTGTTGGCCCTGACTTTCTGGAATTACCTATCCCTGAGATGTTGTCAGGGTCCTGCTGTCTTGGCGTTTGGAAAGGAAACAGGCCATTTGGAACTTAGAGGGTTTTTTTTAACTACTCCTAAATATATTGGTTTTAAAACATACAGGCAGTCCTTGACTTAAAACAGTTTGCTTAGTAACCATTCAAAGATACAATGTCACTGAAAAAAGTGACTTATGACCATTTTTCACATGTACAACCATTGCAGCAGCCCCATAGTCACGTGATTTACATTTGGATGCTTGGCAGCTGGTTCATATTTATGACGGTTGCAGTACCCAAGGGTCATGTGATCACCTTTTGCGACCTTCTGACAAGCAAAGTCAATGGGGAAACCAGATTCACTTAACAACCGTGTTGCTAATTTAACAACTGCAGTGATCCACTCAACAAATGTGGCAAGAAAAGTCGTAAAATGGGAGAAAATTCACTTAACAAATTTCTCACTTAGCAACATAAGTTCTGGGCTCTGTTGTGGTTGTAAGTTGAGGACTTCCTGTATATTGTGTGTGACTATCCAGGGTCTGTTGAATTAGAATATAAATGATGAAATAAATGATAAACTGGATTCATTTCTGGATATAATTAAATTATGAACAAGTTCCAGTTTCTAAGGCAGGATGTAATTATAGCATTTCATTTCCTGCTTTAAATAAGGGGACTAGTCTAGAGACAGTATGCAGTTGGAAAATGTATCATTTTGTTTACACTTAAATATGAAATCAGTGTGACTTCAGTGTGACTCTGAAAGGACCTGTCTAATTGCACAAAATTCAGTAAAGTGTTAGGTGTGAAGAACCAGATCCATACATGTAGAGTTCAAACTCGCTACTTTATTTTTCTGTGACCATTTCACAGGAATCTACTCAGACTGGCATCTTTCAGCTGGGAAAGACTAGATAAGGCTCAATTTTTGGGGTGGGGTGGGGATGGAGTTAGACTTTGCCCTCTTCAGTTTGTGTAGCAAAAGTCCAAGCTAATCGCCCCTTGAGCCATCTTCTCAACTGGGGCATTTGCTTTCCGCCATCACCTAAGAAAATTACAATTTAAATATTTTTAAACAGAACTTCTGCTGAAATATTAACTATCCATGTGTTTTTATTTCAGAAGGTAGAAGACAACATGGAAGGAATAGGATCTGGACTTGGTCCTGATGGAGAAGTAAGAATTCTATTTTCTTCTGAGGAAGCATTTCAAAAATATTAGCTGTTACTTTAACTATAATGCTAAACAAAATGTCACGTTTTGTATTTCTATAAATTTGGGAGCAGTGGGGCAACAAGGTTAACACAAAGAACTATTTTCCTCAGCATGAATTATAGATATTTTTAGAAAGCAATAATCCTGTTTATAAATTATATTACAGAAAATGAAGCCTCTATGTAACATCTTTTGTCAATGGTAGTAAAACCAATTATACAAAATAAGATCCTACATTTTAAAAGTTCTTCAACAAAGGAACTTCAATCCATATAGTTCTCCCTTGGCCTTGGAATCACTTTCTCATCTAACATGCTCTTTATTGGATTTGCAAGGGGAAGTGAGAACTGAGAAAACTAACTTGCCTTTAATTTCTCATCGGCAGAAGCATCTTGTATATTCAGTTTTACTTAACTATGTCTAGGCTTGTATATGCTGTATTTATTTTAAAATTGTATGTATTTTTGATATCATTATTTTCCTCCATCATATTTAAAGGAAGTTGTAAATACAAGGTTAGAATGTAGAAAAAGATGGATGTAAATTAACATTAGCTTAATTGCATAGATGTTGCCTTCTATTGATTGTAAATGATAGATTGAAGCATGAGGTTACCATTTATATAGATGCAGCATAAATAAGGAAAACTTTAAAGAAAATCCTAATGATCATGATTTCTTAATATATAATTTGGAGGTTACAGTTATATAGGCTAGGTAATAGTATATTTCATATTAACATCCATACAGTTGGCATCATTTAAAATTATATTTTGGAATCAGCTACAAAATATTTTGCTTTTGCAACATGAAAAAACATAGTTTTAGCTTTGCCCTTCATCAGTAAATTGGATTATTACAGTCTATCTAATCAGGCACATTTACATTAGTAGATTTACCGTATGCTTTCTTTTGTCATATGCAATAAGATGTCTAGTAAATTGGTTTAATGCAAGACACTTTGTCCAACACATCTAATTGAAGTTTTTAATGAGTACACTTTTACTTAATGAGCTATCTTACTAATGAGCGTGCTAGAATGCACTATAATAACCATAAAGTTTCTATGCTGATGTCTTATGCTAGAAATATGACACACATTATTATTTGAAACTTTGCTCCAAGATTACTTAAAATGACTGAGATGTTTTTATAAGCCATTGAGATAATCTGGTGTACGGTTATATCTGAAAGTAATTCACTGCAGTCAAAGAGGCTTATTCTACAATACATGTCATTGTATGTTTCCTAGAAAGTCTCACTGAAATCAGTGAGACTAACTTAAAGGTCAATAGTAAGCTCAAAGAGTTGAACTGATAAAGTGCCATCAAGTTAAAATAGACTCTTAGCAACTGCATAGATAAACTTTCTTCAACATGATCTGTTCTCAACCCGGCCTATTATATCTCTCAATGTTGCAATCATATTGCTGTTGTAATTCATATTGCTGTTGTAATTCGGTCCATCCACCATGCTGCTGATCATTTTCTTTTTCCTTCCACTTGTCCTAGCATTATTAACATTATTAATGTTCCTAGCATTCTTAAGGAAGCTTATTCTTTGCATAATGTTTCCAAAATATGACAGTTTGAGCCTGTCATATTTTGAAAACATTATTTCCAAAACAATATTCTCCCAAGGGAGAATTTTGGATTGATTTGTTCTACGATCTATTTGTTTGTTTTCCTGATATTCTCAAGAGTCTTCTCCAACACCAAAATCCAAAAGTGTCTTGCTTTCAAAATCCAACTTCCACTTCCATAGAATGTGCACAGGGAAAACCTTACCCAATCCTAGTATATGGCATTTTTTAAATTGTTAATGTTGATAGTTGATTTTAAAAGGCAAAAATGGTCCACTAGTTCAGTATCTAGTCACTTCACAGGTTGATTATTTTACAATTAACATTAGTGTAGTCTTGCTTATTTTAAGGAAGACAACATATAATCTCATGTTTTTTCCTGTGTTCCTTGATTTTGTACATCATTTGCATTTTCAGTTATCAAAGTAGCATCATCAACGTAGGGCAGGTTATTGATGTTATCCAATCTTAAAATCTTCTTCCAGTACTGTTTCCCTCATTATATATTCAGCATATAGATTGAATAAAGAATAAAAGGAGATGGGGAGGGAGGGAGGGAGGGAAGAAGGAAGGAAGGAAGGAAGGAAGGAAGGAAGGAAGGAAGGAAGGAGCTGAGTACCTTCTCATCCTTTTGCCAAGCTGGAGCCACTTTTCTATTTGGTTGGTGTGTCCCTATCCTTTGTATATGTTTCACATGAAGACAACAATATATTCTAGGAATCCCAGTTTCTTGAAGACATTCCACAATTCGGATCGATTCATTCAAGGCCTTTCTAGAATGGATGAACTACATGTTGATTTATTTTGCGCATTCTTTGGCTTTCTCAATTATCCAGGGTGCATCAGCAATAATGAATCTTGGTCCTCTGTCTTTTCTAAAACCAGCTTGAACATCTGGCATTCCCTTTTCTGAGCAAGATTGCATGATTAGATGATCCTAACAAGTACTTTGCTAACATGTGAAATAGAGAATTTTATGCAATCACGTAAATCTCCTTTCTTTGCTACTGGTAACTCTTCTAATTTGTTGGCCAATATCCAGCTGTTGTCCAGATTTGCTGGCATAGTTTGGTTACAACTATTATTGATTCTTCTGTTGCTTGTAATATTTCTGTAGATATTCCATCAGTTCCTGTAGCTTTCCAGCTTGGTGATTGCTGTAGTGCTAATTTCATCTTCTGCCATTAGAAGTTCTTATAAATTCAGAATATCTTCCAAAGTATTTTTAGATGTTGACATCTGATTACACTCAGTTTCAGTGTACTACTTCCATCTGTTTGTTCCTCTTTGGATTGGTCACTATCTATTCATTGGTGTCCAATTTAAGCTTGGAAGCTCCTTCAGACATCTTTCAAAGGACTTCCCTTGTTTTTGGTCTCTCTCCACATTATATTTCTCTACCAAAATTGTAATACAGCTCCTTTGTCTCTTTTAACAGTTCTCTGAAATTCTTTGTTAATTTCCTTCCTGAGATCTTTGTCTTTCTTGGCTTCTCTTCTCTTCCTGGCAGTGTTCACCATCTGTTCTGATATCCAGTTTGATTTCTTCTGTTTCTTGGTATTTGGCAGTCTCTTTTCATAGTCATTCTTGACATCTTAGATTTCATTCCTTGGCTCCCTATAAATGTGCTTCAGGCCTTCGTTGAAGTTCCCAATGTTGTTATTGAAAATGATGTATCTGTGGTCAAGCTCATGTGTTGGAAACTGGTTGGCTTTGTTCTTCAGCTTTACTTTGATTTGGAACTTGCACATAAGCAGTTCACATGGTCTGTTTCACAGCCTTTGATGATGTCTTTGCTGTTATAACCGAGCTCTTTTATTTCCTTGTACCTTGATTTCTGTGTGTTCCTTCTGGCGATAACCATGTACATAACTGTTGTTTTGTTGTCTGAAGAATTTATTAATAATAAAGGCATCATTAAATTGGCAAAAACAGATAATTCACTTTACTTCTTCATTTCTGTTTCCTAGGCTGAACAAGACAGTTATGTTTTCCTCCTTACTGTTTTAACTTTGGCATTGCAATCTCCAAACTGCAGATTGTTTCCAGATCTTGCTTGCCTATTCTGTCAATTTCAGATTGAATTTGACCATAAAACACCTACACTTTTTTTCTTTGTCTGCATCTGTGGTTCGGATTTAAACCTGAATAACTGTAATATTAAAGGATTGACTATGAAAACTTACTGATGTTACTTGGGTGTAGCCTACACTATTTTTGCTATATCCTTCCTGGCTATGAAATTTCTTTTTCTTTTATTTTTTTTTTGTCCTGAGTAGTAAACAGTATGATCTTCTGATTTAAAATGTCAATTCCTATCAATGTCAATTTGCAGATGTCCAAGATGTCAATGTGTAGTTTGTTCATTTCATTTTTCATCGATTTGAGCTTTCTCATCATCATGCTTTCTACATTCCAAGTTCAAACTATAATTCCATTTGCAGCTTCATGTTTTCTTTTCTTTCATGGTAATAGCAGCGACTAGACAGTGCAAAAGCTTTACTTTAGCCACATCCTAAACATTATTACAGGTAGTCCTAGCAAAACCCATGATGCTCGTAAAACAGGTCACCATGCAACTGGGTCTCTCTTTTTTTTTTTGCAGTGGTTGTTAAGTGAACCCAGTGTTCACTATGGGCCTGTGTTTTGCCAGAAACTGTAAATCATGGGCACTGCAAATGCGGACCACTTGCTAAGCGCCCAAAATGCAGTCACATGAATGCAGGAGGGGGTCTGATGTCAAAACTTGGAAACCAGGTTTTACATCCCTTTTAGGAGGTTTCTTATAACTTTGAACTGTTGCTAAATGATCAGTCATAAGTCAGGGATTGTCTGTAGTACTCTAAAAGGCCTTTAGTGACATCCAGTCTGAGGGGCCCATAATCTGCCATTTATCAACATCATTGTCTTCTTCCAAGCGGTCCTTGATTTCTTGATGCCTGCTATAGTCCTTGATATAGATGCCTGCTTCCTTTATCTGAACAGATGGGATGAGTTCACACTGAGTTCATACTACTGGGAGTATAACTCCTGGCATCCAGTCCTGATGCTCTTCGTTCACCTCTTCCAGGAGCACTCCCTTCCACAACAAGGCAGCAAAGCAGTTCTAACCTTTAAACTTACCCTATTAAACGTATCTCCTTTATCATTAAGCATTGAAGACATTTAAAGTTATGACAGTGTTTCCACCGAAATATAAACTGTTTAATTTCTTTATCTATCTATGTTACTGTGTGACCTGGCATACTTTCTCCCTCATCAACCTACATACTTTATGAAGTTTCAGGGTTGCACATGGGGTACCTCCAGTCAGGTTGCATCATGTGATAACATAAATTATACAGGGTTTAGTTTGAAAGGGAGTAAGTCCCAAGTCTTTTTTGTGTAGGCACATTTTTTTCCTCTTAAATCCTTCCTAATTGGGGGTTCTCGGTGTGGGGCTAAATAAATAAATGGTGTGATATTAAGAACTTTGAATTTACTAGAACCTATTTTCACTCTTTGTCTCACAGAATCCTATTCTCTACACAAATTCAAATATATGCTTCTCCTTAATATTTAGCTCATAGATGAGAGCAGTCAGATGAGCGATCTCCCGGTCAAGGTAACTCATACAGAAACAGGCAAAGTTCTCCTTGGACCAGAAGCTCCTAAAGCAAGTCAATTGGATGCTTGGTTAGAAATGAACCCAGGGTAAGTAATGTTTACCTCCTAATGCATAACCCAATGCTTTTGCATTACAGTCATGCAGCCTAAGTATTTGCAGATTTTTTAGTTTAATTTACACATATGTAAATGGTTCTAAACCCCATCCGTATTAGCATTGTAGGTTTTTTTATGTATAGCAATAGCAATAGCACTTCGACTTATATACCGCTTCATAGTGCTTTACAGCCCTCTCTAAGCGGTTTACAGAATCAGCATATTGCCCCCAACAATCTGAGTCCTCATTTTACCGACCTTGGAAGGATGGAAGGCTGAGTCAACCTTGAGCCTGGTGAGATTCAATCTGTCAAACTACTGGCAGCTAGTGATCAGCAGAAGTAGCCTGCAGTACTGCACTCTAACCACTGTGCCACCATCGCTCTTGTATTGTGTTTGGTCACTGTTTGCTCAAAAATTTGCAGCTTTTGTTATCTGCAACGTGCTTTAATATGCAGCTTTACTACTATATGTTTATTAAAATCTATTTATTTCTAAATGCACAAGCTTCTATGGATCTTTCTTAAATATATACTTATGGAGAGGTGCATTTTTCTAAGGAAAGTCAACTCTTAGCACATTTTTGAGCAGAACACAATGGATGTAAGTAAGCTCTGCCCATTGTGACTAGTTATTGTGGAGCAATAATTTTAGCACTGTGAGCCAATTTGTTTCCTCTGGAAGTCGATGAATGATTTCTCCCATACTTGATTTTTTTGATATCTTTAATGTTATTTTTGTACTTCTCTGAAATACTTTTTTCTTAGAAATATTTTTAAAGGGTTGCTATTTTGGAGGAGTTCCCTTACTCATACTGTTTCACTTGCTTCTTCCTGACCAGCTATGAAGTTGCTCCCAGGTCAGACAGTGAAGATGAAAGTGGCTCAGAATATGAAGAAGATGTAAGTGAACACTCTCTCTTGATGTAGCTCTTTATCTAGAAGAATATTTTTTGATAAAGTAAAGAGTAAAAATAAGCATGCAAAAAATAAATCTTAACTATTGAAGTTATAGGTACAACTCTGTAATACTGCGAAATAAGTACCTGAATAGACTACCACAGTGTATTGTGCATGGAGTTACCTTTGCAAACCACTAAAAAGCTACAATTGGTAGAAAACTCAGCTGCCTACATGCTAAGGGATGAGAGCATCTTCATCCAGCTTCATTGACAGTGGCCGCTCTCGGTTGCCAGAGGGCTTCAGGGTACCATTCAGAGTGCTTTTACAGCTCTTCATTGTCCTGGATCCAAGGTATCTTCAAGACTACCTTTTCCAGGTAGAGCCATTCGGTGTGGTGTGGCAGCTGTGTTTTGTATCAGTGGTAGTTACAGAATAATATTCAAAGGTAGCCTCAGGTAGAACTCATTGCATTAGTTTATCCTGGTTATCTATCCCCAATATCTGTAAGGTTGAGGCTGGAGGGCCCAAGTGTAATGTTTCTTAGTCATGAACTCCAGTTTACACAATCTGCCTACTGAGGCTAAACAGTGCAAACACAATTGAGGATGGAGGTTCATTCTGTGAGCTTGTAGATTGAATGTTTCATTACCAGGCTAGTGGATGTGTTCTTCTGCTTATAAGGGCTTCGTGTGGTCAGTAGGTCTTGTGACCGCACAAAGCCCTTATAAGCAGAAAAACACCGACACTGACATCCCCTCAGTTCCGCTGAAGATGTTACCTAGCCTAGTAACAAAACATTCAGAAACCAATCTACAAGCTCAGAGAATGAACCTCCACCCTCATATTACACCCAAGCTATAGATATTCACCATTATCACAAACAAACACAATTCTTCTGGAAAGCGGCTGTTCCATAGGGAATTTAGTAGTTGGAAGTTCTCCAAGTTAATGGTGTCCATGGTCAGTTTATTTAGGCATGATATTGTTTCTTTGGTTTTATGAATGATCAGGTTTATTTATTTTATTATTGTGTGTTATATATTATTTTAATTTACTGTTTTAATTTGCCATGAGGTTGTATAATTTAGAGCAGGAATAGAAATGTCAATAAATAAAGAAACAAAGAACCTAATTAAAATAAAATCCACCGTGTATCATCCAGTCTCCCAGTTTCCTTGTAGCATAACAATAATAAGCCATAATAATACTAATTTGTGTGACTTTTCTTGTCTAAATAAAATGTTTCAATTGGGTCGTAAATTACTGTACTATAACCTAATTAACTAACTGGAAAAATACCTAGTTATAAATCTTTAAGCAACGAAGGATGCCAGATTTCTTTTTGATTACTGATGGTTGTTAATCACAGTAAGTAATATGGGTTTAGTTTTAAAGACATTGCAGTTCATCAAAATGGATATAGATTGTTAATTTTTAATATAATCGGTAATACGTCTTCTTGGATATTTTTTCCTTCATACAGCTTGTCTGAAAACTATTATATTTTAATCAGTTTCTCATTAAATGGTTTAGAAGTGGAAAAGTAGTGTGTGAGGATTTTTTTTTTGAGGGGGAGGAGGCTTTTTTGTTTTTCCTTTGTGATGTTAGCAGCCAAGGATGTATTCAGTAATTTTTAAAACTGCCATTAAAACTACTGCCAGTAATAGCTAGGGAAGTAAATATGCTTTGCTATAGAACAGTGATGGCTAACATTTTTGCCACTGTGTGCCAAAAGCGGGGGGGGGAGTGCAGGGGGGGAGCGCACGTGTGTGCCCACACCCATAATTCAATACGGCTGTTTGGCCTGGTAGGCCCATTTTTCACCTTCCCCAGGCTCCAAAGGCTTTCTTGGAGCCTGCGGAGGGCAAATACGGCCTTCCCCACCCCCCCAGGGGCCCTCTGGAGACCGGAAACAGCCCATTTCCTGACTTCCGGTGGGCCTGGAAGGCCCGAAAATTAGCTGGCCAGCACGCACATGCACGCTGGAGCTGAGGTAGGGCAACACTTGCGTGCCCACAGATATGGCTCCGCGTGCCACCTATGGCACGCATACCATAGGTTCGCCATCACGGCTATAGAGCAACACAAGGGCAAGTGCTTTGAGTTTTTATTAAATCTGTAAGATTTATATACTGTACCTTTTTTTTTTTTTTTTTGGCTTTTGCTTTGGGATCTCAATGTCCCAGTCTTATATTTGCTAATCCTTCCTGTCCATTACAGAGGCTTATGGTTCTGACCCAGCAGAATAATTTATTTTAGGGACTAAGGAGACAAGAAGAGCAATAGATGAGACCTATCCCACCTACAAAGCTCTGAATTCTTCTCAATTATGGTTAAAAGTAAAAAAGGTTTAACTCACCTGAGGTATATATAGTGGAAAAACTGTGTGAGAAATACCACACATGGAATACATGTCAGATATTCTGCTGGTGTCATGTACAGTGACTTGGACTAGTTCTGAGTTCTAGTCCTGCCTTCAGCATGAAAAACTGGCTGGGAGACTTTGGGCCAGTCACTCTCTCTCAGCCCAATCTACTTCACGGGGAAATTGTTTTTCCAATAGGAAGAGGAAAGAGTATTATGTTTTCCACCTTACGTTATTAATAAAAATAAAGTCAGAATAATTAAAAAAAAACAATCCCACAAAATAGAATGTTTACCTCCACTGGTTATTTTAAAAGCATCAGAACTTGTATGTTGCAAACTTATTTATTCATATTGCAAAATTATAAAACCAATTTCCTATAATCAGGCTAAACTTTTTTTTTTTTAACTAACAAAAGCTACTTCTCTATAAATCTCAGTGGGGCAGTTTCTTGTTTTACGAGGGAGAGGAAATTGGGGAGGGAAGCAAAACATAATGGAAAATTGTAGCCAGCCTTTGGAGTTCTTGCTGATAAACATTTCATGTGGGATTGACTTCAAGGGTTGTTGTTCTTTCCCCTCAACCTTGCAGGAAGATGAAGATGAATCAAGTAGACAAGAATTAGATGAAAAGATACATCTGGATCCCAACACTGAAGATGTTTCAGAAAAAGATGCTAAGCAAATCATCGAGTGAGTAATTTGGGAGAGCAGAGACAGCAAAGCATTTGGCACCCTCCCCTTTCTAGATCGGATTTCTGCATGTTTTAAGAAATAAAATGGCAAACAAGTCATCAATGCGAAATTAAAAACGAACCATTCCTTCCTTTATAGGACAGCCAAACAAGATGTGGATGATGAATACAGCATGCAGTACAGTGCAAGAGGCTCTCAGTCTTACTATACAGTGGCTCATGCAATCGCTGAAAGAGTGGATAAGCAGTCCTCTCTTCTTATCAACGGCACCCTGAAACATTACCAGGCAAGCATACTAGCTGGAAATTGCTCCAACAGGAGCTTCATGCCAAGGATCCTTAAACTGTACCATAATTAGTCTCCTTTAAAAAGCTGGACTATTTCAGATTTACCAAATCATTCTGTTTAGATATGGCCCGATTCTTGAATTCTACCCTTGAATATTTTAGGACATATAACACAATAAAAAGCATGACTCCCTTTCTCCATTGTCTGGTCCATATTTTGAAGCATACCAGATTCTGCCCCTTTCTCCACTGAATTGCCCGCGTAAGTCTCAACTTTGACTGATAGTAAGACTTCCTTTTTTTATTAAGTTTTTATTAGGACAGGGTTTGAAAACATTTTGCCTTTGATAGTTCCTTGGAAAACTGGTCAGAGCTTCAGTGCCCATTCTTCTTATAGCGATGGTTGTATGAATTTATACTTCTGGCCTAGTAGCATGCCAAAAATCATTTTGTGCAACAATATATATATATATCATGCAGATTTCAGCCCAGGTATCATGCAAAGTATGTTATGGACCAGGCTCAAGCTTATCCCCATTCTTCTTCCTTGGATATCCATAATCTTTGATTTGGTGCAGGTACAGCCTTCCATCCTTCCGAGGTGGGTAAAATGAGGACCCAAATTGTTGTGGGCAAATTGTTGTGGGCAATATGCTGACTCTGTAAATGGCTTAGAGAGGGCTGTAAAGCACTATATAAGTCTTAAGTGCTATTGCTATACAAGAAGCATAGGTATTTATATGCCTAGTGATGCTACAAACAGATGTTTCTTTCCATCTGAACATAAATTGCTAAAGAAGTTGTATCATATTGTAAGATTGAATTAATAGAATCTTGCAAATCTGAAAATATTTCTCCCATCCTTTTCTTTTACTCTCTGGAAAACTAGGGAGGGTCCCTTCTAAAGTGCCTTTGACACCTCCTCTCCTTCTGTGGACTGAGGAATCTTTATTCAATCGTCCAGCTTTTCCTCCAGTTTCCTAAGGCTGTTCTTATAAACAAACATTTTACATTGATAGCAGTACTAATCTTTTGTTTAGCTAATTTTTTTTTAAAAAAAGTTTTCACCTATTATTGTTGAAGCAGCAGTTAATAAAGCCAGTGAGTAGCATTACTGCAGATTGGCATTATAGTTGCTCTATCAGTCATAAGTGTAATATCAAAAAAAATCGGAATTCAGAAAACTGCTTTACCAAGCAAAGGTAATGCTCCATTAGACTGCTGTTATCAAGACTGAATATAAAAGTGTTGTCTGGGATTTTCGGGGCTTGAACTGGCAATATGCTATACAATTGCATGATGGCATTCTCTTCATATTCACTTTGGTGAATATAATCTGTCCCAGTTGCTAAATTGCTCCAGCTATGTTTTGCTGTGATTTCAGAGATATAAAGTTTAGCACAAACTTTCAGATTGTGATGTGCAATCACAATCTGAATTGAATCTAAACAATAAAATAGACCGATAGGATATGTAAAAGTTGCACCAGCTAAATCCATAGGCTCCCAGGCAGCCTTAGAACTCCTTGATGGAGCTCTTCCAAAAATAGCATTTTTAGTCAGATGGGTGAGAAAAATTATGAAATGCATGGGGTATGATTACAACATACAACATTTCAGTTAATTTTCATTAAATTTAAATAGGTAATAAATCATTTGGGTTTTTTTTTTAATGTTATTATCTGGTGTTCAGATTGGATGTGGCATTTTTATCTACCAATCGAGTCCTACCCAATGACCTGGGATATCATTATTATTTTTATTTTTTGGATTGTCCCCTTTTGGATGGCAGCTTCTAGTACACTGTTCAAATGCCAAGTGTAGCTCTTGGTTTCAAAATTGCTTAGCTCTTCTGGGAAACATGAATGGAAAATCAAACTAGGGAAGGGAAGTATGCGAGAACATATTTTCTGAAGTCTGACTTTGTATTGGACTAATTGTTATTTTCTAAATCCACTTCATTTAGCTGCAGTCTTTTGCTCACTACTTCTACCAGTTAAAATGTTAAATTTACTGTGTTTTATTGCAACACAGCAATATTGAATCAATTTATCATTCATAATTTATTTTCAAACAATATTCAGGACAGTTTCATTGTAATGTGCAAGTTGGTGATTAGGAAATGTACTTTATTGCTCTAAATGCTATCAAATAGATCTATAGCACTGTGAAAATATAAATTTGAAGCTTGTACTGATTGCTAAAAACTTGAGCTATGTCACAATATGAGCAGTATTAATATTTTAACACTGCCTAAAACAGAGATTGGTTTTCAGAGCAAAAGAATACCACTACTACTATACATGGAATATATAGCAGCAGTGATTCTTGTATGGGAGATTTTTGATGTTTTCTTTATTATTATGCTACTTATTGTCAGCACCAAGGCACTCGACTCCAAAGCAGAGATGTTAAAATAATAAAATATAACTGTTATGGATAACCGAGGGGATTTTATTGTATTTCAGGTCCAGGGCCTGGAATGGATGGTTTCCTTATATAATAACAATTTGAATGGAATTTTAGCTGACGAAATGGGGCTAGGAAAGACCATACAGACGATAGCACTCATCACTTACCTGATGGATCACAAAAGGCTTAATGGACCCTATCTCATCATTGTTCCCCTCTCGTAAGTAGGCACATTCTTCCTAATGATATTTTATGTGATTGGTTCATTAACAATGTGTACTTTTTTTCTTTACCTTTAATGACTGGATAAAGCACACACCAGGAGTATGCTGCCTGCATGTTACTGATTTAATCTTTGATTGTCTTTCCTTCCTTATGTATGGATTCTGTGAGATTGGAAACCAAATGGCTTAGAGGTCTAAAAGGATGCAAATGACCAGCTATATGCAAGAAATATAAATCCTTTCATTCTCCATTATCCTGTAAGATAGTGAAGATCCTGAAGAAGCTTCTTGGGTGAGAAGCAAAACGTCTTCAAAGAAAAAACAAGGAAGTCCAGTTGCCTCCTGAAAAAGCATCTTTGGGACAGATGGCTTAGAGCAGTTGAAATTTATTGTATCTTTTAGTCCCCCTAACTAGCCCCTATTGTGATTCACAAGACGGAAAATGTGTTTTTAGCTGAGATTGGTTGCATAGGATGCCCTTTTAGATTCCAAAATGTCCTCCTTTGAGGAGTCTCACATTCTTCTGGAGAGTTGCTTAAATCTTTTGGCTTCCACCAGCCACAATTTTTGGATGTCCTGGAACTCCAACTCTACAAATTCCCAGTGAATTTAGGCTGAATGAGAATTGTGGAATTGCAATGTTGCTCATTTGGTGATTGTAGTGATTATCATTTTTCTTCCTTAACTAATCCATCTTTGCGGTTAATCCAGTGTTAGTATAAAATAGGTTTTGACAGAAATGCTTAAACTCCATTTTGCTCGGTTATCTTCTTCTTAACTTCGAAAAGATTCTTGTTAAGGCCAGTGATTTTAATTAAAATCAGCAATGCCACTTTAAAGTCAGATATCTGTTTATACAAGTGCTGCAATATGTCTGCAGGTTTTGTTTTATAGCCTTCCCTGCCTCCCAAATCAAACGTATCAGCTCAGATTCTGCATCAGAGTAAATAACTTGTCAGTGAACCATATTATGGTTTATTGAGGCTGCAGCAATTATATTATTGAACAATTAGGCATACGTTTGGTGTATCCATTGGTGGAGAGAAAGCAGTAGAATTGCAAATTATCTGTCTTTGAAATAAAGAAATAGAAATATCAAGAAAAGTAAAATAAAAATTTCTTCCCTAGGCTTGACTCTGGTTTTTTTTTTTAACCTAATACATTTTCAAATTTCTTCATTTGTCAAAATACTTTTGATCTTTGCATTAAATATGTACTGATCTATTTCATGCAAATAGGAATACTGCTGGGGGTGTTAGTATATGTATTAAGACACCCAATTCATCCACTTTGCTTTATTTGTATGTTGACTATATAGGACCAGTGTGCACATTTTCTGTATGTGTGACTTGGAGTTTCTGCCTTTTAAAGAGAACTGGGAAGCAAGGATCTAAGCATAAAAATACAATAGGAACATATGTTATGTCATTGCTTCTTTCAGTTTTGTGAACAGGTCCTTAAAAGTGAAATAGAAATTCATAAAATCCACTAACGATCAGTTTGGTGGATACAGACTAGACAAGTTTATGTACATGTATAATAAGGTTTCAGAAACATGGTCAAATTCTGATCTGAAACCCAGACAGCACTTTTGACTTGATGGGAGAGCAATCTACTGTTAAAGTGAAGAGGTACAACATGGTTTACAGGTTTCATTTTGTTAAAATCAGGTTGCAGAATTTTGTTTGATGCAGTTTTAATATACTTTGCAATCTTAATCTTTTATATAGGACTTTATCCAACTGGACATATGAATTTGACAAATGGGCCCCTTCTGTGGTGAAAATTTCTTACAAGGTTTGGATATTTTATATATGAATGTAAAGATGTAACTTCAGATTCACTGAGCAATTTTATTCAATCGTAAAGTGTTGGCTGTTCTATAGAACTCTGTCCCCTGATTTGTAACATCTCACAAGTACTTTCAGGAATTGAAATGCATAAGAAAATTACGAATACTCATTCCAATACGTTCTGTTCCAAGTAATCGCGATCGTAATTACAATACATTAGTATATTCTTTTTCTAAATATAAATAATGTAGATACCAGATTGTAGCATGGCAATCTACCTATAATGAATTAGTACTTTAGTTACAGTTGCTGTTATAAAACAGGCTGGAGAGACAGGCATGAGATTGACTGCAGCATGAGACCGCTAGCTGAGCAATGCTTTTCCAGGTGCTGTTTATCAACGGGGTATCACTTGCTGATGAAAAGATTCATTGAGGGGTTCTGTCAACGAAAGACAGGAGGAACTTAGTTTTTCCTCCTTACAGCAGACCTATTGAATTCATTTGTAAAGATTCAATCCACATTTCTTTTTGTCTATGGCTTTCTCTTGAATGGACTGGAAATATTAATAATATATTAGGCATGCTCTGCTTCCCTTTTTTTTAATCCACTTCACAACTATCCTTTTTTAGTGAACAACATCTTGATGCAATTTTTTTTCTTTTCCTTTTTTTTTCAGGGTACACCTGCTATGCGCCGATCGCTTGTACCTCAGCTACGTAGTGGGAAATTTAACGTTCTTTTGACTACATATGAATACATAATAAAGGACAAACACATTCTTGCTAAGGTACTATTATATTTGGGACTTTTCTTGATGGCTAGCTTTTCTTTTCTTTTCTTTTCTTTTTTGGCTTCCTCCACTCCCAGTTAGCAAGAATTATACCAAACCTGAAGGGTCCAGGTACAATATCCATAATTGCTATTGTCTTTAAAAGTTCTGTGCTTTTCTGAATTGCTTTTGCCTTTTCCCATCCCATTCACTGTCTCTGTTCCTGCTGAGTCCTTTTAGGATTGCTGGTGAGGGAAAAGATTTTGCTACCTGTGGATCCCATAAATTCCACACCGTTGCTCTTTGTCAAACGGAATAGCCACCTCCTCATCCCTCTGCTGAATCCCATTTACCTGGGAACCCTGCTATTACATTTTTATCTGCAGCTCTTCTCCGGTTCTTTGTTTCTGAGCAGAGATGAATACAATGAAATGGGGGAAAAGAGAATCAGGCTTTGTTAACATTTTCCAGATGTGGAAAGATAACAGAGACCAGATTGAAATTTGTACCGTTCATTTCATTTATGCATTAAGACACGGTAACTGAATAGACACTAAAACATGGGAGTCCTTCTTTGGAAATTACTTCAGTACTTCCCAGAATTATTTTGTTAAAGTAAAGGTAATTAAATAATGGAATCCATTGTAATTTGTTATATCTTTCTTCAATTCACTTTGCTGCATTTCAGAACGCGTACATTTTTTAACGAGAGGTGTTTGCTTTAGTAAGCTTCCAAAAATTTCAAGCTATTTTTTTTCCCTTTCTGGGACCCAGTATAGGCACTTTGTAAATAGACTATCAATGCACCCCACAAAATACAGATATTTCTCAACTTACAAAAAATCATTTAGTGAAAAGTTACGACATCACTGAAAAAAGTGACTTATGACCGTTTTTCACACTTATGACCATTGCAGAATCCTCATGGTCACATGATCAGAATTTAAATGCTTGGGAAGTGGTTCATATTTATGACGGTCACAGTGTCCCAGGATCATGTGATTGCCTTTTGCAACCTTCTGACAAGCAAAGTCAATAGAGAAGCCAGCTTCATTTAATAACCATGTTACTCACCTAACAACTGCAGCGATTCACTTAACAAGTCTGGCAAGAAAAGTTGTAAAATTCACTTAACAACTGTCTCACTTAGCAACAGACATTTTGGGCTCAATTGTGGTCATAAGTCGAGGACTACCTGTAATCCGCTTTTTTCCTTCCTTCTCTCCTACATTTGCATTGAGAGAAAATTGGGAGGCGCTCAATCCTCTCTAATCAGTTTTAAGAAAGATTTTTCCTGCCAGTTCAATCAGTTGAATTTACTGTGGAGAATGTTAGTGCACATGAAGGGAAGGCTAAAAAGGTTGTCTGGAATTAAATATGTATGTTATTGGACACATAAAGCTCCTGATAATGATTTTCAAGATTCCTCAATAAAATATTAAGGGTATGGTTTCATCCATTCATTGACTGTGTTTCTCACTTCCTTACATTGTTCCTCTTCTCTTGCAAAGTGATAGTAAGAATAAATGGATCAAGTTTCAGCCCTCTGTCCTATGAGGCTATATTGTGAACTAAAATTTACTGGGTTGATACTTTTTATATAGTTGAATGCATTAAATTGTATCAATTCACCTTCTGGAATTTTCTTTTAGTGATGAACTTACTCTACATTTTGTGCATATATAAAAATGTTTAATTAAAGGATGTGAAGCCAGTATTTTTATTTTCTCTCATTATATGTTTCTATTACTGCACATATCCCTACGGAATAGCATCCCCCTTGCAAATTTGTATCAGAGCACTCTTTGCCTAAGAGAAAAACTCTGTTTTTCTCTTAGGCTTCAGTTAAAGGATTTAACCCTTAAGGGTTAACCTGGTTTAAGATGGGTGGATAGGCTCCTATCTAGCTGTAACTAAGATTCTTGTTCCCTTGAGTTTTCATTTTATGGATGTTGCTCATTTTTATTGAGCTTTTGTTCTTTTAACTTTGTGAAGCCACTCAGAGTTGGAGTTGGACGAATAAATGAATAAAATAAAATCATACAAATTTAGTCTAAATTTTATTGACTATTGTCTATTATATGGGATTGTATTAATCCAATATGCCCTTTGAAGGTGGACGTTATGATGTACGTTATGAGGTACACTTAATGCACTCCAATTTTAGTGGCGGTTTGTTAATATTGTGCAAAATATGTACTAATTATTGCATACTTTGAAATGAAATAAGAGTTTTGAAGGCTTCAGTTGTATTTAATTGTAATGATTTCATAGGTTGGAATCTCAATATAGTTTCCTACCAATTGTTTCTTTATTTCCATAGATTCGGTGGAAATATATGATTGTAGATGAAGGTCATCGAATGAAGAACCATCACTGTAAGCTGACTCAGGTGCTAAATACTCATTATGTGGCACCAAGAAGGATTCTCTTGACTGGAACGCCATTGCAGAACAAATTACCTGAACTTTGGGCTCTCCTTAATTTTCTCCTCCCAACAATTTTCAAGAGTTGCAGCACTTTTGAACAATGGTTCAATGCTCCTTTTGCCATGACTGGAGAAAGGGTACTGGGCAATTTATTTAAAAATGCTATAGTAACACATTATATTAAATGGACAGTCTGTTTCATAGCAACTGGTATAGTATATTGATACAGTGAACTTTCTAATTAATGCACTCTTAATCTACTAAATTGTATTAGTATATAAAAAGACTTAAAGTGTTTGTTACCATTAAAAATTAATGAAATATGAGGGTGGTGGGGGGTGAAGGTTTATTCTCTGAGCTTGTGGGTTGGTTTCTGAATGTTGCATTACCAGGCTAGGTAACATCTTCAACAGAGTTTAGGGAATGTCAAAGTTCTTTTGTTTATAAGGGCTTCAGTGTGGGTGTATCAAGTGAGGATCTTGTAATAGGTCTTACGATACGTCAGCTGTGAGTCATCAGTGAGAGTCTTGTGATGGGAAAGTTACATCATGTGAGGCTCATTGGGAGATGAAGTGCTGTGTGGGGGGGCTTGCATGGGTTGGTTGAGGGTCGATGCTGTCTCTGGTTGGCTGTGCAATTGATTTGGATTCTGAGGAGTTCGTAGGCTGGTTGTAGGTCAATGCGTCTGTTGATGGAATTGCTTGTGGAGTGCCAGGCTTCGATGAACTCACGAGTATGATGGGTGGTAGCGTGGCTGATAATTTTTGTGTGCTCCAATTGAACTGGTGTTGTTTGCTGTCAGTGTGGGTAGAGATTAAGGATTTGGGATCGTGTCGTTTGATTGCCAGCTGGTGTTCGTGGATCCCGGTTTTTAATTGACATGATGTTTGTCCCACGTATAATTGGTTGCAATGGTTACAGTTGATTTTGTAGTACTGTTGCAAATAATGAAATATGTACGTGTTGTTTTTAAAGTGATTTTTTTTCTCTTTTTAATCTTTCCATTTAGGTGGATTTAAATGAGGAGGAAACTATTCTGATTATTCGGCGTCTCCATAAAGTGCTAAGACCTTTCTTGTTAAGAAGGTTGAAGAAAGAGGTTGAATCTCAGTTACCAGAAAAGGTTTGTGAAGAAGAAGCTCTGTTGAATTACTGGTAGTAATAAATCCAGGTGCCATATAATGCAAAATATATCTCTGTTGGAACTTATTCAACTCTGCCTGAAACTTCAGAAGGTTGAGCTTGGTTGTGAATCTTCCTTTATCTAACTATCAATAATATAAGTAATGTAAAATAGGAAATAATTTTAGAGCTAGATCCATCCATTTAAAAACAATATAGGTAGTTCCTCAGTTAACAACCATTTGTTCAGTCACATTTGAATTTATGAAGCTGCTGAATGAGGAGACTTATAGCCAGTCCTCAAAGTTGCAGCAAAATCAATGTGATGTCACTCCTAAGGATCACATGGGAAATATTTTACAGCCGTGCGATGGACATTGGCGATGGAATTCCTGGTCCCAATTCCTGTCATTAAAGGAGGACTGTTTTTGAGTTCTTTACTGGTTCAATTTACCATGTCATAATGTGTGTGTGCCTGTGCATATGTGTGTCTTTAGTGTATTCTTACACATTTTCTAGCAAACTTTCCTGCTGCCCTTTTAGCTGAAATCCAGTGTATGTGAATATAGCATAGTACTATTGATTATAATAATCTCAAGGATTAATAATCTTCCAAAGATCATCAATCACTATTCCATTGATTATATAGAAAATAATTAACCTTTGGAATAAGTAAGAGTAAACGGATAGGATAGATCAGGTGATATATTTGTGACGTAGGAAGAGAATTAACCTTTTTTGTATTATTTTTTCCCTGAAGTCAGTTGTTGAGAACCAGTGTAATCTAGTTTTGCTAGCATTCTTATTTATAACTTTGAATAGGTTGTTTTGTAAATCTTTATGTAAATATGATTTTTATATTAAAAAGCGCAGACATTTTAATACAGGGCTGTCAAACCCACAGGCCAGTTGCGTCACACTCTGGCCATACCCATGCCCAGTTTAGCAAAGGGGAAAAAGTTGCAATACGTCACATGACGACGCCTTGACAATGCGATTTTTACACCTCTGTTTTAATACAAAACAAGCTGCATTATTTAATATTTATTGTCTGTTTTTATACAAGGTTGAATACGTGATAAAGTGTGATATGTCAGCCCTGCAGAAGATTTTGTATCGCCACATGCAAGCCAAGGGAATCCTCCTTACTGATGGCTCGGAGAAAGACAAGAAGGTGAGAAGACTCCTGGCATCTTATCTTTTCTAGAACTAAACTCCCCTATACAAAAAAAGTAATTCTAACGAATAAATGATTTGAGCCTTCTTGAGTATAACTAGGGAAAAACCAAACATTACTAAAAAAAAAAAAAAGTAGAATTCATTATATATGAGACCTAGATTGTTGCAAACAGATGGTGGTTTAAAAAAGAAATGGAGGGAATATGTAATGCTTTAAACTGAGGGCAACCAGCACTGTGAATTAACATGAATAGATGACTAGTTACAAAGGATACTTTAGAATTTGGATAAAAAAATATCAAGCCTAAGTAATTGTCTGAAAAATACATTTTAGGATGTATTCCAAAATAGCCATGAGATTTTGAAGAAGACACAGCTGCTTTAAAAGATTCATAAAATGGTCCCTTCAGCTGGCAGCAGCTGTCACAAATACAACATCTGTAAACTTCACCAATTTGGGAATATCACAGAGTTACGTTGAGTGTTCTTTTACTAATTTTTTTTGTTACAAAGCACCTCTTTCAAAGGCTCTAGATAACATATTAGAACAAGCATATACTATACTGTGAATATGGTAATATGGTAAATATACCATATATTAAGCAAACAATGTTTTTTCAGATTTTATTAATTCATAACTGCCTTTGTGTCACTTCCTCAGGGAAAAGGTGGAGCCAAAACACTCATGAATACCATCATGCAGCTGAGGAAAATATGCAATCACCCATATATGTTCCAACATATTGAGGTAAATTAATCTTATCATTTCATTCTACACAGTTGCTGTTCGCACTTAAAGTATAATTTTTCTATTCTTTCAGTGAGATCTTTTGAAAATAGTTTCAGTATAGATCAACTAAATGTTGGAATTTCTGAACAATTACTTGACATCAGAAACTTTGTTTTTGATGATGACTAATTAAATTCCCTGCCTATCATCAAATGACTGACTTTTTCATATAGTCAAGGGGCTTTTGTCATCCTGACTGACATGAAATATTTTACACCTTTTTTTAATCACATGAATATGAAAATAGCCCCATTGTACAAATTCCACTGAGCAAAAATTGCTGGCTTATCCTAATTTACTGTTGGTGAGCTGCTGTTTGTTCCTGCTTTGCACAGAGGTATATAATGAACTAGTAATTGCAAATGGGACTTCCGGTTTCCTTCTTGCTTCCCTGAAAGTTAGGATGTGGTAATTCAATATGTTTTGATTTATTCCAGTTTTGAACCTTGACTCATTTGGGAGTAAGGAACTGAAAATCAAGGTTCAGTTATCATACACAACTTGACATCTAGAACAGGATGTGGATGTTTCAATTATTAGAAGAGATGTTTTAACATGGTCCTATGCATTGTAAAACATTTCTTCTGATGGATTTTAGGGAACTTTTAATATGTAAAAGCTAAATAATTCATTGTTATCATTTTGCAGGAATCCTTTGCTGAACATTTGGGTTATTCCAGTGGTGTTATCAATGGGTAATTTTTTTCATTTATTTGTGGCCAATGCATTAATAAATGGGGTTATTTCAAATTAAAACATAAACCATTCAGAAAATATGTTGACATAAAAAATTAGAATAAGACATGATCTAGGCAAACACTTCTAAAGCACCAAATTAATATTATATTGATAAAAGAAATTGAATCGCCCAGAGTTGTTTAAGATGGGCAGCAATATAAATCTTTAAATAAATAAATGAAAAAAGTAAATAAAATTAATAAACTGTACTGTTAAGTGCCAAATAAATCCCAGGGTTATTGGCATTATTTATTGATGTTATAATTAGAGATCAAAATACCAAAAGAATCATATATATTAGAAAAAGTTATGTTATAAGACAAAAGTAAAATGCGAACCAGCTTAAGGGGAAACAAGTTATTAGAACTCTTAGCCAATTAAATATTTAGAAGCAATAGTAATAGCAAGGAAGTATCTCTTTTGGAGATACTCTTTTGGAGATACTGGGTGATCTATCAGTTAAGTGGAAGAAAATTCCAATTTTGCATGACTGCACATTAGATCCCTATTATATTCCTTTATTTTCCAGTGGAGACATATGTTTCATATTTTTCCCTGAAAGTAAAGAAAACTTTAAGGCACTGATCGACTGTTTCTGACTTTAAACATCCAAAATTGTTTACAGCAATTAACAATACAAACTAAAAAAACATAAAAATAAAATAATACAATTAAAATCAAAAGAAACTTAAAATTTGAATCAAAAAATCAAAATGCTACTCAATTCACATTTCAAGGCTGGAAGAGATGGATTTCCTAAATTGTGAGACATTTAGGGAGACAAACCTACACCCTGAGGAGTACATTCCATAGTCTAGGGGTCACATAGGAAAAGCCCTCTCCCATATGCTAGATAGCGCTATGAAATATTTTCAGAAGGGTTACTTCTGCTGACATGCAGATTCACAGCAGGAGGGATGGTCCTTCAGTTAATTATGGATATGTTTACTCAGAAATATATCACTTCGGTAAAATGAGATTAACTGCAAAGTATAAATTTAAATTAGTTTGTCAGGTCACACTCAAATTACACAAAGAAAATGGCCTTTTTTATGTCTACATTTATTTATTTAGCGTATGGTTGGTCACACACAGTATTAATTTATGTCTACAAATTTTAGAAGAATAAGAAATAACATATTGTGTGTAAAGCATGAAAATAGAGGGTCAAATATGTCCTCAGAAAAATCCAAACTACCAAAAGCTAATAGTTGAAGGTGTTGAAGAAACAATCTTTTGAACACTTAGAAAATCTGCGGATAACAAATAAAATATAAATTTCCATTCCTTCTATTTGTACTGAATACTGAAGTATTTTAATATTGGAATTCTGAAGTTTTACTCTGTTAGAAGCCCCCCAAACCAACAAGGTGAAAAAAAACTTTCAGACAAATGTGATTTATGGATTTGAAGATTGGAAAGGGTAGTTTAGGGAAAGAATAAAATTTTGATGCAACCTGAGAAGAGAGAGAGGTTAAAATATAAATGCATTGAAGGGTGCTTCTTTATAATCTTTATTTTACTATATGTTACTTTACTATCTTCTTTTCTCGTCATTCATTATTTTTCTTTATTTTATTTATTTTGCCCTGTGGGTTTATTTTGTTAAACATTTTGTTAATAAAAACTATATATTAAAGATTATTTCCAGACATAAGGTATCTTTCCTTCTAAAACTAGTCCTTCCTTCCTCCCTCCCTCCCTCCCTCCCATCTGGACCATATTTAGTCTGTTTGCTTTTGCTTTTTCTGGATTAATAAAAGTAATTCTTGTGTGATTTTTTGTTTTTGTTTTTTGTCACAGAGCTGAGCTTTATCGGGCTTCTGGAAAGTTTGAGCTACTTGATCGAATTCTACCAAAGTTGCGAGCCACTAATCACCGTGTGCTTCTTTTCTGTCAAATGACATCCCTTATGACTATTATGGAAGATTACTTTGCCTTTCGAAACTTTGCTTACTTGCGACTTGATGGTAATGTCCATTTTGAATCTAGAGTTCATTTAAAGATTACAATAGGAATACCTCTCATTAATTAACATGCTGTTAATAAACTAAGATCTATTTTGTATTATTGTAACAAAGGCTCTAAATTTTGGCTGGTAAAGCCATGTCTAAAATTCTTGACTTTTATTGCCATTGTCATTCAGTGATTGGGAACATTCTTTATTTTCTGATACCCTATTATTACGATAAAACAGACCGTACTGTCAGCATCTGAAATGGTGTTTCAACTTGTTAGCTTCCTATAAACGATGTTGAGATACTTTACAGGGATCTTACAATCAAGACGAAGGTCACAAATGCTTCAAATATCATGTTCCTTTCATTCATTCATTATTTTAAGGCTGCCTTTCAAAATAATAATATGGCAGAAATCTAGGAATTTCGCTGAAGTTTTTACATTCATTTCTTCAGTTCTTTAAACGACTGTATTGTCAAGTTAAAATATCCTTGATATTTCTGTTTCAGTTTGGATTCTTCTTAGTCATTAACATTGATTAACACTTACTTCCATCATAGGAGGTGATATTCTTAACTAAATAAAGGATTGAGGGGAGAAGTTTATTAAAAGGTTTAAAGTTAATTGCACAAAGTATAGTATGTCTCTACAGATCTTCCATGGCAGAAGAGATTTTTTGGGGGGTTATTATATGAATATGTATAAAGATAAAATACTGTTCAATTAAATACTCTCCCTCTATTTAGTCACTGGCTGAAAGTGAAGTTTTTTTCAAGAAAAAAACATTTCTGAGAAGCATGTTTAGCAAAACAAAACTCTTAGAAAAATTAAAATTAACTCGTCCCTAAAAGGGAGTTAGACAAACTGCCACTGACATTGGAGGTAGCGGGATTATTGAATAGGAGGATTCTATCAAGTCAGCTCTTTGAGGAAAGATGTGAACTGCAAAAGCAATCTTGTTCTCCTAGCCCAGGGGTCTGCAACCTTAAACACTCAAAGAGTCATTTGGACCCGTTTCCCACAGAAAAGAAAACACCAGGAGCCACAAAACCCTTCCCATGCCTGACTATTTCTTGAGCAGCCACAAAACTAGCATATGTACTGTATAGTTGAATTAAACATTCTGTTTTCTTCTGAAACTTTTCTTTTCTTGGATTTATCTATGGTTGGCCTACCGGAGGTTGAAAAGCTCAATTAATCGCGTGCCGGCAGGTGTCACACATTGGCAGTTGCGACACATATTTTGAGTGACAGGGAGCCGCACCAGAGGGGTGAAAGAGCCACATGCAGCTCCAGAGCCGCAGGTTGCTGACCCCTGTCCTAGCCCAACATTACCTGACCCGTCTGAGTCACTCCTGATTATAGCCATTTGTGGGGAAGGGGAACAGCTGTTCCTGAAGTATGGTTATTCTTCAGGACAATCAGAACTTGGGTAAATAATAAAATTTATTTGAAATCACCTGGATTTGTTTCAAATAGATGTTCCACTTTCTTATGAGCAGAACATCTGAGTAACTTGCCTCTGCTTACTATGCAAACAACCATAAAAATATTGTAATTCACTTTAAAGTTATTTCCCAAACAATAAGCAAAGGTGACATACAAATGGCTGAAAGTTATTATGTAAATAAGTACGCCACTTTTGAGAACTTGTTATTGGGAGGTGTTATCAATAATCAATAAATAAATATTACATAGAACAATCAACCAATGGAACAGCTTGTCTTCAGAAGTTGTTGGAGCTTCATCACTGGAAGCTTTCAAGAAGAGAACAGACTGCCATCTGTTAGAAATGGTGTAGGATCTCCTGCCTGGGTGGGGGGTTGGACTAGATGACCTACAAGATCCCTTCCAACTCTGTTAATCTGTTAAAATAATTCCAGAAGCGGCAATAGCAAATGTTTTTAATGTCCAGTCTTTCATTCATGAACTTGAAGCACCATCCATACTGCTCTCTCCTCTTCCTCCTTTTCCTCTAAAGAATACTGTAAAATAGGTTAGAGTGAGAAAGTGATTGGTCCAAAGTCACCGAAGTTTTTAAGGCTGAAAATAGACTGGACCATGGCACTCCTCACCCCCAGACCAACATTTTAACCACTACTTCAGACTAGCTCTCAAATATGATGGCTTAGAAATGAACTTTGTTGATTTTATCTTCATGTAATTACTTAACAAATTCATTAGAGTCAGCTTCTTCACCAAGAACAATTGTAATTCTTCAATTAAGATGCCAACAATCTTAAAAATAGTTCTTCCTGAAGCTTTATCCAAGCAAAGCATAAGAAGAGAATTATTGGTTAGTAAAGGCCTGTCAAATCCGCGTCATCACGGTGGTGTCATGTGATGTTTTGGGACTTTTTCCCCCTTTGCTAAACCAGATGTGGGCATGGCCAGCCTGTGATGCATCCTGCCCGCAAGCCACGAATTTGGCAGCTCTGGGTTAGTACATTAAAAAAACATATATTCTCGCCTCCAGATTCATTCTGTATTGCAGATAAAAGGGGTGAATCCCCAGTATAAGTAAATCCTGGGATCAATATTGCAGATGTTTGAAAGTCTGGGTAATGAGCAGATATTTGTAGGCTAGGAATTCCTGAATTCTTTTTTATTTACAATGGTTTTTTGTTTTTTTTTAAGGAACAACAAAGTCAGAAGATCGAGCAACTCTGCTGAAGAAATTCAATGAGCCCAATTCCCAATACTTTATTTTTTTGCTGAGCACAAGAGCAGGAGGTCTGGGTTTGAATCTTCAGGCAGCTGATACTGTCATAATTTTTGACAGTGATTGGAATCCTCACCAGGTAATTTACGATTCATTGTTCTGTGTTGTTTTAAATCGCTAGTAATAAAACAAAGCTTTCTGTGAATAGTAATGTGTTAGAGTACATCAAAGATGCTGAGGCATTTCCCATCAAACTTAAGTTTTTCTGGATTCATCCTCTTTGTTTTCTTTTCCAACCACTATCAATATGGCTGCGGGTTGTGAAATAAAATTTGCTATGGTTCCCACCACTTAGGATAACAGACTGCAGGCATTGATGTCACTAAGCAATGTTTTACAATTGCATCGCTTAGTGAGGGAAAATCCTTTCCTAGTCGCTGTCATAAGTCAAGGACTATCACTAATACCATTTGTTAGAGGTGAATTTTATAAATTTTAATCCTATTTTTATAAATATGAAGCCAATTTGAGATTAAGTACCCATAAAAAGCTTCATATCTCCGCCTGATCACATAAAATGTCATATTGCTTCATCTTTGGCTTTTCCTCAAACTCAGAGATGAAAGAAGTATTGAAATGAAAGCAAGCTGATTATTACTATTGTTCTAAATAGTCTGCTAGGCCATCAAAGTTGTCATAGATTTTTGGTTTTAAAATGCTTATTGAAAAATTTTAATTTTTACTGTTTATTTATTTTGTTTACTTAATAAATATATTTTACTGAAATCCCTAAAAGTGCTATGCAAATTATGATATTAATATAAACTATTGTGGAATGCTGTATGAACAGGCATATATGTAATGGATCAAAATTAGTGAGAAAGAATGAGCTAAATGCTTATATTTTTATTAATGATATACTCAACATCAAATTTTCTCAAACTGGTGGGAAAGCAGAACATTCTGATAGCAAGGAAATGGAAGTTATGAAGAAGAGGTCCCACAGGTGCTTTTTCAAGAGGCAACTGGACTTTCTGGTTTTTCTTCGAAGACGTTTCGCTTCTCATCCAAGAAGCTTCTTCAGCTGAAGAAATGAAAAAGCTTCTTGGATGAGAAGCAAAACATCTTCAAAGAAAAACCAGAAAGTCTAGTTGCCTCTTGAAAAAGCACCTTTGCGACAACCATGGCCTGAATGACTGAGAATCTCCATAGACATTTATGAAGGAGAGCTCCAAATTCAGGATCTGAAAAAATTATATTTTAAGTTCTTATACAATGACCATGGATTAGGATGCCCCCTTGGCAAACTATATTCTGGTGCTGATAGTTGAGTATTACAGCCAAACTCCAGAGAAAGATTTTTTAAAATACTAATAGCTGAAGTATCTTTTCTTGAGGTTAATAATATAACATAGATGAGCTCTAAAATACATCAGTCATCAATCTGATATATTAACCATAAATTAATTAAAATTAAAATTGAAGAACAAGTGCAAACCAGTTATGATAGAATAACATTCAAATAACTGTATCACAATCTGATTGTGTGATTTATGCTGGCAGTTGGGAGATGTTGGTATAATAAGACTCTCATCTTCCTTTAAATCATTGTATTATGGATCCAGGAGTTCATTAATTGGAACTTCGAAGAGCTTAATGTATAAGAAGGTCTAGATTTAGGAATATTGATTATAGTCTGTAGTGCTTTTCTGAATGTAAAATGTTGATGATGTTGTTTTGCTTTGCCCAATTATTCCAATATTAGAAGTGTACCAAACGTATTTTCTACAGGATTTGCAAGCACAAGACAGAGCTCATCGAATCGGGCAGCAGAACGAAGTTCGAGTCTTACGATTGTGCACAGTGAACAGTGTCGAGGAGAAAATCTTGGCAGCCGCAAAATATAAACTGAATGTGGATCAGAAGGTTATTCAGGCTGGCATGTTTGACCAAAAATCTTCAAGCCATGAACGAAGAGCTTTTCTCCAAGCCATATTGGAACATGAAGAAGAAAATGAGGTATTATACAAAAATCTCTATTAAAAATAGATGTGCATTGCATTCTTACTCTTCCCAATTCCAGTATTTCTACACTTAATTCACTTAGTTCCTGATTCATACTCTAGTTCAGGGGTGTCAAACTCGCGGCCTGCAAGCTGGATGCGTCACGTGCTGGCCACGCCCAGTTTAGCGAAGGGGGGAGTCACAATATGTCACGTGACGATGCTGTGACGACGCAAGTTTGCTCTAGTTCATAAGAGAACATTGAATCATGCCCAGGAACATCCCTGACCATCAATCTTAGCCAGAGCTGAAGAAACACAATTAGTTCCACCAAAAGTGGAAAAGAAGTGAGGCTTTACCAACAGAAACAGAAGGGGTAGACTCTGAATTGGCAGAAGCCCCAGACCCCTATAAACCCAGAAGTGGCTGTTGTTCTGCTAGGTACTGTCAGAGTGGAAGGAAATCCGAGGCTTGTCAAGTGATGCATTGCCCTTAAACCATGCTACTAATCCAAGCTTGTAGAAAGAGTTGTAGAACGTGGCAAAGCCTGCTGGGAATTGTTCAGCAATTGTAAGAGCTACAAGTTGAACTGTAACTTGTGGAAAAGAGAGCAGGCCATTCTGCAAGGTTCCTTTCATTCTCCTTAAAACCTTATAGCAAGGTTTCATGGTTAAGAAACTGAATAATAAAAGTCTTCTGATTAAACGGAGGGCATTATCAAATGGAGTCTTCTAATTTTAAGTGTTTTTAATCAAAAGGATTCAGGGTATTAAAATAAAATAAACGGTATTCTGCAGTATGTTCTGATACAACTTAGACTGTATGTTCTGTCTCATGCTACATATCATCCTTCTATGTGTCCTTGGTGTGGGATCTTCTTTCTTGGAAGAGAAATTGAGCTTCCCTAGAGCATACAAAATGGTGATAAAAGAAAATCACAGAACATCTGTTGTTAATATTGCTGTTCAGAAAGATCTATGATTTAAAGGATTAGATTAAGCATCCAAGTTTATGGATATATTATTATATATATCCATATTTATATATATATATATATATTTGTTTTCGTAGATTTTCACGGGTACAGGTATGCAAGTCTTGATGTATTCGGGTCTTCTCCCGTGTAAGATTGAGAGCACTTTGGCAACGTTTCGGCAGAATCTCATCTGCCATCATGCAAGGGGTCTTCTGCAGCAACTGCCGTTACTATTTCAAATCTGGTGCTGGTAGTCTGCTTTGCTGGGATGGCCCCACCTCTTCGTTCTGATTGGTTGGGAGTGGCCACATACATTGGACAAACTAATAGAATAAATGCACGCATTGCAGAACACAAGAATGCAGTCAGAAAAGAAGAAAAAACTTCCTCCCTTTTCCAGCACCTTAAAGCAACAGGACATGAAATTGATTTTGAAGGAACCAAATTAATCTCCAAAACTGAACACCTCAACAAGAGAATAATTATGGAAGCCATTGAAATAGAAAAACGCCCCCATAATATGAATAAACGTGATGATACCTCCCGCCTACCAGGCATCTGGAAACTGGCCCTTGTCAACAAATGAGTCCCAGCACCCACAGACAGAAAGATCTACACCCCAGAAGCCAGACACACACACCCTGAGATCTCCAGCCAACCGACCATACACCCGAAGCCAAGCCAATAGACACAGACTGGGACTCCCAACCAATCAGAATGAAGAGGTGGGGCCATCCCAGCAAAGCAGACTACCAGCACCAGATTTGAAATAACCATGCTGCAAGAATCTGGATGACCCCTAGAAGGCAACAAAATATTAAAATTTATGATGTTATGTGGCAGCCCTCTGGTGGCCACATATATTTTTGCAATCCAGGTTTGATAGCTCTAACCATTGACAGAAACTGCAGAAAGAGATGTGTGAAATCTAATTAATGGATTATGAAAATGGCACATGTTTGGAACATAGATATGTCATTTCTCAAGAGACTCACTGGTTAAAGGTGATGAGGTTTATTATAACTATGAGTTGAGTCTTTATTCTTGTTACAACAGTTGTTTTGTAGCTGTAAATAAAAATGAAGTCAAAAGACTTGACTGAATCGAGGCTGTTTCAAACCCTTAAAATGTTGGCCATTTGTGATGTAAAACAAGCAAGTAACCCTCGCTTAACACTTGTTCAGTGACCATTCAAAGTTGCAATGATGCTGAATGAATGGTATTTATGATGGGTCCTTGAAGTTCTGGCCATCCAGGCACACCTGCGGTCACATGACTGCAATTTGGCAACCAGCTCCCACTTAGAATGATTGCAGCATCCCATAGTCAAATGATTGACATTTGCAACCCTCCCTGCTGGCTTATCACAACTCAGTGGAGAAGGCAGCAGGGAAGTTGCAAGTCTGGTAAGTCCCACCACCACCACGGCTTCCTTCTCACCATGGCCTTCTTCTCACCATTGCCTCCTTCCCTCAGCCTCCCTGGGGTCACACTTAACCGTGCCCTCCTTCCTGCACTCATATGCATCCGCTTCTTCAGACTCCAGCCTGTGCACAGTCTCTGCCTCCTAGGGCCTCCCTGCAACATCCCCATGCTCCTTAGGTGGTTCTCTGGCTACAACTCACTTATTGACTCATGTATTTTGGAGTTACCCCAGCAATCCCATGACATTGCCCTATATGTCTACAGGTAGTCCTTGACTTACAACAGTTCATTTAGTGACACTGAAGTTACAACAGCACTGGAAAAAAAGTGACTTATGACCATTTTTCACACTTACGGCCATTGCAGCATCTCCGTGGTCATTTAATCAAAATTCAGACACTTGACAACTGACACATATTTATGATGGTTGCAGTGTCCCTGGGTCACGTGATCCCCTTTTGCGACCAACTGACAAGGAAAGTCAATGGGGAAGCCAGATTCACTTAACCGTATTACTAATTTAGCAACAGCAGTGATTCATTTAACCACTGTGGCAGGAAAGGTTGTACAATGGGGCAAAATTTGCTTAAGAACTGTTTTATTTAGCAACAAAAGTTTGGTCATTAGTCGAGGACTACCTGTATATCACTTAGCAAGAGCAATCCCAATCCCAATTGCCATTGTAACCTGAGGACTACCCGTACAGGCACATGCTTATATTCTCTAATAGACTCTCTAGTGGTTTTTTATAGTAGAGGACCAGTGTCATGCCCCCGTCGGAGCCTGAATCTGTGGGGGAAGATGAGCTGGAGCTGGAGCCGACAGAGGTTGAGGGGGCGGCTTCATTGGCTTTGGAGGAAAATGGGGAAGAGCAGGGCCAGTCAGGCCAGGGCCTTTCAGAATTAGGACAGTTTGTAGGCAGGGAGGAACAGGCAGGATGACCAAAAGAGGCTAAGCAGGGAACATGAGACAGAGCTCAGGCAGGGAGCAAGGACCACCCCCTCCTGATCGGAGAGAAGGCGAGAACAGCACAGACTACTCGGGAAAAGAGTGCCCCGCCCCTCTTCACAAGGCACACCTGGAGAATGAGACTTAAGGAGACACTGGGGAAGGGCATTTGTCGGGAACAACTCTGAATTCCTGAAATGTTGAGTGCCGACGTTTGAACTTTCCAAGAGTGCTTGCATTCTTTCTGGCTTTCTGGACTAATTACCTGGATCCTTTGCTTCTGAATTCCTTGATTTGCCCTGCTGGTTTTATTGCTGTGCAGCCATGGTGCATACAGCACTGGGCTGGACTATTTGCAGCCAGAGGCTGCTTGAGGTGTGTGTGGGAGTTTGTCATCACTTTGATCTGGGACTTGCCAGAAACGTGGGGAAATTTGCAGCAATAAAGGGGCAGTTTGGATTGCCAGCTGTGTTATCTCTGTACCGTGCTCCAGGTCATCACAGCCAGTTTGGTGTAATGGTTAACGCATCGGACTAGAAAGTGGGAGATTGTGATTTCTAGTCCTGTCTTAGGCACAAAACCAGCTAGATGACCTTGGGCCAGCCACTTTCTCTCAAACATAGAAAGGAGACAATAGCAAACCACTTCTGCAAACCTTGGATGCCACTTTTCAAGGTTGGTGGGAGTGACACTGGATAGAAGAGGACGACGGGGAGTGGAGTTACTCCACTGGCCTAGGGTCCACAACGCTTGACATCCTGTGGGAGAGATTTGGGGAAGCAAGCTTCCAGGATGCTCCTTCCTGGCAGCCCGACCAGATTAGAAGTCCCAGCAACCTGGCAGGGAAGGGGGCTGCCCAGGAATACGGACACTCGTTTTCATTTGGCTAGCCCGAAATTGCGCATAGCCAAAAGTCGGCCCCGGCCATCTGAACAACTCACAACTACGCCTACCACCACGTCGCTGGGGGATGCCCTAAGGGGGGTAGACCAGGAGGTCCCTAGTAGGCAGGGTCTAGTAGTTACCGATTACGATGGTTCCCGGAAACAGGAGGGTTCACGTAGAGGGGACGGGAGGGATACATAGGAAGCCCAGCCACCACCTGGACCATCCCCTATATGGGTGTCAGGACATTGGCCTCAGCAACAGGTTTGGGGGGCCCCTCCGATACAGACCACATTTGTTGGTAGTGCTGATCGGGTATCCCTTTTTTTGAGCCAGGTGCTTAGTTATTTAGACCTCTATGGATGCCTGTATCCCTCCCAATGGTCCATGGTGGTTGTGATAACTAATGTGTTGACGGGGGAGGCTGCCGACTGGGTTGCAGACCTCCATAGCGATCACGCGAGGGAACTAGTAGATGTTGGTCTGTTTTTGGAAGCGTTAAGCCGATTTGAGGATGACACCCATACCCAAGTGGTGGAGGGGGAGTTAGTGTTGCTAAAACAAAAAGGATGATCCGTCAGAGAGTATATAAAAGGGTTTCAGGCCCTTGCAGGACGGCTCTGGGTCTGGCTGGAACGTCTGTTAGTGCACCATTTTTGACTGGGGTTGGATAAGGAGATTAGACAAGCCTGTGTTTATAGAGGCTTGCCACCCTGTCTAACAGAGTGGTTTAAAGCAGCTGTAGACCTGGATGTGGGTTTGCGGGAGTTCAAACCCCGGGAGGGAGACACTGCACCGCAACGACGTCAGGTGGAAAATCCACCCACTGTTAGGGGTCCTGGATGGAACACCTCTTTTCCCACTCACCCTCCAGAAACAGCAGGCAGAGGTGCATTCTGCTGTTTCCGGTGCGACCAACCAGGTCATCGAGCCCTTGATTGCCCTTTACCTCCCGTCCAGGCCAAGGCACAGCCGACAGCAACGGGCCGCACACCGAGGGGCCGAGCTCGTTTAAGCGCAGACCAATCCCGCTTAGCCGCTCAAACCCCACGTGGCAGCCCACATCCTACTCCACAGGAGGTGAAGAGTCCCATCGTACCGGAAGGAGGGCCCATAACCACGAATGATGATGAAGAAAGCGACCCAAATGACCCCATGGTAAGTGCACCGGTACACCCATTTGTCATACCAGTCGTTGTGCGGAACCCACGTATGTCCCAGGCGAGTCACCGGGGGCCATTGATAGATTCCGGTTGCACCCGGTGTTTAATGAGCAAAGCAATAGTGGATGACCTGGGATTACGTACAGTACAATTGAAAACTCCAATAAGATTCGAACAAATGGACGGCTCTGTGCTGGGGGGCCCCCCCGTCCAAACTCATCACCGAACTCGTGGAATTACAGATAGGGGAGCATAAAGAAACCCTATGGTTTGTTATAGTAGACTGGATGGTCGAGCCCCTTATTCTGGGGTTGGCGTGGCTGGACAAATGGAAACCCCACATATGGTGGGAAGGGGGGTATCGAAAATTACGGCTTCTCGTAGGCCCAGAGCCAGAACCAGAGGAACAGACTGAGCGAGCCGGAGGGCAGGGGGAAGGGCTCGGGGGGTTCCCTGATGTGTATAGGGAGTTAAGCACGGTATTTAACGAAGAAAAGAGTGAGGTATTGCCCCCCCGTAGAACAACAGATTGCGCAATTGAACTGGTCCCAGGGGTCAAACTACCAAAACCCCGAATGTATACCATGACACAACCCGAGATGGAGGAACTTCGACGGTATATTGATAAAAATCTGGCAAGAGGTTTTATCGAATCCAGCAGGTCATGGATGGCTGCGCCTGTGCTATTCAGAAAAAAGAAAGACGGGGGGCTACGTCTCTGTGTGGATTTCCGAGGTTTGAATGCGGTGTGTGTAGAATACCTATACCCCCTACCTTTAATCAAAGACCTCCTGGCAGTGTTGTCCACCGGAAGGGTATCCACAAAACTTGACCTGCGTGAAGCCTACTACCGGGTACGCATAAAACAAGGCAATGAATGGAAAACCACCTTTAACTGCCCGTTGGGTAGTTATAAGTTCAGGGTGGTGCCGTTTGGACTACAGGGCGTCCCGGCCGTGTTCATGCAGGTCATTAACGAGGTGTTGCATGAGCATCTCTATCGAGGAGTGCTGGTATATCTAGATGATATCTTGATGTACACTAAAACAATGGAAGAACATGTGCAGTTGGTACGCCAAGTGCTGAGCAAACTGTTGACTGCACACCTCTTCGTTAACTTGTCGAAATGTGAATTCCATCATACACAATTGGACTATTTAGGATATTGCATTTTGGGGGTCGGGGTGGAGATGGATCCGAATAAAGTGAAAACAGTCCTGGAGTGGCAAGCGCCACAACAAGGAAGCAGCTACAGAGTTTCCTTGGCTTTGCCAACTTTTACAGGCAGTTTATTCCAGCATTTGCACAGGTAGCCTTGCTTCTAACAGACCTCTTACGCACCAAACATACTGGAGTAAGGGCGAAACCCAGCCAAGCTCTGAGGTGGAAGATTGAATGTCAACAAGCATTCGAACATTTGAAAGCTCTGTTCTCTCGGGAGCCAGTTCTGAAACACCCCGACCCGAACCTCATGTTCATCGTACAAGCAGATGCCAGCGATGTTGCTGTGGGTGCTGCGCTGCTGCAGAAAGCGAAGGATGAGGTGTTGTATCCTTGTGCCTATATATCCCAGAAATTAACATCGACAGAGAGAGGATGGACGATTTGGGAGAAAGAGGTCTTTGCGGTCTGGTGGGTGTTACTGACCTGGCGACACTTTTTAGAAGGGATTGGTAGCAAATTTGAAGTAAGGACCAATCATAAAAACCTGCAGGCCCTCCAAACTCCAAGGAAATTATCCCCAAAACAGGTACGTTGGGCACAATATTTCCAGCGATTCAACTTCGACCTGAAATATGTGCCCGGAGGAAAGAACTTCCTAGCGGACACCTTATCGCAAATGCCTCAGTTTCATAGCAAGAGAGAGGAGGTTGTTCAAGCTATGATACTTAAGGACCCAGGCGAAGACTGCCTACATACGAAGGAACACTTATGGCAAACGGACCTACGTCACGAAACAGGCAAGGACCCTTGGTTTAACACACATAAGTCAATCTTAATGCACCGAAATGGAATCGCATGGATGGGGTCTTGAATCTATGTGCCAGCGGCATTACGCCAGTCAGTGTTATGGCGGTGTTATGACTCAAAGCTGGCCAGTCATTTCAGTTTCCTCAAAACGTTACATTTGACTAGACGTCAGTTTTGGTGGCCACAAATGCGTAAGGGCATCAAACAATGTGTGAAGGAATGCTCAATGTGTGCGATGTCTAAACCACGGTCTGGGCGGCCCTTGGGCCTCTTGCAGTCAGTGGCTAATCCTAAGGAACTTTGGGAGGAGATCACTATGGACTTTGTGGTGGACCTCCCTGAACGCAATGGACATACCATAATCTGGACCATTATCGACCTCTTTACAAAGCAGGCTCATTTTGTCCCGTGTAACGGGTTGCCGTCAGCTAGGAAACTCTCAAAGATGTTCATCCAACATGTGTATCGCCTGCATGGTGTCCCACGACGAATCATCTCAGATAGGGGGGTTCAGTTCACAGCATGGTTCTGGCGCAATTTCTGTGTATCCCTCCCATCCCCTCTACGTGAATCCTCCTGTTTCCGGGCACCATCGTAACCAGTAACTACTAGACCCTGCCTACTAGGGACCTCCTGGTCTACCCCATTAGGGCATCCCCCAGCAACGTGGTGGTAGGCGTCGTTGCAAGTTGTTCAGATAGCCGGGGCCGACTTTTGGCTATGCGCAATTTCGGGCTAGCCAAATGAAAATGAGTGTCTGTACTCCTGGGCAGTCCCCCTCCCTGCCAAGTCGCTGGGGCTTCTAATCTGGTCGCCCAGGGCTGCCAGGAAGGAGCATCCCGGAAGCTTGCTTCCCCAAATCTCTCCCACAGGATGTCAAGAAAACTGCACAGACTTTTCCAGTCAGTCTCTTGATAATCAGACATGGTTGATTGAATTAATTAATTAATTAATTAATTAAAGAAAGAAAGAAAGAAAGAAAACAAAATTGTAAACATTTTTGTTTCCATCTTTAGGAAGAAGATGAAGTTCCTGATGATGAGACTCTGAATCAGATGATTGCACGAAATGAAGAGGAATTCGATCTTTTCATGGTAGTGATGCAGTTTCTAATTGTGGATTGAATTGTTGCCTTGATAACCTTTATAGCTCACTTTTTAATCTAGGGATGAATTCATTAACGTAGAAAATTGTGAAATCCCTAATACATGGGAATGTATGAAACAAAAGGACACTAACAAATTGCATCTTTTATGTCCTATCGAAGATGTCCATTTCCATAATCAAACATTATAACTGCTGCTTTATGCTAAATAATAAGTGTGGATGCCATTTCTAGCATTTCAACACAGAATAGATTGAAACATTGTTTTAACTAGCAAAATTATTATTCATCCCTCTGTGAATTTTGGACCTATATACATTAACCAAATTGAAAAGAAACAAATCATGCTATTTTTCAATATATATCAGTCAACATAAACTAAATTTATTCTTTTTATGTCTTTCTACAAAACCTGAATGAAATACAACACTTATCTATTTATTGGATTAAAAAACACTAATCTCTCTATTAGATTAATAACTAGTCTTGAAATGCATTTCTCTATGTGTGCCACAAGAGGCTGCTATGATACTTGCTGCTAATCCAACTGGTCCCTTTTCTTCACCTCTTCTATTTGTTGGCTGCCTTTTAGTCTTTCTCCTTGTTCTTAGTGACAGATCTTGATCAGAAGAAATGAAAGCAAGAGGGAGCAACAGTAGAAAAGCAATGAGGCTTCTTTGAAGTGTGTTTGTTATCTATATACTTTTTTTGTTTACTAAATTTATACAGCGCTATTAAAAACATGCAGATTAAAAGAACGTTCCAACATAGTAATATTAGACCATCGACAGTAATAAAAAATTATTTTTAAAAACGAAGGCTCTATATGATTAGAAACCTAATGTTTATGGATTTTTTATTAGTTATAAATACAGGAAATACTTTAAAACTGATGGATTAGTCAGAAGTGAAGAACATACTCAGTTTCTCTAAAGCCAATACATTTTTTAGATTTAATTGAAGGTAGACTTGGGATGTATATAGAAACCTGTATAGCCTAATAATATCACAGACTGTAGTCATACTGGGAGTTTTGGCCCATTTTCACATTAAGCTAGAGTCTTCTTTTTCACCAAAATTATTGGAGATCCCTTCCTCTTCCATGTGTCCTATTGTGAACTCTTGTAATCAGACAACCCCCGCCTCCAAAGTCCCCTCTAAAAGGCCAATGTTATGGTATATTGGGACAAAATAAACTGAATAAAATTTTAGGATAGTAATATAATCCCAGTGAGTTAGGAGTGTATTGATCCATGCAGATACATGGGTTAAAAACTCTTATCTTTAATAGAAAAAAAGTAATATGTATGTATGTATGTATGTATGTATATATATATATATATATATATTCAATTTATATGCTGCCCCTCTCCGAAGACACAGGGCAATGATGTAATATTATCATAGAGTGTTTTGGGTAAATATTTTTCATCAAAATAAAAGAGTCTCTCACCTTCATTATTAATGAAAATGTCACACTTTAATTGACCAATGTCTTGGGCTGAGTGATTGATATTACTCTCAAACATTTCTTCAGGAATGGATGTGATTAAAACTTTTAAAGCTAAGCTCATCATTTGTGATGTTGCTATAGAAATGTCAGTAGAAAAATAACATTCTGTAATTTACTTGTATGTAGATCTTATGACAATGATACGTTAGGAGTTTGTGTGCAGTCTGTGCTGATTATTTTGCTGATTAAAAGGAATTGAAGTCAAAATTCACAATGGTTAGAATGGAATATATCCATATGGTTTTTCATATTGTGTTCAGGTAATTAGTATGTAACGCTAATTTGTGCATAGGCAGAAATATGTGCACCCAAAACCCCTCTGCCTTGCACCTGACTTCAAGAACAGAATTTACTGTGGTTAAACTTTAATTTACTATTGTACGGAAACAAAAATGATAGGAAACAAATCAGATTAAGCAATTATTGCTTTGAGATTTTTTTTGCTTAATAAATCTATATTTCTTTTTAAATGGTAATTCCCAATTTTCATTTATTGCCAAATTGAGCATCAGCTAAATTGATGCCAAATTGTTGCCAAATTGAGCATCAGCTAAATCAGGAAAAGGAAAGCGAAGGAGTACACTTGGTGTCCTACTAAATTGTAGCCTAATTTACTTGGAAATCAGGTTATAGAAAAGATTGCTGAAAAGCTGGGTGATAGCAAAAGCTGTCATAGCTCTTAGCTTTGATATTACTTTAAAAGAAGATTATTGTGGAAGAACTGATGCTTAAAATTATTAAGATATATAAATAAATTAAATTTGTTGTTGAAGGGTCTTTGTACTTCTGCAAAAACTATTTCTCAGTCATCCTGATATTTTCCTCTTGTTTCTTGGTGCTTGCATTTTGGCTAAAATCCAATATTAGAACAGCTGATGTATATAGCTTACTATATTTAAGATATGCTTCTTAGAGTGGATGTTTAATTGCATTTCCTGTTCAGCAAATATTTCTAGTTCATGGTGGTGTTGCAGAATCCAGGTTTGTCATTTGCTAAAGTATGCATGGCAAATAATTTTATTGAGAAAATACAAAGCCAGCATTTGTTTTGCCATCACCTTTCTTAAATACCATATTTATCACTTCTCCAGCGAATGGACCTGGATAGGCGTAGGGAGGATGCTCGAAACCCAAAACGCAAACCGCGCTTGATGGAGGAAGACGATTTGCCATCTTGGATCATCAAAGACGATGCTGAAGTGGAAAGACTTACATGCGAAGAGGAGGAGGAAAAAATATTTGGGAGAGGGTCCCGTCAGCGTCGGGATGTGGACTACAGTGATGCTTTGACAGAGAAACAGTGGTTAAGGGTATGTAAAACTTATTCTTTTCAGTATTAATTATAAGATACAAGAATACAAACTGGAGAATAAAATGAAATTGCCCTCTGAGGTGAACGAGTAATTGGAGGTACCTCCCTATCAGATACTACTAAAATTATTGACCTTTGAGGTTTTGGATTTAATAGTAGAAACTTGCTCTTCTAACTTTAAATTGAGTGGAACTGAAGAACTTTAAATTGAGTGGCGTTGAAGAACTGCACAGGATGATTGGGAAGGAGACATTTGAACTGATGGAGTACGAGTTTACCTTTACTTCAACATACTCATTCTGTTAGGGACTTTGCCTCTTCAGTAATTTAAAGAGTTGATAAAGGAATGATAAATTAGGATTGGAGGAATGTTTTCCCATTTCTTTTGTTCTGCACTAGAATGTAGAGCACCAGAATGACTAGAGAATGTAAATGTGCCTCACATTTTCTTTAGGCAGAGAGAGTCAGGCAGGTGTGTTTCCGAATGCAAATATTTTCATATTAATTCCCTTCCTTTATGTGTGTTTGTTTGCGTATAGACGCAGATATAAAGAAACCATTCTCTTGCCTTTGGATGGTCCATTTTGTTGTATTGCTGATGGGAAGAAATTTTTGTTAGCTATAATTATGCTGATGAATAGATAACTTGATCCAGGAAGAAGGTTTTTTTACTTCAGTTAAGTTCAGTAATTTTCAAGTAGTTCACATAGTTGCTCAGAGGTGAACGAGGAAGCTTTTGGGCAAAGATACGGGGTGATATTTGTATTGTCTGCATTGTAAATGTTTCTGTTTGGATTGTGTACTATATCATGTGTAATAAGTTACATCTCTTAAGTGGATGCAATTTCTTGTGATATAAAAAACCATTGTTACAATATCACTTCTTGGGGAAATGAATAAATACAGATAGTCCTCAATTTACAATAGTTCGTTTAGTAACCGTTTTAAGTTAAAATACTGCTGAAAAAAGTGTCTTAAGACCATTTTTCACACTTTTGACCACTGCAGGATTACTGAGGTCACATGATCAAAATTCAGATGCTTGGCAACTGACTCATATTTATGACAGTTGCAGTGTGCGACCAAACGAGCAAACTCAAACAGGAAGCCAGATTCACTTAACAACCGTGTTACTAACTTAATAACTGCAGTGAACAACTGTGGTGAGAAAGGTCGTAAAATGTGGCAAAACTCTCTTAATAACTGTCTCTCTTAGCAATGGGAATTCTGGGCTCAATTATGATCGTAAGTCGAGGACTATCTGTATATCCCTAGAAGTTGGAAAACGCATTCTTTCCGTATTTCCATTTTCTTATCCCTGCTAAACAATCCTGAAATCCAAAAATATGAACATTTGCAATGAGCCATGAAGATTTATATCCTTGTCTCACCAGATGTTTTAATTCTTGTGAGAATCTTTGTCATTTGGAATATGCCCAAATGCTCTTGCCTGTCAGTTGCATTCTGTGATGGAACATCTGGGACTTACTTGCTTGGGGTCGATCTGGTGCTTGATGTAGATTGCATGATTGATATGGGGAGAATTTCAACCCAAATTACAAGTCTAAAAAAGGTGGTTTTATCAGAGGCTGAGTAAAAGACAAAGAAATGCTAGCTATTAAAATAAAATAGAAGTTGGGATATATGCGCAGAAGCAAAAAGCAGTGTTTTTACTTGCCATATAAACAGAACTGACCTACATGGCAGCATTCCAGAAGTAGTGAATCCAAAATGATTTGAAAAATAGCTGCTTGCAAACTCAGCTAATACTTATGATTCCTTCCATCCCTTAGGCACATAGGAAGCTGCCTTTTAAAAAATTAAATTGTGGTCTTTCTACTTCACGGTTATCCCTCCCTTCATTGCTGGACTATACATCACCTCCACTAAGATTTCTTGCAATTTGTTTTGAAGAACTCAGTCTTTCTTGCCCTTACTCTGGAGAAATGAGGGATTGTACTTGGGAGATTTATGTGAAAAGTGTGTGCTTAGCCTCAGAACAACAAAGTAAAACTATTTTTAATGCTGTACATCACCCAGAATCCTTATGGAATTGGGCTGCCTTAGAAATTTGATATACAAGTAAACAGATGCCAAATTTCTTCACTTGATGTTACCTATATATGCTTGTGGAATCAAAACAACTTGTATATGTCTTATGGTACATTAACTATGAGAAAGATAGCATGCTGCTGCTAGTGGTGGTGCTAATAATAAATAATACTATAGGTGGATAAAGCCCAATCCAATCTAAACATCTGTCTGACTGGAACCAACAATGCAATAATCAGAGAAAATTTCAGTTAATCACCATCATCATTATCATCACATAATAGTCTAATCACAAATCATGTATACTTTCAGGAAAATAAATTATTTATACTCACCTACAGGAGTACTACCATCTAATAAATATTTTTTAAAAGTAGCAAAATAATTAAAATGCATATTCTATGTAGATATATCATCATCATCACCATCATTTTAGTCATTGTCTGTCCACTGCAGAAGGATGAAGGCCTCTTCCACATGTTTCCAACCTATATGGTCCTGAACTTTCTTTTGCCAATTGGGCCCACAGTCCTTGCTGATGTCATCGATCCATCTTGTTTTTGGTCTCTTTTGTGGACGCTTTTTATCAAGTGGGATCCATTCTATGACTGCCTTGGTCCACCTGCCATCAGCTCTTCTTGCTATGTGACGAGCCCATTTCCATTTCAATTCTTTTACTATCTTGATGATTTCATATACACCTAGGTATATAAAATACATGTAGGCTACTATGTTGCAAAATTAGATTAAAAACACAGAGATTGGGGATTATATTTAGATTACAAGAGAACATATTCCATATTTTTGGAAAAGGCTTTTGCATATCTAACATAAATAAGTTATGGTATTGTATAGTAAAGCAAGATGGGGGGGTGATTTAATCGCTTGACAGATTATAGAAGGTGTAAGAGAAAGAAACTCAAGATTTACCCTGATTTCCTTTGATATGTATTTGGGGAGAGAAAGAAAGAAAAAAACTTTACCAGACATCCAAGATTCTCTTTTTGTACTCTAAAGCAATAAAGTAGAGTTTTGGTAGTTTTTGTGGAATTTGTTTTTGACCTGGTCTACCTGAAAGAGCTGATAGGCTCCTAGCAGTTCATAAATGTGAAAGATTCTGGATTTTTGACTTTCGATTACTTTGTTTTTTTTTAAAAATGAGTTAATCTAATTATATTAAAAACCAATGTAGAATTTGGGCAAAGGAGACTCATGTTCAAGTTTCAACATAACACTATATAATTTGGAGTCCCTTAACTTTCTGTCAACTAACCAACCAACTTTTGTGAGATTGGTATTGCGGGAATAAAGTTAGATAAACAGAGATGAATTTAGCAATATGTGTTTTTTGTTTTTGTTTTTTTTATTTCAAATTTATATACCGCACCTTCTCCCAAGGGACTCAGGGCAGTGTACAGCCAGATAAAAACATACAATACAAACATTAAGAACAATTAAATATATATATATATTAATTTGGCCCCACTTTAAAATGACAAACCAATTAAAAATTAAAAATTTAAAAATATGTTAAGCCAGCCCGGCTTGATGAAAAAAGAAAGTTTTAAGGGCACGGCGGAAGGCACCAAGGTCTTGGATTCTCCTTATCTCAGGGGGCAGCTGGTTCCATAGGGTAGGTGCCCCCACAGAGAAGGCCCTCCCCCTGGGGGTCACCAGCCTACATTGTTTGGTGCCATTGTTTGGCTGATGGCACCCCGAGGAGGCCCTCTCTGTGGGAGCGCACGGGTCGATGGGAGGTTGTCGGTAGCAGCAGGCGGTCTCAAAGATAACTAGGTCCTATGCCATGTTTGTGCTATGAAGCACCCAAGGTATCATTTTTGCCTCCCCCATTTTGACAAAAAGGTTGCTAATGTAAAAGGGAAGGGATTTAGGGAAGGGTTGGTTTAGTGCTTGCAACCAATTTGCTTTCTATAACTACAGACATTTTTGAGCTCAAGTGAAAAAATTCAAATGGCAGTTTCTTTCCCTTTCCAGTCAAAAGTAAATAAGTGATGGTTTGCTGCTTTTTACTGCTTTCTGTGAGATATACAGTATTATCTCAGCCTGGTAGGACTTTGTCACACTGTCATCACAGATTTCTTTGTGTTACATTGAAACAGTAGAACTGGGAAGTGTGCTGCAACTATGTTTTACTGATGTTGGTTACATATCATTGTATCTGATATAAGTACTTCTAGGACTGGTTTTATTAATATTAGTGAAGTCCAGCATTGTCAGTCTTATACATCATTGGAGTCTGCTTTGGAGAACTGTATTAAATGATCTGGGAAAGATTTGGAGAAAAAGGTAGACACTTGCTCACAGGGTGCTGGATGGAAAGTTAGTGTTATTAAAAAATTGTAATTAGGTACTATAGCATCTATTTTGTAGAAATTTGTAATTAGGTACACTGGCATCTATTTCAGAGACACTCTAGATTTTGCTGAGACTCATTAATAAATATAGGTTTTGGAGACTGAAATACATGAAATGTTGTCACATATGTAGAAAACTACATATGCTCCTTTACTGTCAATTTTAAAAGGTTTAAATTGACTGTTCACGTAATTAATACAAATCACAAATTAAAACTGGGTGCCACCTCATCTGATTAAAATTATACACTTGGTACATCAGCATTTTAATTTGATGAACACTAATGTATGAATTTTCACGAATGTTTCACAAAGTTCAGAGAATATATTTTTATTCAAATTGTTGGGGTTTTTTTAAAAAAAATCATGTTTCATAATTTAGCAGCATTTGTCTACTATTCACAAAATTATAAAACACACACAAATGTACAATGGAAATATTTATGAAAATCTGTAATCTCCATATCGTTTTTACAAAAAAAATATTGTAAGAGGCAAATTCAAGCAGGTGCGGCATGTGAAAATTAATAGACCAGTGGGGTGCTTATCTGTGAGCAGAGAGAGAAAAAAAAATAGATCATTTGATTTGTTTAATTTAAAAAAATCATTTTCAGAAGCATGTTAAACCAAGGTTAAAAAAATTAGTGGAGTGGGGGAGGGAATTGGTATTTAAAGTAATCCCAGTAAATTAAAATTATCTGTGAATAATGAAGCAGCCGTGGGTGCTATACAGCCTTAAAATACAGACTTCACTGTTTCGCTTTTTTAAATATATATATATATATATATATATATATATATATATATATATATATATATATATATATGTTTTTAAAATATTGATACTATAATTAAAATGCTTCCAGGAATCAGTAACTAGTCTGCTGAAAAATAATTTTTATTTGTATTCCTGGAATAATAATAGGAAAATATGATAAGTAGTTGTCATTATTAAAGAGGCTTGAAGGGAGAAGGCTTTGGGCCTTGTGGTAGGTAGTAGAATGAAACGGCAGATTTGAGTATCTACATTCCTTTCAGTGTTGCCTTTTCAGTAAAATAAAATTACTTGTATATGAAAACATAGCCTTTCCCCAGCTCTCTTTTTTTTCCTGATCAGCTGATGAAGAGACTAGCAGCTCGCTGCTTTGCTGGCTTGTTAATTTTATCCCCACTAACTGTGATTTCCGATAGCCGGCCTGCTGATAGTGGTAAGGTAAATATCCTTTTTCATTGCCGTCTTGAAGATTCAGTAGAACTACATCGCAGGCATGTGTAGGTGTGTAACACATCAAAAGCTGATGTTCTCTGTGTTTTTCTGTGTACAAATGAGTGCTTAAGGAGAAGCGATAAGATTAACTGTTGACAGCCCTGCATGCTGTATTTATTATTAGAATTTCTAGCTTCCCAGATTTGCAGAACAGTTTCTTTTGCATAATCTTCGGAAGCTGCTGTGATGTGTAGTGGGTGTCCTGCTTTAGTCAAATGAATATTAATGAATGTGTGTGCAGATATATACATACATATATAGATAGATATGTATAGATATATTCATATTCTCTTTTCTCCCACCTAACTCATCAGATCTTAAGCTCCTTCATAGTGGTTTGCTGAACGCTGTGGAAGCATGGTGGAAATTGTCTTTTGATTATTAAGGCCTGGGTTAGCGTCTCTCCCTCAGGATTCTGTGTTCATGTTTGTTCGTTGGATTTGCACATCGAAGGATGAATAAGAAACAGAGACTGAAATCTCCCTGGCATTTTTAACATGCCAGCCTGTTTTGTCTGATGTACCAGGTTTATTCACAAAATGTTTTGCAAGCAACATAACCCAGTGAAAGGAATTGTGTCTGGGATGTAATCACTCTTTGTATATTGATTGTTACACTCACATGATCATAAATATTAGCCATGTTTGGTGCTGTGGAAAAATGAAGGTAATTGCCTGACGATTAGAGCTGTTTCAGCTCAGAAAAAGATTGATTCACATTTGCATGTATCTTAGGTATTAAAGGGGAGCAGAAGGGACAGTGTCAACATTTATGATTTGAGAAAGCATCATAAAGGCTGATGTAATATATTTTTAAAAAGCAGGGTTGCCTTTTTCTTTTTCTCTTCAACACATTGTTAATTTTAAGCTGTTTGTAAAGCAGAACTACTCACATCTTTGGCTTTTTCTTCTGTTTATTTATTATTGTTTTTTTGAAGTTCAAATTCCCTGATTGTCACATATATTTCTGAGAGTGTGAACAATTTTTTTTATCAGATCTGGTTTTGCAGCATTTTTCATTCTGTCATTGTATAGTGTTGTTGGCTGTGATTTAAGGTTCATATTTGCAGGTAAATTTTAAACTAGTAAATGTTGCTTGAATGTGTTTGAATTGTGTTGTTTCTTCCTTACCCCATAACGCTACTATTCTTTAGATATCAAACAATGCATTGTTTGCTATTCTGCATTTGAGTAGGCATTGTATTAAGGAAAAGCACGTTGTTTTAGATGTATAATACTGAAACATTTTTTTGAAATTGTTTGTAAACTCCTTTGCAAAAAGAGGAATGTGTGTGAATATATTTTGAAGGAATTTTTGTTTGGCTTTGTTAAAATTGCCCTGTATATAAAGATACCTTTAAAATGATGTCTGAGGGTAATTGTTTTAAAGACCACAATAGATCATTACTTAATTGAGTGTATACAGTTGCAGCAACAAATGCCTTTTGGGGTTGACTTTCCTACCAGACTACTTATGAACAATAATATTGCTGTGTTTCTAAAGACAGTTGATGATTCCCAAAATTCTTTTGTTCAACTTGAATTTATAAACTGTTCAGCTCATAAACACTACAAAGTTGTTTGTGACATTTAAACTTCATTGAATATATATTTATTCTACGCATCTTTACATATTTGTATATATTTTCTTGTTTTCCTAATTAATAGGCAATTGAAGACGGCAACTTGGAAGAAATGGAAGAGGAGGTTCGGCTTAAAAAACGTAAAAGGAAAAGAAATGTGGACAAGGATTCAGGCAAAGAAGATGGCGAAAAGGCAAAAAAGAGGAGAGGAAGGCCTCCAGCTGAAAAATTGTCACCCAATCCACCTAAACTGACAAAGCAAATGAATGCCATAATTGATACCGTGATCAACTATAAGGACAGGTAAGGTACTGTTTTTCCTAATCATCACTTTAGTTTCTTGGGAACAAATTGCAGTTATCAAATTTTCATCATGCCACAGTTTGCATAGAATTCTAGAAATTTGTTTCATATAAAACTTTCATCAAATTTGAATTTGTGTGTATACACAGAGAGAGAGACACACACACAAACAGATCCACATGCATAAACTGACACATACAAACACACACAAACATAATGGAAAGACAAACATTTGTGCATATTCTTGTATCTCTGCTTATAAATTCAAGATAAATATTTGTAGTATTGTCCTAACATGAGAGTATAAATAGGTGCAGGTGTGTATGTATGTACATATGTGCATGCTGCATATATGCTTGTGGATGGATTGATAGAGAAGAAAGTTTGTTTGTTTCAATCAAAATAAGCAGTCTGCCATATATATAAAGTTGTACAGAAAAATTGTATAACTTAAATAATAGTTTCATATTTCATCCAGATAAAAACTTTTCTTAAAAAAATAAGAAACTCTCTGTCCTATAGTAGTGCTTCAGAAAGTTAATGTTAAAGCTTCTTCTGGAGACTTCATAAAGAAAAATTTTTGCATAGCTAGCAGTAGATTTAGTAGGTTCCTTGTGGGATGATTATCCTGTTTTGGAAACTCTGCGCAAGTAAACAAGAGTTCAAATAAATAAATAAAATAACTGCAACAAAGAACACAGATAAAAGAATTGCCCTTTTTGGTTATATTACTGTATCTTGAACACAATAGTCAGGCTTTCAATTTATTTATTCCAGCAAGATATCAAGACTTCCCCGGGCCTTGTGTTTGTTCCCACAAAAGGATGTAATTAAAAAGGTAGCCCAAATGTCACCATCAGACTCTCACAAAAAAGGATGATGCCATTTTTTCCTTTATTTTTTGCAAGGCAGGCAATCATTTCACCCTTAACTCCCCCATCATAGACTTTTTGGATGTGGCCTTCAATAAACCCCACCAAGGTTGCGTATTCTTGGTCCAAATAATGAATTCTACTTTCCCTCTCAAGGAAAATAGACTAGTCTGATACGTTTTAAAGTAATCTTGGGATCACCTAACAAAGTTTGTTTGTTTGTTTTACTTTTAAAAACAAATTCTCTCAGAATTATTTAGAGATATATTTTTAATCTTTTAATTGTGAGGCTAGTTCAGAAGCTTCTGAAACACTGTCACTTGGCTGGGAAAAGAATTGGCCCTTCTCCCATTCTTCAAGAGTTGGTACATTTTCAGTAATCATTGCATATCTGCAAACAGCTCTTCAGTACTGAAGAATGATACTTTGCTTAGATTGCATTATTTTCTTTTGAGCATTGACTTAGGAATTCTCTCATAACTGAAGAAACTGCTGTGATGCTTTAGCCAACTGAATGGTATCTTGGAGTAGCATGGCACGCCTCACGGACACTAAAGGGTGGTGAGGGGCTGCCCATCGCCTACAGCTATTTTACATACGTACATTGCAATATAAGGAAAATAGCAGGGCAAAATTAAGCAGGATGCAAAGGAACTAATCTCCTGTATTTGGCTATAAGAGGATGATTCTTAGGATGCAAGCTAATAAAACTGCCCCATTTAAATACAGATCTAGGGCGATAATGTTTGGGACAGTAGCTAAATTTCAGCCCAAACAGGTCCTTTCTGCTCTTTCTTCTTGAGGTATTCCTCAAAGTGTCCTATGCAAAAGCTAGAGATAGGTCTGATGTAAGTTTTTTCAACAGATCTCTGTCAAATTGGGTGTTGAAGAAGGGAAGCTTTTAGGGAAAACCTCTGTAGCCTATCCATGCTCTTTTCTAAATGCAGGTAGTCCTCGACTTACGACCCCAATCAAGCTCAAAATTTCTGTACCTGAGACATTTGTTAAATGAGCTTCGCTCCATTTTACGATCCTTCTTGCCACACTTGTCAAGTGAATCACTGCAGTTGTTAAGTTTGTATCAAACTTGTTAAGTGAATCTGACTTCCCCATTCACTTTGCTTGTGAGAAGGTTGCAAAAGGGGATCACGTGATCCTGGAACACTGCAATCGTCACAAATATGAGTCAGTTGCCAAGGGTCTGGCTTTTGATCATGGGATCATGGGGCTGCTGCAATGTTGTAAGTATGAAAAATGGTCATAGGTCATTTTTTCAGTGCCATTGTAACTTTAAACTGTCCCTAAATGAACTCCTTAAGTTGAGGACTTAACGTAATGCCTGGCACGTTTTGTGCTTTGTGCACTATTCAAGCAGCCTTCTACAGAGGGTGAAGTGCATGGGTTTTTAATGTAAGACTAGAAACCCTGTAGTTCCCTTTCTTATTTTGTTCAAGTTTACTTAGTAAGAACCTTTTTTAACCGACACAGAAATAATGGCATGGTTCAGGATTTTCAACGATATATTTGCTAAACCTTCTGTTTACCTACACGACTCTTAAGGTGAAGGTAAAGGTTCCCCTCGCACATATGTGCTAGTCATTCCCGACTCTAGGGGGCGGCACTCATCTCCTTTTCAAAGCTGAAGAACCAGCGCTGTCCAAAGACGTCTCCGTGGTCATGTGGCCGGCATGACTAAATGCCAAAGGCGCACGGAATGCTGTTACCTTCCCACCAAAGGTGGTCCCTATTTTTCTACTTGCATTTTTTACGTACTTTAGAACTGATACATTGGCAGAAGCTGAGACAAGTAACAGGAGCTCACCCCGTTACCCGGCACTAGGGATTTGAACCACTGAACTGCCGACCTTTCGATCGACAAGCTCAGCATCTTAGCCACTGAGCCACTGCGTCCCTAAATACATGACTCTTACCTGTAGAGTTTATACAGTGAATTTTAAACCTTTCACATTGATTTTTCAGAAAATCAAAAAGAATGTCTACTCAGGTGGCAAAGCATGTTGCAGGCATTTCTGGGTTATGTTCAAGGCTGAACAAACTAAAATATAAACTGTGCAGACCTGTTGGACATCACAACCTAATTTAAACCCAAGAAAACAGACAGTACTTGTGTGTGTGTGTGTGTGTGTGTGTGTGTGTGTGTACATGTGTGTGTGCATATGTATGTGTGTACACACACACTCACTCACTCTCTCTAACAATGGTTTTATTGCCGTTGAGGGAACTTTGTTTTCTATTAGTAACTTCATTGCTAATGCAGTCTTCTGACCATAGTCATTTGGTCAGTTTTCTGACCTTAGATATCACAGAGACAGAAATCATAAAATATTATTTTATACATTTCATGCTATGTATTTAAAACATTCATATTAATATAGATATTTGCCAGAATGAACTAGCTGCATTTCTTTAAGTTGGCTTTTGTTTGAGATTCTCCAAAATCCATCTTTTGAGATAATATTACAAAGGTTATTTATATGTATTTAAGAAATAGATATTCTTGGACTTTACTTTTTTCCATAGAAACTTTAAAAAATGGTGCCACTAGGTATGGATCCACAAAAATTAACTGTGAGTGAAATAACTCAGTTTGTTCTGTTGAATTAGTAAGTGTTTTCCAGGGGATTTCTGCTAGCTTTTGTGAGGACAAAACTTCACTCAGTGGGCTAACTCTTGCAGATCTATTGTAGAGTAAAGTTCTCCAAATAAGAGCTTTTTGGCAAAACTTTTCAATAATTCTGGTGAAATGACTTGAATAAGTGTTTAAAGGTGCCTGATATTGCAAACAATATTTTCCATAATATAAAATAATAAATCAGTACATTGAACTCGTAGTTTTCACAAGTTGAAGAATGACTCCGTGTGAAATTATTAAACCAATTTTAGCTGCAATCCTAAAGAGAATCAACAGGGGTGGACAAATCAGCATATTTTTGGCATGTGACCATTTCATATTTATTTAGTTACAAGTTTGCTTTTTCTGATTTCTGTCTGTGTCAGTTTGCTTGTGGTAATAAATAACAAAATAATATATCTATTTTATGTATAGTTTTCATAGTTTATGTAAATTACACACATATACATACATACATACATACATACATACATACATACATACGTGTGTGTGTGTGTGTGCTAGAACTGTAACACAAGTTGTTTGCCTAGGAACTGCATTGCAGAATTCAGAACAGGCAGTCTCTCAGTGATGTTCCAGTCCTCAAATTTTGCTAGTGTGTGTGTGTGTACACACACACGTGCGCGCGCGCACACACACACACATATATATAACATACATTGTGTGTGTGTGTGTATTGCACGTCTTTGAAACTTAAAAGGGAACAAGGTCCTGGTGGCTCAGCAGACTAATAGCATTGTGATTAACACCAGCTGTCTGCAATTACTATAAGTTCGAATCTCACCAGGATCAAGGTTGACTCAGCCTTCCATCCTTTCTAAGGTAGGTAAATTGAGGATCCAGTTTGTGGGGGCAATAAGCTGACTTTGTATAAATATACAAAAGTATGGAGGCAATTGCTTAACGCATTGTAAGCCACCCTGAGTCTCCGGAGAAGGGCGGCATATAAATCAAATTAAAATAAATAAATTAATATAATATAATATAATATAATATAATATAATATAATATAATATAATATAATATAATATAATATAATATATATGAATAAAAGTAATATGATCTAATGGAGAGGAATAGTTGAATTCATTAAGAGAAATATAGCTGGAGTTTTAGTTATGAATAGAAGGCCTAAAATGCAAATCAGAAGTTCAAACTGTTGTAATATAGGTTGTTGTGGCTATATACAAAACTAGTAATTTGTAGGATAATGACAGATGCATGTTATGCTCCAGTGGAAAAATCAAATATGGATTTAGGGAAAATTGTTCAATGTTTGAACAAGTGTAATCCAAGGGAAAAATTCTTTGGATAACTTAAATGAACAAGATAATTACAGAAAAAGTTACGACCATTCAGAGGTCCAAGTGGGAATGAGAATGGTTAGGAAACAATCTTGTTTGAAATACATGATTAAAGCATAATTTACAAGAATGAAAATAAATAAGGAAGCATGATGGATTTGATTATTTATGCTGAAAGATTTAGAGAATGAGTGAAATCTCTAATTATTATGAGAGGTTTTAAATGTGAGAAACAAAGGGTCCTTGGTGCTCTCTGAGCTTGCTTGTTTTCTTGCAGAAGTTTCATTACCCTAACTAGGTAACATCAACAGTGCTAGTAAGGAGTGGGGTTTGCTGTCAGTTTATATTTTGGTAGCTTGCCCTGTCGTGTTGGTGGGGGTGGTCTGAGAGAGTTTTTGGTTGAGCTGTTTACTGTTGGCTTTTTTGGCAGTTTCTTGATTGGGGTATATTATTTATTTGATTGTTGATCTGATGTTAACCTTGGAGTTAATCGATGCTAATTGCTGGTGGAGAGGTGCTTGGGTGTTTTTGTTCTTTTTTGGGCTGGGTGAGTGTCTCTTTTGCAGAGTGTATAGATGTTAATGCTTATGTGTCTATTGATGGCTGATTTGTCAGATTGCCAGGTTTTTAGAAATTCCCTGGCATATTTGGATTTGGCTTGTCTAGAATGGTCACATCTTCCCAATTGAAACTATGTTTAAATCTGTCTATATGTTGTGAAATTAAAAAATTTTCATCATGTCTTCTGATTGCTAGCTAGTGTTCGTGGATGCATTCTGGATGCATTCTGGATGCAGTCTTCTGCCTATTTTGTCCTACATAGTTGTTGTTGTAGTCCTTACATTGTATGTTGTAGAGGACTCCTGTTTTTTCTTCTGGGGTTGTTGGGTCTTTTGGTCTGCTTAGGATGTTTTGAAGGGCTTTTGTTGGCTTGTGTGCTATGCTGATTCCATGTGATTGTAGTAATTTGTTGATGGTTTTTGAGATATTCTTGATATATGGCAGTGTAATTCTTTTTTAGGGCTTGTGTTGGTTGTGCTGTATTGGATTGAGTGATCAGGGACTTTTTGGTAAAGTTATGGAGCTAAGAAAACAGGGCGTGAAATCTGCTTTTCACACAGTGAAAAGAATTATATTACAAAAGCCACAAAATAATCTTATAGAATTATACTAATGGAAAATATGAAATGCATATTTTGTGCTGAAGAGAATGAAAATAGATTGTAGATGAAAAAAAAATACACAAAAGAGAGAGACTGCTGTGAAAAATGAGGATATAAGAACATAGTTAAAGAGAGCAAGGAACAATTAAGAGAAACTGAAAAAAGAACTTGCCATGATGGAAATAACTATTGTTTTGGAAGTGAGCGAAGAGGGTTAAACAAGAAGCTTTCAGAAGAGTGAATGGAATTAAAAATAAAAGTGATGAAACACAATTGAGGGAAAGGTGGGTAGTGTGTTTTAGAGGTTTATAATATGAAGGTTAGAGATTTCAAGTCTAGAAATTAAGTAGTTGCTTTAAATATTAGTGTTCAAGAAAAAATTATAAAAAGGCAATTATAAATGTGTGATTGTCAAAAATAGTAAGGCTGCCGGTGTAGCTAGTATATCTGAAGAAACATTAAATATGGAAATGGTTTTCTTATGGAATGATTTACAACTTGTTAATGTGTGCATGAAGATTTCACCTATGCCTGATGAATGAAATAATGCTTGTTCATCTATACAAAGGGAAAGTCAGGAAGAGTACATGGAAAGACTGTTTGTTAAGTGCCCTAGGAAAATACTTGGGCAGAAATTTGTTTAAAATTCTGCTAGATGTTATAAATAATATATGGTTGAAAGAAAGAAGTATGCTTTCAAAAATAGATAAAATGGGAGCAGGTAGTAAGATAAGGATGTGAAGTCTCCTTTGGTTGTCTAATGTATTTATGTATGAATTTATAAGGAACAGCTGTCTTAAACATATGTTGGTTGGTAATGGAAATCCCGTATTATTCGGAGTATAAGACACACTTTTTTCCCCCAAAAAAGAGGATGAAAATCTGGGTGCGTCTTATACTCTGAATGTAGCCCCGCCCAGCTTCTCAAATGGAGGTTTCAGAAGCTGAAAAAAGCATCAGAAACAAAGCTTCAGAAAAGAAGCCCCCAAACAGAGCTTCAGAGGCTTTTTTTCTGAAGCTCTGTTTCGGAAGCTTTCAGAGGCAGGAAAAAAACTTTTTTTCTGAAACAGAGTTTCAGAAGTTTCAGAGGCAGAAAAAAAAGCAAAAAGAAAAAAAAAAAGCAAGGCACAGAGCTCACAACCAAGGAACCTTTTGCTAAGGGGAACAGCTGATTGGGGGTATTCCGGGAGGCTGATCCATCTGCCAATCAGCTTTTTTCTTATTTTCCTCCCCAAAAACTAAGGTGCGTCTTATACTTCGAAAAATGCAGTATCTGTACATTATATACCTATGATGCATTTTTGTCTGAGAATCTAAATAATGTGCATAAAATGTTAGATTAGCTTGTATGACTCAATGACAATCATGTATCTTACATGAAAGACCAAGATAATACTGTTTGATAGGAAAAATATAGTGATCGATTACAAGTTATACATAAATGGCAACAAAGAGCAAGTTGTTGAATGTGTGTCCCTTTGTAGAATTTTTATTAAAGAAGGGCAAATTAATGGAGATGTTAAGAAATATAAACACTAATAAAAATATGTGTGTGATTTCCGGTAAGGAATTGTTACAAGAGGATAAAATAAATAGGCATGCCACCCTCATTATGAGAGTGTTTCTAGAAGTGAGAGTTGCGTGTATTGTGAGAAATATAAATATGAATACAGTTGCAATGGAGTACTTCAGAATTCTATGTGGTAAAGGGAGAAGAAATAGGATAAAGAACGATGGGGGCTGAATGAATGTGGATTAAGTATAAAACTGAACAACCAGTACAAAAGACGTTTATTGATTTGGTAATATACCACAAAAGGATGACATCGCAAACCAAATAAACAAAGAGTGAGTAGGTCAAGAGGAAGGAGAAGTCTAAGAAAGAGGTGGGTGGATGGACTTTTATGAGCTCCTTGAAAAGAAAGTAGTGAGAAGCTAAAATAGGAAAAGGCAATGAATGAATCACTTTACTGATGTGGTGCAACTAAGGATGGTTTACTAGAATGGTATGAAAAGATATATTGAATGCTATAAAACTATATTAAACAAAGAGAGAAGGGGGGGAAGAGACCCAAAGGTGCTTTTTCAAAAGGCATTTCACTTTTCATCCAAGAAGTTTCTTCAGTTCTGATTGACTTCTTGGATGAGAAGCGAAACATCTTCAAGGAAAAACAAGGTCCAGTTGCCTTTTGAAGAAGCACCTTTGGGACAACCATGATCTGGATGACTGAGAATCTCCATAGACATGGAGAAAGAGAGTTTTTCAGGCAATACAGCCACATAACTGGTTTTCTTCTTAAGCTTCCTTTGCAGAGGAATATGTGCACACATCCCAAATTCTCAAAAAGAAATGATCTTGTTGTGGTTTAGGATCTTTGTAAAATTGCCTACCTGGCAGCCAATAATTCTCAAATCTAGAAAGTACATGATTTAAGCAGTATTATATTGGGACAACTTAGATATTGTAATAGTTCCCAGTAATTTTCAGATATAATAGACACAAAATTAAAGTATAAAGGTTGAGATAGAAATAATAATAAAAAAAATAGAATAGAAAATAAAAAATAGAAAAACCTATTCAGCCTTGCAAGTCCCATAAACTGTCACTTTCAAGCAGTTGCTCAGACATAGTACATAGGTTCTTCGACAACTCCCCACAGTTATCTCGCCGCAGACATCTCGCTACCGCCAACTTGCCACAGGACAAGTTACACTAATATCGAATAAATAGTCAAATAGAACCATTAAAGAAAGAATGCCAAAGGAGGGACAAAATAAAATGTGAATGACAGAAATTAAAATATTTTTAAAATTATTTTAAATAATTAAATTGAATTGTCCTGCACCAAGTTGTGTTGTGGTACCTTGGCCATGGCAAGTTGTCCTGTGGTGAGTTGGCCATGGAGAGTTAGCTGTGGTGAGTTGATTGTGGCTGTGGAGAGGAGTTGAGGCAAGTTGTCTCATTCTGTTGTGGATCTCCACCTATTTTAGAAGGCTATTATTATTTCCATTTTTATTACCACAACAGCAATCTGAGGTTGGGTGGAAGTGGATTGACTAGCCCAAAGTTACCCAGTGAACATTAATGTCTGACGATATGATACTTATACATCAATAAATTTTCACAAGTGCTTTAAAGAGGACAAATGTTGCAACGTTTTGAACAAAAATACTTGGTAGCTAATGCTCTCTAACCTTTGAACATTGTAAACTAAATTTCAGGCTTAAGCAACTTCATCAAGATAGGGATTGACCCGTTCCCCATTTCTTTTTTCTCATTCCACTTAGCACAGTGAGTAGGTCACATTTCATACATCAAAGCATTCCTTTTTATTATAGGATGTCCATTGGCATTAATGGTGCCTGATTGCACCTCACACTTCACTGCATTTAATGCTTTGTTAAGCATGCCTTTCCTACGAATAAGATTCAGATGTAAAAGATCCTTGTTCTGTTATCCATCGATTGTAAAATTCAGATCTCTGTCTGACTTTGCCTTTCAAATTGTGGTTACAAGAATATGAATCTTGTGTTAGTACAGTCCAAAGCCAAAATTATCAAAAGCATATATAGTGTAGAATTTAATTTTTTTATGATTGCTCATCTATGCTAGAACTGTCTCATGAGGAAAATAATTTTGTAATACCATAATTACATTAATGAGGACAGATCATACAGTAAGTTGTTACTTAGTAAAATAATTTTCCTATCTTAATAGCTTGGATCCATGTGGGTTTGTTCATAACAGTAAAAAATATTTCCATTTTTCTCTCTCTACTTTTTCTAGAGATTGCAGAATCAGGTGGTTCCTAAGTGTTGGTGTTTGTTTTGTAGTTAAGTATTATTCTTGGTGTATTCTCTCTGTTTAGGCATCCCATGCTTCCCAATTGTTGACACAGGTTGATAGATTTTGCTTAGGAATTCATTTAATTCCAGATTGAGGATAACTATGTGGACAGTTATTCCACATCTCAGCATGTATTAAGAAAATGGAGAAAGATCGTTTCGGGAATCCTCAAATCTCAGGCGGAGATGCCACTTGTTAAAGCCGTTCCTTTGTTGAACTTAGAGAATAAGAAATGTGCATTTTAGATTCATACTTTGCTTCAGAATTTTGCTTCTACACTTGCTTATTGCCAGTTCTGTAGCAACCTAGAAAGTTAATGATGCATTGATCATAATTAACAATATTGAACATTTCATTCAATATCAGTGTAGCGTAACCTGAAAATCGCTCTTTGATGAGGTACAAGTAGTCCTTGACTTAACAACCACAACTGAGCTCAAAAGTTCTGTTGCTAAGTGAGACATTTGTTGAGCTTTTCCCAATTTTGCAATCTTTCTTGTTAAGTGAATCATTGCAGTTGTTCAATTAGTAAAATAGCTGTTAAGTCAATCTGTTTCCCCATTGATTTTGCTTGTCAGAAGGTCACAAAAGGGGATCACATAAGGTAGGGACACAGCAACTGTCATAAAATTGCCAAGCGTCTGAATTTTGATCATGTGACCACAGGGATGCTGCAGCAGTCATAAGTGTGAAAAATGTCATGTCACTTTTTTGAGTGTCATTGTAACTTCCAATGGTCACTAAATGAACTGTTGTAAATTGGGGACTACCTGTATCTAGCTAGTGCTATGGGACTAATCGCTACAAAGCCATAAACACATCATATTTATTTGTATTTGTTTCCTTTTAAATTTTGAATTGATACTGAATTATTAATAATGGAATTCTACCAGAGTTTTCAGTAAAAATAATCTGATAGGCCCTTTGAGTGCACAGTTGTGAGAGGCGTCTACATTTTAACTTCAAATTTATTCCTGTTTATCCCATAGGGTGTTTTTGAAATAAGAGAGTTGCCTTCCGGAATGGCAAGACATTTGTATAGTATATATAAATACACATAAATATATAAGTCACAGTCTCTATTTGTTTGTGTGGAAAAATAGTGGGACCCACTGCAATTATAACACTGAAATGCCACTCATATTTCTGTACATTCCATTAATTTATGCAGGCCCTATTGCTTTTCACCATATAATCTGGTAGTTGCTAGGCAACCAAAAGAGAAATAGTGAACGTGATTTTTTATGTTTGGTAGATCTCTCTGCCTCTTTCATGTGTGCATGTGTGTGTCTAAAAGATGTTATTTGAAACAGAAATGTATATATTAAAATAGGATTAGCCTGCATATTAATTGTAATTTGATTAGCATATCCTTGATTGCAACCATTACATTTTTCTTCTTAGAAGAATGCTTAATAGATTTATTTTTTCAACCTTTATATACATTTACACACAAAGACAGATATAACATCTTTTTTGTGAAGCACAGAAATCAATGGATTGGGGGGGGGGGTGTTGTTCTCCCTTAAGGACATAATTCAATAATCTGATGCTGGTGTAAGAACATACATTAAGGAAGGCACTACTGTATCTTTCGCAAAATACCTTTGTTCAGTGCTTTTGAAAACATTATTAAACAAAGCTAGCCTATGGCAAATTCAGGTTCCTCCTTACAAAAGAATTGCATTGATAATATATTTCTTGAACATTAAAACATAAAAACCATCCTTTTTTTAAGCATAAAGAGCTCACAAAGTAACACCACAATAGAAAACACCTAAAACTTGACTGAATGAAGATTGTCCCAAATTGACTTCATTAGGAATTGTTAGACTACGATTGTTTCATGCACAGATCCGGCTTATTGGCAAAGTGTGTTATGTAAATAAGCAAAAGAATTGCAGATAAAATATCCCAGACTGGCACTGTAGTCTGCAGTTATGTCCTGTTGCCAAAATAATAAAGATGTACAGCTGTGCTGCACTTGCATTGAAATTCATTAAAACCTGCCGTTTCTGGATAGTTTGGATGTGACTTCAGATGCTAAAAATGATTATTTGTTTCTGCTGGGATACAAATCCATGAGGTAAATTATGAATATTATGACTGAAAAGCTACCATGCTTCTGAAATGCCAAACAGCAGGATCTTTTCTTAATGATAATTGCATTGAAAATGTTTTTAAAAAGATATTTTGCGTATTAAATGCCAAGTCTGGCAATTTCCCAGGGAAAATTACTTTTGAATGGGGCCCTAGTAATTGGTAGTTTAAATTCCCAGTATTTGTCTTGGCTCTCATCCCTATCAGGACACGGTCTAAGAATGCCCATGGAGAATAGAATCAGTGCATTGCTTCTCATCTGTATTGATGTTTTGCTTCCTTCCTTTCTACAGTTCAGGACGGCAGTTAAGTGAAGTCTTCATTCAGCTGCCTTCTCGAAAAGAATACCCAGAATATTATGAGTTAATTAGAAAACCAGTGGACTTCAAAAAAATTAAGGTCAGTATAATTTTGATTGCATTTGAATGTGTTTCTGTCATTAATTAAAATTATTATGTAAATATTTGCATACAATGAACATAAAAATATTGCTTGCTATGAATCTTCATATGTAATATTAAATTGTGAATAAGTTATTGGAAACAATTTTTTGAGAATATAACATAGCCTAACAAGTTGCTGAAGACATCTATTGGAGACCAGCCATCCCAGATGGGAGTAGGGCTCAAGCGAGGAATCAGCCTAGACTCATTATGTAAACACAAGAGGTTATCGGATCAGTATGAAGTAGTTTCTCTGAATATGGCCAAATAATGATATGCTGTTTGTAAAATTAGGCAAATTTTAACTGCACACTGTTAATCCACCGCCGATCGCAATATATTACTGTTTGTTTTATTTTTTACTATTATTGTTTTAATGTTTTTATTTGCTAGTCTTTGACCATACTAAAGATTGATTGTTTGATTGATTGACACAAGAGGTCTAGGTCTGACATGCCACCCCCGAATGCCTTAGAGCCTCCCAGGCGAAAGCTGCCAGCCTGAGGAGATTCCTGTACTATAGGCAAAGAACAATAAAGTAGATAACTTGAATTCTACATGTATGGGTCTGATCGTTTGTTCCTGACAGCATCTGCACAAACTCTAGAAGTTTGATTTTTTAAAATGGCCAGGTTATTAATAATAAATCCATTTTTTTTAATTAAAAACCTTTATTGAGATGAATGATGGAGCATAAAACAAGAGCCAACTTCGCAGAATATTTCAGTTATCTTAAACATAGTATCCAGCATAAGCCTTCTGGGAAGCAGGTGGTTCTTCTGAAGCTTCTACTCAATCAGGAAAATTACATTGACAGAAAAGGAGTGGTGTTATCTTCAATGGTTTATCACTTTCTCCCATTTCTGAGAGGCCCCTGAAATTTATAATTGGAGAGCCTTCAACAATTGAAATGAAGCTAGTACTTGCGTTGCTGAAGTGTGCGAGATGGAAAATAACCAACAAAACTCAGATACTGCTTTTACTGATGGAATAAACATTGCATTTAACCCATGGATTTCATTATAGCTACATTTCGTTTTAGTGAATTTGAATGTTGTATTTTCTCACATTGTGATGTATATGTAAACAGTAACGACATAAATATTCTTTATAAGGTTATTAAATTCCTTGTAGTACATAGCAGCTTTAGGTACATCAATGGGGTATGTGCCACTAAAGTTTCTAGTATTTTTATTTTTCCAGCATGTATAAATTTTTACCTGAATTAGACACATAGCTTCTTGAAGTATCATTTGTGAGTCTTCTTTTCATTCGATGTTATTCTCTGTTCTTCATCCAATGTGTGGAGAATTTTGGCTTTTTCTGAATAAGGGCTGCTATGTTCGTGCTATTTAATTAGTTGACAGAGTATAGTACTTAAATCATTTAGAACAAAACTGCATCTGTTTTATTCTGAGTTATGTTGCTAATTTATTAATTTTATGTGTGATTTATCCCCTTTCAATCTTTTCCTCTGCCCTTTTTTTTTAAAAAATCTACTCTTTCTAGGAAAGAATTCGTAATCATAAATATCGGAGTCTCAGTGACTTGGAGAAGGATGTCATGTTGTTGTGTCACAATGCCCAGACCTTCAACTTAGAAGGATCACAGGTCTGAGTCAAATAATTTCTGATTCTAGCGTCATTGATGTATGTGTTTGCATTGAATACAGTATACAATCTGGCTCCTTTCGCCAATCTGGGCCATTCAATTTGAAATTTCAACTTCCAATTCTTAGTGGGATCTGAAGTCAGTACACTTGAAGGGTGCTGGATTGCCATACTCTGCTATTCAGTGGGCATGTGAGTAGGAAATACTGGCACTAAAAATGTTACCTTAGGTCTATATTGTGCATAATAATTTCATATAAAATAATTTTAGATCTATTTTTTTCTGCTTTAACTTAGAGGTAGTCCTCATTTAACGACCATTCATTCAGCAGCTGTTCAAAGTTACAGTGTGCTGAATGAATGGTACTTATGCCCAGTCGCCAAAATTACAACCATTGTAGTGTCCAATCAAAGTTGGAGGCTGGGCAACTCATCTGCACTTATAAGTGCAGGGATACTTCAACTCTTCCCATCTCTGCCCTTTTGGCCACTCTGCACAATGGCACTCCTCATTGGCAGCAACAGCCCTCAGCAGTCTCAGCTGGCTTCCATGGCCCTTGCCACAATCAGCTGCCACAACACAAAGTCCTTGCCATCCTGTGTTTTACAGGCCACAGCCATGCCTAGTTAACCTTTGCCATCTTCCTCCCACTGCTGACAAGATAGGACCAGTCTGGTCCTATGAGAAGCAGCCGCTGACTATGAGTCTTCTTTCCAAGACTGTTTTTGCAGTTGTCCAAATAACACATCCCATTCTCTGGAAGGCTTCTAAGGCACTGGAACTTTCCACAGGTCTTCTGAAACATCGCAAGAATAGCATTTGGAGAATGAAGGTCAGGGCCTTCTCTCAAGGTTTTTAGAAGGCCTCAGAATCCTTGTGAAGATGCATTGCAGATCATCAGTTGAGCACATGATGCCAGGAAGAGGACACAATCCTAGAGGATAAAGAAGGTTAAGGGAGAATCTAAAGCTGGCAGGGCTGGGAACTGCATATATGCATGCTGCTTTCATTTTGCAGTTATACTCTGGCAAAATTAGAGCAGGATGTAGACTTCCCCAGAATCAAGCATCTTATATCTTGCTTCTATTTAGTTGAAAAACAATGTGGAAGGGAATGATTTGTTCATTTAATTCTTTAAATTGTAGTGGGAAGTTTGGGGGGTTGTTTTGTTTTGTTTTGTTTTGTTTAAAGATGCAACTCAACTTCCTGGACTGATTGGAGAACTATAAGAGTTCTCCAACACTGGAACACAATCAACACTTTTGGAAGATTTATGTTCAGAAAAGAGTAAATTATCCCTTGAAGTGACCAGTTTGAGAATCCCTGGAACACTGTTTTATATGCAACTACCCAACATGTATTACAAAAGGGAGATTTAGAATAGCCAGTTCTCAACCTGCCATTGCTATTCTTCAGGAATAATGCTGAATTCCAAAGAGAAATCTTATAAATCTTATAGTCTTCAAAGAAGACTATTGTCCAATGCTATTGACAGTGGGGACACTATATCATTCCTAATGAATATTCTATAGTCTTAGCACTATAGCTTGCATGTTTATTGCACAAGGAAGCCTAAAAGTAATAAGAATCCCAAACTACTTTTAAAAGCAATAAACCATATAGTTTACACCTATTATCTGTGATCATCTGAAATGCAAGTTAAGTGACCTCATATTTATAAAATGGCTTTGAGTTATTGTAGTCATATTAATCACCGCAATAGTACCAGTTCATTTGAGAAGGAAGATTAATGTTCAAAACTTCTTTTGCAAATAAAGTTATACAAAAAAGTAATCTAATGCAGAACTCAGGGTTTTTTTTCCCAAAGGTGATCTTTAAGTCATTTAGTGATATGAGCTGATAAAGTAAAATAATTTTTTTAAAATCCTTTGAAAAATTTGAGAGATCAGGAATTGACTGTAAGATCGAGTACTTGTTCCCTCTAGCCCCACAGGTTCTGTGCATAAAAATCATTTTTTTTCTTTTGTGTAATGACCTAGATTAGGGGGTGTCCAATGTTGGCAATTTTAAGATCTGTGGACTTTAATTCCCAGAATTCCCCAGCCAGCAATTGGCATTAACTAGGTTGAAATCATTAGAGATATAAATCTTAAATAGTGATTCAGGGTCTTGCTGGATAAGCCAAAAGAATTTTGAGGAGGGGAACTGGAGTTAGGATACTGCAATACTTTATAACCTTTTACAGCAACTATGGCTGAGCACTTTAGATACTTACAGTTTATATCATAAAGATTCTGTTACCAGCAAATAAGAGCCATTTTATTTTTCTGCCATAATTAGCACCCAAGGACTGCGCCTATTTCATGTTGAATATGTAGTTAGACTATAATCTAAATCTTAATTAGAGCTTTCCATGGAAGACTTTAATAGCATTAGTACTGCACGATTAAATAATTTAGGCATAAAAATAGGTTGGAAATGTGAAAAGCACTATAATATGGAAGCTCACTTAATTTAGTGCATAAAAAATTAACACTGCTATTTCTTATAAAATGCATGTAAGAAGAATGATGTCTTGTTCAGGGAGAGAAGAGGCCATGCTCTCTGTGGGTTTGAATGGAAAACAACCTTCCATGCTGTGGATTTTTGATGAAGCGCAGCTTGCATTTCTGACACACATTTGCTTTCATGCTCCAGATCTATGAGGACTCCATTGTTCTTCAGTCCGTCTTCAAAAGTGCACGGCAGAAGCTTGCCAAAGAAGATGAAAGCGAGGAAGACAGCAACGAGGAAGACGAAGATGAGGAAGACGAGTCAGAATCTGAATGTAAGTCTTTCATTCAAAAGCAAGAACAAGCAATCTGTCTTTTTGGCAAACTGACCGTCTTTGTCATTCAAGACCTAACTAGAGAAAGTGCCATTTGGGCCAGTAAAATAACAATAAAAAGAGAATTTTTACCATTCAGATTATTTCAAGCTAAGTAATATATTTTTATGGCTTAGCTGTGGTTTTTGTAAATCTATGGGTCAGAAAAAGGAATAGTGAGGAAATCCCTTACAGAGTGGGACATACATGTTTGTTTTAAGAGTATAAATTTTGGCATTCAAGTTCTCAACAATTTTTTCTGCTTTCTCAGCAAAATCTGTGAAAGTGAAAATTAAGCTAAACAAGAAAGAGGACAAAAACCGAGATAAAGGGAAAGGCAAGAAACGCCAGGTTCGGGTCAAAGCCAAACCGGTTGTGAGTGATGATGATACTGATGAGGATCAAGATGAAAATGTAAGCATGGCCTTACTGAATCACTGATACCTTTTCTTTTCCTTTCTCTTCTTTACTCTTCACTGCAATCGCTCTTATACATACTAATCTTTGCATGTTAATATTATGGGGGTGGGGGGTGTATCGAAATTTTTTTAAAAGAAGTAAGCAGTGAAGTTTGCTGTCTGCTTTCTATCCATTTATGGCATATTTGGACAAAATATCAAAAGTGATGTGCAGCTTGTCCTGAACACCAAAATAGATTGTAGTTCTCAAGCCGACAGCAAATCACCCAGGGGATTATATCTCAATGTATTTTTTCAAAAATCCTATGGAGTATGACCAAGCCTTGAGTTTACATAAAATAGCTCTCTAATCTCAGTCTGTCAGTACAAAAGCTAAGTATTAAGTACTCACTGGTGTAAGAAATAGAGGTGAGCGGGAGGTTATATTTTTACTATGCTTTATTAGATTACAGTTTACTAGTGTATGACGCTCACAATTGGAGTCAAGCGTCTTCTAAATGAATTAATCTATTCCAAAGTGCAGCAACATATATACAGTATATCATATTTTGTAATTAAGAAATCAGGTTACCATTAAATACAAGCACAAGCCTGGGATTTACATTCAATTCTAGAACTGAAAACACACCAAGTCACAGTTGAAACTATTCTTAGCTTTTCCTCCAAAATTGATTCTGTGTTGGCATCCCGTTTTATAAGGGGAAGGGAAATCAAACTGTCTTGTTGCTGTTAATGAATGGGAGCCAGGAATATTTGGTGCTCCACTAAAGATCCCATTTTATGTTCAGCCAACTCCTGCATTACAAGACAGGCTTTCTGAAAGATGGAAGTGGAATAGCAGCCCCTGCTCTGAATCCTGCAGTTGTGGTGCTTCTTGAATCCTCGAATCACTAACAGAAACAAGATTCCTTCTTGCAGATCAGCTCCATCCAGTAACTTTGTAATTCATGATAGTGCCAGGTATAATCTCCTTCACATTCCTGTGTGAGCGTAGGTTTGTATTTGGTTTAACCACTGGCTTGGCATGGACAACATATAACCTTCAGCGGCTCCCCTAGCTCTCGGCCTTGAGATGGTTGTAAGGACCCAACAAAATTATTCTGAAGTAGTCATAAGGAGTTAAATGCATTTAGTTCAGTAGAACCTGCATGCCCACTTAGATTTCCACCTCGTTTCTTTATTGCCATTCCTTTGCTCATTATTATTTTGAGAATATTCTAACTTTTTCCCTGTTCCTCTTACATTTAGGACCAGTCAGAAGTAAGTGGAAGTGACGACGAGTGATCCACACAGTTAAATATTCGTAAAGACAAAATTTCTTCTCTCGGTTTACACCCAGTTCACTTGGTCAGATAGGCATCGGGGTGCTTCTGTATTTATATCATCTATAAATTAACTTTAGGGTTAGTATCAGACAAACATATTTTGTGGTGTAAAAAAAATGTAACATACTGTGACCAAAAAGGCCTCAAAGGAAAAACAAAAACCCCTTTTGATGGGAAAAACATGGGTGGATAGTATATTTCTATGGGTTGGATTTAGCTAACTAATGATTTGACAATTCCTGGGTTCGATATTTGATTAGATGCTCTCAACTGGCATCAAGAACGTTAAAAAAAAAAGTCTTTTGTAGCATTGCTAACCAGGAGCCATTAAAAGCAACTGGTGATTTTATTTTTCATCAGGCAATTTTCCAAGTTTTATTAGTTCTGTATCTGTTTTACATTGTGCTACATAATATGCAGTTTTGTTTAATAGCTTCTAAATGTACAGTAGCTAGTCTCTCGCCCACCCTATACCATTTGTTGCTTCAGTTTATGCTCCATGATCTCTCGAAAAAGAAATGCATTTTGAACTGTATACATGAAATTTATGTCTACTGTAAACTTTACTTTCCCCCCCCCTCTTCTTTTTTTCCCCCTGATTATAAAAAGTTGGATTTAAAATGCTGTTAAATATTGCGATTATAGTATAATGAATGGCTTTTTTCATCAGATTCTTTTGCGCTACCATTTATGGTTTGTTACCTTTCCTCAAAGTGTACTTATCTTTGCTTTCTTTGCACAATGTCTTTGGTTGCAATTCATAAGCCTGAGGCAAATAAAATTCCAGTAATTTTGAAGCAAGAGTCCTTCCTTTTCTTTACCAGGGCAGGGCTGGGGAGGAAGAGGCAGTGCCCATGATCCCCATCTCCATTTGCAAGTACTGAGAGATAACCAAGGTGCTGAGATTGGGTCAACCTCACAGACATTCATTATTGCTGCTGCTCTGTTCCAGAAGATGTGTCCCTATGGATTACACTTACTACATCTTACATACTTTTCAACATTACATTTTGCTGCTGTTGTTATTCCGAGGTCTTTTCACAAATACCTTGTCAGTGGTAAGTGAAATAAAATAAAAATATATTTTAAAACAAAACAAATGATTTTTATAACAGCAAGAATAACTGTTAAGAAACCACATCAAAGGGAGGATCCCATGTTGAAATCCCATGTTGAAAGCAACAAACACTCAGTGGGAATTCATCATTTCTCCAATTAGACAATTAGGCCAGGTTATTTGAAGGACTCTGTTTTCCCAGTTATATCTACCCAACCCACCAGAGTGGAGAGGCAGGGTATGTTACAGGTCCACTCTGTTAAGGAGGTCCATTGATGGGACTAAGAAGAAGGGCCTTCTCCATAGTATTTATTTATTTATTTATTTATTTATTTAATTTCTGTACCGCCCTTCTCCAGATAGGACTCAGGGCGGTAGCTCATTCCCTGTGGAATATCATCCCTGCAGAAATAAGATGAGTCCCCACTTTGACACTCTTTCTAAAGGTCCTCAAGACATGGTGTTGCCAATGGGGCTGGGTACTCCAGAGTGATATGGAGCCCATCAAGTGATTGGTTTGATTGTTGTTGCCAGGGGGCAGTGGGGATGTATTGGGTTTTGTATTGGTGTTTTATTTTTGTAAGTGGCCCAAGTCACCGTGAGTGGGTTGGACAGCCATATAAATTTTCTTAATAAATCAATAGGCAAAGTTGAGTTCCATAAATAAAAGAAAATGTGAGTGACATGATTATGTTATTTCTGGATTAGTTAGGCACACTGGGTTTAAGCAGTGTTGCCAATGTTGGAGAACTGTGAAAGGATGCCCATGGAGAGGGAGGACGTGCAATGGACTACGGTGAACTGGCAATTTCTCAGGAAGAAGGAAGCACATTCCAGAAAAGGGGGGGGCGCAAAGGAGCCAATCCAGCCCAAAGTTGGATAGGAAACAGGAAAAGAGAAAGGATAGGCATTCCGTAGAAATCTCTCATGGTATCTCCATTAGGGTGAGAGTAGTTAGGATTTAGGCTGGCGGGAATTTTGTCTGTTGTGTGTAAGCAAATAAAGAATTAAACTCTGGCTTAATTGCTCTCTGTGGTCCTTGGGCTTAGCCAAATAGGAATTTACTCAGGGTTCATGCTAGGCACTGTGCCAGGAGGGGCCTAAGAGGCCTGTCCAAAGCATCTGAGGGCAGGATAAGAAGCAATGGATGGAAACTAATCAAGGAAAGAAGCAACCTAGAACTAAGGAAGAAATTGCCTGACAGAACAATCAGCCTCCAGAAGTGAATTCTCCAACACTGAAAGTTTTTAAAAAGAGATTGGACAACCATTTGTCTGAAATGGTATAGGGTTTCCTGCCTAAACAGGGGCTTGGACTAAAAGGCCTCCAAGGTCCTTCCCAACTCTGTTATTCTATTCTATTCTATTCTATTCTATTCTATTCTATTCTATTCTATTCTATTCTATTCTATTCTATTCTATTCTATTCTATAAGATATTGGCAGATAATAACGCAACATTAGAACTGAAATAAACTGCTCTGCTTTTTTGTATGGGAGAAGTTTAAAGAAAGATAATAGATGTCTTCAGCTTTGTAGACAACTTCCTCCCGCCCACAGGAAAAACTGATTGAGGGTGGGTTCAATGGTTTGCAACATTTGCTATCCATGTTGCTTTAAAATGCCCAAAACCACACATACGCATCCGGTTTATCTTGCATCTTTCCCTATGTCACAGGATTTGTATGAGGATTACAAAGGAGTAATTTGTTTCACATTCGTTTTTCCTCCAAAACAACCGTTTTAGAGCAGGCCCTCTCTTTAAAAGGAAGTCCCTGGGAATCTTATTAAATATTAATGTATCAGATGTGCATGACCATGTGTCCAGGCTGGATAAAAATATAATAATTAGGAAAAAAAAGAAGTAGTACTTTGAAATCTGTTGGCAACCAGTGCAGTTTGTGCAACAGTAGTGACCCAGGCCAGTATCCATGCTCAAAACTATGCATGATGCTGCATTCTGGACCAGATGTGTTTTCCCAGTGGTCTTCAAGGGAAGCCCTATTTAGAATGCATTACAGTAGTCCATTTATAAGGCAACTAGGGTGTGGAGAACCAGACGGCCTTCCAATCGGATACAACCATTGCACCAGATGAATTTATGCAAAAGTCTTGGAACAGGAACTATGAATCCAGCTCTTTGTGCATCAATATGGGAAATAAAATACTAACTGGGTTTGATTAGATCTCTCTTCTAGATAAGCCTAACACACATCGCTAGCCTGCATTGATAAACATCCATTTTGTCTCCAGATGTATTGGAATCACAATGAACTGCAGAATCACATGGCTGGCTGGGGAATTCTGGGAATTGAAGTCCACAAATCTTAAAAGTTGCCAAGGTTGCACATTCTGATTTAGAGTATTGCCTTAATGATACAGCCCTCCACTGTTACCTTAGGATTGGAAAATACGTTTTTTTTTTTCTTTTGAAGATGTTTTGCTTTTCATCCTCATTCTCATCATTGATGAGAAGCAAAACGTCTTCAAAAGAAAAAACAAAGTCCAGTTGCCTCCTGAAAAATCACCTTTGGGACAACCATGACATGGATGACTGAGAATCTCTACAGACTTTTAGCTATACAATTTGGAATGAACACCCTTGAATGGTGTGGGAGTAGGGAAAATTGCAGCCTACAGGAACCAGGGGCACTACTCAGGTAACCCTGAGGACACAGATAAACCTCCAAGTGCTTCAACAACCCTCTAAAAGGATGCAAATGTACAGCTGTCTGCAAGGAATATAAATCCTTCCATTTCCCACTATCCTGTCAGAGCTGAAGAAGCTTCTTGGATGAGAAGCGAACCAAGACAAGTACAATTGCCCCAAATTTTATACAAAGAAAATCCTTAAATGTCCCAAAGGTGCTTTTTCAAGAGGCAACTGGACTTCCTGGTTTTTCTTTGAAGATGTTTTGCTGCTCATCCAAGAAGCTTCTTCAGCTCTGACTGGATGGTGGGGAATGGAACGATTTATACTCCTTGCAGATAGCTGGTCATTTGCATTCTTTTTAGCAAGTCATTAAGGCCACCTGGAGATTTATTTGTGTTGTCAGGATCACCTGAGCAGTGCAAATGGGAATGGAGCTTTCTTGGAACTGCTGAAAGGACTGTATTGTAGACTGGGGATAGATGATGTCATATCTCTCCCCCTCTGTTGAGAGTGTTGAGATTATGGGGGGCACATATGCAGTCCCTTCTTCAGCTCCATGAAGCAGACTTGCAAAGGTGACCCTGGGTATGTGGTTCTAGGAAGGCATGTTTGTTTTAAGAAATGTCAGTCAGGTGCTACACTCATGACTTACAACTCCAAAGTACTTGTTTGTCTTTGAATCCGAAGTACAGAAAAAAATCAAACACTATTTTAATAATTATTATAATAAAGCAATTTTGTATTAAGCCGCTTGTCAGGGTTCCAAATAACACCCCCAATGGAAAAAAAAACTCCGAGGCTTGAAGTTCCTCAAAGTTCCATTTTATTAGAGATGTCATACTGGCACATCTGGGAAAACCCGAATCCAAAAGTTTCCAGGTTTTCCCCACCCAAAGGAAAGTTCAAGTCCCTGCCCAGCACCCATATATCCATCACATGGTCCAATCAAAACACCGTCCCAACTGGAGATGCCTCCCAGTTCCAGCCCTCCAGGTGCAGGGCATGATGTCCTTGACTCTCTGAGAAAGGATGTTGTTATGACTATATATCACCCTTGCTCCATACAATCCCCCCTCCCAGTTTCCCACAGCAGTAAATGTGGCAGGCCTGAAGATCCAATGTAAAAGATGGTTCCAGGCAGGGGTGAAATGTAAAATCTGTTACTACCGATTTTAAACTTTTCAAAGCATTTTTTCTAATGCTTTGAAAAGCCTCTCTGCTGATCAGGGAACTCAGCTGGGATCGTTAGAGACTTTTCAAAGCATTTTTTTTACCACCTCTTCGACCAAGAGGTTGCAGAAAAAAATGCTTTGAAAAGCCTCTGATGATCCCAGCTGAGCCGCGCGATCATCAGAGGCTTTTTTTTTTTACTTTTAAAAGCATTTTTTCATCAGAAGATGTTGTAGAAAAAATGCTTTTAAAAGTTTTTTTAAAAAAGTTCTGATGCGGCTCAGCTGGCCATGGTGGTGCGGGGGGGGCACAGGGATTTTGCTATCGGTTCTCTGAACCACCTGCCGCTATCGCTACTGGATCAGGAGATCCGGTCCGAACCGGGAGCATTTCACCCCTGGCTCCAGGCCTGACACCGCTGCTACTTAATCTATACTTCGTCTGTGTTACAAGGTGCAGGGGAACTGGTTGAATTTGATTGATTTCTGAAAGACAATATCAGACATGGGCATTTTATGGGCCCCAAGCCATATCCTGTCCCTTTGGCTGTTCCAGTCCAGTCCACATCAGGTCAATTGAAAATTAGAAATCAAATGTAAATAAGCGTACTTTTATTGTGAAGATGACTGCTTTTTTTCTTAGCAATGGAAATTTCCTTTCTTAGCAATGAAAATTTGGGGCTCAATTGTGGTCATAAATTGAAGACTAGGCTGTAGACAGGGTTACTGGATAACATTTATCAGGTCTGCATGCAATACAAGTATAAAAGTATCTGCATTACTTTTATTTTGAAAACAACTGGTTTCTTTTTTTAATTTACAAATGTATGTGCATGCCTATGCACCTTCACCGCCCTATTGGTTCAGCCCTCCACAAGAGTACCAATTTCTCATGTGACCCTTTGGAAAAATTAATTGTCCATCCTTGGTCTCTATTATTAACCACAATTCACAAATTTCATGACAGCTTTTGCCACCTTTTTTCCATTAGGTGGAGTTATAACACTTTCTAGTTTCCTGTTGAGTTCATGGAAGATCATATCGATAAAATTCAGTTTCTCTTGCATCCTTTTTTCTCCCACACTATCCTTTTGTGCTTTGTTTAAATATGTTTCATTTTTTTATCATCTAAACTGAGAAAAACCAGATTTGGGGAAGGATTTGGATATTTTTTTGTTGAGGAATAACCTCTGAAATTGACCCTTAGGTATACATAAAACTGGTAAAAGATAATATTCTCAGCATCTGGATAGTTTTTGATAGGAACCAGAGGATTGTGACTTTCATTAATTGCCTCAAATCACAGAAACAATAGTTTATTGGTATTGACCATTTACTGCCTCTAATAAAAGTTTAGGGAGTGTTTTAGCGAATGCTATTTAGGAAATAATTTCTTTTGTTTTCACAATTTCATTCATGCTAGGAAAAAAAATCAATTGGGGCTTCTCTAAGTATTTAATAAGATTTTCCTGATTCATCTACACTAAACAGTTCCTATATTTAAAACTGCTTTTAATAGCATTTAATTTTGCATTCAAATGCATAAATCCTGGGTGCTCCTACACTAGCTAGAAGGACTGTTCTTTTTAATGCTACTTCTGCAATTTTGTTCTGTTGGCAAACAGCATTTTTGTCCTTATGTTATAAAACATAATTACCTCAATTCTACACAGATCTAATCCACTAATCTTTGGGATAATGCTGAATGTGGTTTTTTTAAAAAAATAAGAACATAAGGGAGCAATGATAGCTCAGTTAAATCAAAAATCAATAAACCATGAATGAATAGAAGCTATAAAAATGGATGAAATAGCTCATCAGTTTCTATGACTGATTATATTTGTTGCAATTTAAACTGCAATTTTTCTCCATATCCTCAGCAGAAGCCATTTCAAATAAATAAAAAATAATAATCCTTTAAAATCCATAACAGAATGAAAATCATTTTTTTAACATTTATAGTCTTTTCCCCAATGAGTCCATCATTTAAACAAGGAGGAAAAGATCTGCTTCCCACAAGGTAAAATGTGAGATATAAGAATGTGTAAGACCAATATAAAGTCACTGAAAAAAGTGACTTATGACCATTTTTCACACTTACAATTATTGCAACATCTCCATGGTCACATCATCAAAATTCAGACACTTGGCAACTGACTCATATTTAGGACAGTTGCAGTGTCCCGGTTGTAGTCTCTTGGGGTCACATGATTACCTTTTGTGACCTCCTGACAAGCAAAGTCAGTGGAGAGGTCACATTCTCTTAGCAACCATGCTACTAACTTAACATCTGTAGTGATTCACTTAATAACTGTGGCAAGAAAGGTCATAAAATGGGGAAAGATTCACTTAACAACTGCCTTGCTTAGCAACAGTCAATCCAATCATTAACCATTCCATTACCCTCCACCTAGAAACAAACAACCTACTCTCTAATAAAAAAAATGGTTTCAGAAAAAAAAATCCTGTGATCTACAACTTCTACACTGCAAAAACATATGGACTACAAATCTTGATCAGGACAAAGCAATAGATGCAATTTACATAGATTTCTGGAAAGCCTTTGATTCACTGGTACATGACAAACTACTTCTAAAACTAAAATCCTATGGCATCTCCGGACCCCTACATAATTGGATAGCTGCGTTCCTGTCTAACAAACAAACAAACAACAAGAGGTCAAAATAGGGAGCACCCTATCAAATCGTGCACCTGTTAATAGCAGTGTCCCCCAAGGCAGTGTTCTAGGACCAACACTCTTCATACTATACATAAATGACCTTTATGATCATATTATAAGCAACTGTATTCTGTTCACTGATGATGTAAAAATATTTAACACCACTGACAATGCTGCTACCTTTCAAAAAGAACTTGACTTTGTGTCGGGATGGTCAAACAATTGGCAACTCCAAATCTCAACCAACAAATGCTCTGTCTTACACATTGGCAAAAAAACCCAGAACACAAAATACATGCTGACTGGACTTGACCTTGTAGATGACCCTCACTCTGTCAAGCACCTTGGAGTACTCATATCTAGTGATCTAAGTGCCAAAGCCCACTGTAACAACATCGTCAAAAAGGCATTAAGAGTTGTAAACCTAATCTTGCGTAGCTTCTTCTCCGGTAATATCACACTACTAACCAGAGCATACAAAACATTTGCTAGACCAATTCTCGAATACAGCTCATCTGTCTGGAACCCGCATTGCATATCGGACATTAATACAATTGAATGTGTCCAGAAGTATTTCACAAGAAGAGTCCTCTGCTCACAACAAAATACCTTATGCCACCAGACTTGAAATTCTGGGCTAGAAAACTTAGAACTATGCCGCCTTGGGTATGACCTAAGCTTAGCTCATAAAATTATCTGCTACAATGTCCTACCTGTCAATGACTACTGTCAATGTCCTGTCAATGTCCTACCTATCAATGACTACTTCAGCTTCAACCACAACAATACACGAGCACACAATACAGACTTAAGGTAAACTTAAGGTAAACTCGATTGCAGAAAATATGACTTCATCAACAGAGTGGTCAATGCCTGGAACGGGCTACCTGACTCTGTGGTTTCATCCCCAAACCCCCAAAATTTTAACCTAAGACTGTCTACTGTTGATCTCACCCATTCCTAAGAGGTCTATAAGGGGCGTGCATAAGAGCACCAGCATGCCTACCATCCCTGTCCTAATGTTTCTTCTATTTGTATCTATTTTAAGTATCCAATCCATGCTTATACTTATTACCAAATACGTTCTTGACAAATAAAACAAACAAACAAACAAACAAACAAACAGAAATTTTAGGGTCAGTTGTGGTTGTAAGTTGAGGACTTCCTGTATGCACAAATTGCTAGAAATCAGTGAGGTGGTTTCCCGTCATTTTGAGGAAGGAAGAAGCACAAAGCATAGGAGCAAAGTAAAGGCATAGTACAGAGGCCCAGAGCCACAATTCTCGCCTTGCCTTGATCCTATCCCTGTCGTCAATGTTAATGTGTGGACTTCTAAGATATGGAAGCTGGGTTGAACAGATAACCTCAGTCTCTGTACCGTATGAGTAAGCCACTTAGTGGGCAATGAGCGTTTGCAGACTCTGTACTGGTTGAACATAAAGACCACTCATAAGAAGGAGATGGGATGGAGACTGGAAAAGAAGGAAGATGGCAGAAGTTAACAAAGAGGAATCTATACGTCTGGGATCCCCAACTCTTGGTCCATGGAGCGGCATCACTCTGAGGCATACCAGCAACCGGTCCACGCAAACAAGTGAACCCCCATCTGCAGAACGCAGGCAGCATGCAAAACCACGCCCCTTCCGGTCTGTGCAAAAACCTTTCTCCATGGAACTGGTCCCTGGTGCCCAAAGATTTTGGGGGCCACTGCTATACAATATTACAAGTATAATTCACTTAGTAACCATTTGAAGTTAACAACAGCACTGAAAAAAGTGACATGACCATTTTTCATATTACAGCCATTTTTCATATTCAAATTACAGCATCCTTGTGGTCATGTGATCAAAATGTGGCCGTTTGGCAGCCGGCATGTATTTACGACAGTTGCGGTGTCCTGGCGCCACGCAATCACCATCTGTAACTTTCTGTAAGGTCCCAAAATATACTTGAGATACCTGAATGCCAAAAAGAGAGATTCAAGACAAGGCTTGCAAAAAGGAGCAGACTTTATTTATGGTCAAAAACAAAATACTGGGTGGGACTATATCCAGAACATGCAGATATAATACACGTGAGGAGATAGCCACACCTTGAGGAAGGTGTCACTTTGAGACATCAGCTTAGTACCCAGTTCTGGTCTCTTAGTTTAGGTTTGTATATTCTTTGTTGCCCTGCAAAGGAATAGAAGCCTCCCAATTAGCGTTATCCCTTCCTTGAGCATTCCTTTGTTCTCCCAATTGCTCATTTGGCCCCCTGGTTCTGCAAGGAACGAGTTTATACAGATCAAAGGTGTAAGTTAGGGCTGAAGTGTAAATTTTCCCTTGGATGATGTCTGCAGTTCCAACTGAGATATGTACCATGCTCTTAGATGGCACAAGAAAAACAGGAAGAAAATTGATATGGGTTCAGATCAAATGGCAAGAACATATGTTTGACAAATACCAGATACATTACAGAGGCCTAATAACAGAATGTGTTTGTTACAAGAGATACAAATATAAAGGTATAATATATGTGATACAAATACAAAGGCATATTTGTGTTACAGATATAAAGATACAATATATGTGTGTTATACAAATACAAAGGCTATATATGTATTACAGGAACCTGATGGTTACAGAATAACAAGTTTCTACTAATTCTACTATACCAGTATATCATATTCTAGTATTATTTATTATATCCTTATTACTGTTTCTCTTCACTTCTCAGCTGGCTTCTGACAAGCAAAGTCAATAGGGGAAGCCAGATTTTCTGAATGACTGCATGATTTACATAACAACTGCAGTGATTCATTTAGCAACTGTGCCAAACAAGGTTGTAACATTGAGCAAAACTCGAGTTAGCAACTGCCTTTCTTAGCAATGGAAATTTTAGGCTCAATTTTGGTCATAAATTGAGGATTAGGCTGTAGGCAGGGTTACTGGATAACCTTTAGCACGCCTGTACAAATGAACTCCTCTACTCTTCTGTTGTCTAGTTTTGACATAATCATTGCCTAGGGCAGAGATCTTCAAACTTGGCAGCTTTAAGACTTGTGGACTTCAACTTCCAGAATTCTCCAGCCAGCTATGCAGCTATGCTGGCTGGAGAATTCTGGGAGTTGAAGTCCACAAGTGTTAAAGCTGCCATGTTTGAAGACTTCTGGCCTAGGCAGACGAGAGCTCCTTCCTTAAACTGAAAAGTCATTTTCAAGTGGAAAGAAAAGATGACAAAGACTACACAAGCTGCTTATAACCTACAGCTGAGGCTGGAAAGTCTACTGAGATTGCTCCCGAGATAGCAGGAAACCAAGCTCCCATCTGTTGCCATCAGAACAGTTCTCTTCCTGGATTAGGCATTTTATTTTGAAGATTGCTTTGGAGTTTTGATTTGCTTATTTTTATTTATTCATTTATTAAATGTAAATGCGGCCCATTTACATTTAAGGTAAATAAGGTAACTCTGGGTGACTTAAAAACAGTAAAAAGCTAAATTTTAAAAACCCATCAAAATTATAAAACTAAGCCAAAAAAAATAAGTAGATTGAACTGCTGACGTTCTAGAGTCCGTTTCATTTTCATTGGATACTTGACTGCTTAAAGGAACCAGGGAGAATAAGCTGCCCGTTTTCCATGCCTTTGAACAGCTGGTGTTTGCTTTTTGTGATGTGCCAGTCAGTTCTCCACCTGTGTCTACAAGGATTTCTGCTAGATTTCTCTAGCAGAAATCTGTGTGGTTCCCTTCCATGATTTCTACAGTTTTATACTTTTTTTTTAAGCAGCCTTACTCTTTCAAATTCAGACCGCAAATAATTAATGCTGCCATATTTAGACCAGAGGTGAAATCCAGCAGGTTCTGACAGGTTCTGGAGAACCGGTAGCGGAAATTTTGAGTAGTTCGGAGAATTGGCAAATACCACCTCTGGCTGGTCCCAGAGTGGGGTTGGAATGGAGATTTTGCAATATCCTTCCCCCAGGTGTGGGGAGGGAATGGGGATTTTGCAGTATCCTTCCCCTGGAGTGGGGTGGGAATGGAGATTTTGCAGTATCCTTCCCCTGCCACACCCACCAAGCCACGCCCACCAAGCCACACAATGCCCACCATGCCACGCCTGCAAAACCGATAGTAAAAAATTTTGGATTTCACCACTGGACTAGACTCACAGATTCAAAAATATGTAGTATTGGAAGGAACCAACAGGATAATCTACTCCCATTTTTTTGCAATATGTAGGAAAATTAATTAAATCATCCCTAGGACATGGCTGTCCAGCCTCTTCTTAAAATGCTCCACAGATGAAACTGTCACAGGAGCAACCTGTTGATGTTTACAGGATGATATTACACAACATTTTGCAACAGGTCCCATGTATATTTTATGGCATCCAACAATTCCATTCAGAGTGGTGCTGCAGAACTGCCCTTACATTTCATATATATAGTGTGAAATATCACCCATGGATTTCTAACTTCACATGACTCAATACAATAAAATTGCTGGATCTGTGATAAAGTTAACAGAATCTTGACATGGGGAAAATATCTCAAAACTTAGTTACCTTCTAATACAAGTAATTCAATTTGGAATTTCTAATTCAGTGTAAATATCCATCCATAATCTACCTAGGACACAGAATGCCTTCTTTTTCCAAATATTTTTTTTTTAAGTGAATTAGAAAAGAACTGTTCCGCTGGCTGTTCTGTGATTTTCTGAATTTATTTTTGCTGTGATCTTTCTCTGCTAATATTAGAGGAATTGTTTTTTCATTCCCTGGAAACTTTTTATTCCATTGGCTTTTGTATTATATTATTTCAATGTTATTATTCCTACTTATTGATTTGTATCCATCTCTGTGGCAGAAATGCAATTTAGAAATCTTGTTTAGAAAGAAAGAAAGAGGAAGCAATCAGTTCCTTCCAGAAGAAACGTTCCATAAATAAGCATAAGGGAGGCCTATTTATGCCTATAAATAAGCATAAGAGGCAATGAACAATGTCCCAGTTTTAAACTTATTTCTTTAATTGGAAACCAGCAGAAAATATAAGCAGTTCTCGACTTACAACAGTTCATTTAGTGATTGTTCAAAGTTTCAACAGTACTGAAAAAAGTGACTGTGACTTATGACAGTTTTTCACACCTACAACCATTGCAGTGTCTCCATGATTACGTGATCAAAATTCTGATGTTTGACCACTGGTTCATATTTATGACGGTTGCAGTGTCCTGGGGTCATGTGATCACCTTTTGTGACCTTCTGACAAGCAAAGTCAATGGGGAAACCACATTCACTTAACAACCTTGTAACCAACTTAACAACTGCAATGATTCACTTAACAACTGTGGCAAAAAAGGTGGTAAAATGGGGCAAAACTCACATAAGAAATATCTCACTTAGCAACATAAATTTTGGGCTCAATTGTGGTCATAAGTCAAGGACTACCGTAACCAGTAGTACTGAAATTACAGACAGGGGATTACAAAGCAAACTGAATTGGCAGAGAGAAATTTGAGAGGAAAGAAGCGAGGTATCAACTTTTCAGGGGAATCTGTACTACTAAATCATGTAATCTTAGTGCCAAATAATGAACTCTGGAACACAATAAATCACAACTTCCTTAGAAAAAGGGAGAATCTAAAAAAAAAAATCTATCATAGTGTACACAGAATAATCACCAAAGAAACTCCAGCAGATTCAGCTCTCCACAGAATGTATTAATTTATTAAAATTAGTAAACCACCTTTACTTTAAAGGCAACATTTTGCTATAATTTTAAAAAGTCAAAAGTCAAATTGAGCTATATTTTTGATAACAACATAGCCATGTGTGTGTAGTTTTCTTGCCACAACACAGGAGGCGTTAGCCATTACCTCTTTCTGAAATGTCTTTTCAATATTGTAGAGATAGTCCTGGATTTTTTTCGTAGGCCCCCATCCAACTTCTGCCATCTGCTGCAAAAAAAATCCAAACATAAACACTGATGTTGAATTATATCTGGAAGAACCAGCCTGTACCCGTATTCACATATGAACAGCTGTAAGTAGAAATGTTAGGAGTCAAAACGCTAAAAAATTTACAATAAAAATTTGTTTAATAACCATTCATGGAATGTTTACAGGAAAAGGAAGTATATATACTTCAGAAATAGATATCTGAGATGATGAGACACTATTTGAGAAATTTAAGGAATAACTCAACCTGGGAGATGCTTTAAAACATTAGTTTACTTAATTTTAAATTCAAGAACACATTAATAAAGCCATCCCCAAATATATACAGGTAGTCCTCAAAGTATGACCACAATTGAACCCAAAAATTATGTGGCAAATTTGTTAAGTGAGTTTTGCCCCATTTTATGACTTTTTTTTGTCACATTTGTTAAGAAAATCACTGAAGTTGTTAAGTCAGTAACACGGTTGTTATGTAAATCTGGCTTCCCCATTGTCTTTGCTTGTCAGAAGGTCGCAAAAGGTGATTACAACCCCAGAATATAGCAACCATCATAAATATGAACCAGCTGTCCAAGCATCCAAATGTAAATCACGTAACCATGGAGATGGTGCAACAGTCATAAGTGTGAAAAATGGCCATAAGTCCCTTTTTTCAGTGCCATTGTAACTTTGAACGGTCACTAAACATACTGTTGTAAGTCAAGGACTACCCTGTACCAGAGTCCTCTGAACAAAATCCTTCATCTTTCTATTATTCTGTGTGGCTGCATTCTGTCCAGAACTGGTACACTATCATTGTTATAGTTTGCATTTGTATTATGGAGTTGGACAGCCTATAACAGTGACGGCTAACCTTTTTGGCACAGAGTGCCGAAATTGGCATGCGTGCCGGAGCACTTGCGCAGACCAGATCTTCATGCACAAACCAGCTGGCCAGCGCGCATGTGCACGATGGAACCCAGAAGAGGAGTTGGCGATGGCACGCGTGCCCACAGAGAGGGCTCTGCATGCCACCTCTAGCATGCGTGCCATAGGTTCACCATCACGGGCCTATAAATTAAACAGATAGACAAACTGATCCAGGCAATGAAACACATAAAAAAACAGAACCTAATTATCTCAGGAAAATGCTTTGTGCTAATGTATATTACATATGCTTTCATTCACATTATAGAATTTGTTTAGTGAGAGTTCATTTTGATGCACAAATAGCGCTCTCCTTTCTGCTTATGGATTTTGCCCTGCGCTCTCTTATAAGCATACAGCATATGACTCTAAAGTGTCATAACACCCAGCAGATGAATACTTTGTGATATCTCCCAAATATCTGACACCCCTAAAGCCAGGAGTGTCCAACCTTGGCAATTTTAAGATTTGTGGACTTCAACTCCCAGGATTCCCCAGTCAATCATGGAGAGGCTGGGAGATGAAGTCCACAAATCGTAAAGTTGCCAAGATTGGAGCAAATGGGGCTTTGGTATGATCCAACAAAATCCTTATGGGGTAAAAATGTGTTGATTTTCTAACTGTTAAATGTGGGTCAAGAATGAGGCAGGACTCCCAACTCGATAACAACTTGTTTATTTCAGACTTCTTCAGTAATAGAGAGAGACTGAGCTATTCAGCAGCTCCCTTTAAAGGGGAGCTGCCTGACAGCTCCGCCACTCTGCTTCCTTGAATTTCCCTCCAAATCGCGGGAGCCAATCAATTTAAACCTCTGGTCCTCCCACTATTTGGACGGACCAGAGGGAAATCTTAGCTTCAGGTTTCCCTCCTCATTTCCATATTTAACACTAACTCAGTGATGATAAACTGAATTTGCATCTCAAATCCCTTTGTTTTTGTGGGACAATATGCACAACATCTGTAATAATAATAACTTTATTGTCATTGTATGGGTATACACAGTATACCCATACAATGAAATTCACTTAACACCCAAAGACCAGTCCAACACACATAACAATCCCCAAACATCCCCCCCACTCACCACAAATTTCTCACCCCTAAACCACCAAACATCCACACAACAGACCAAGTGGTGTACTGACTCTTAATGGCACAGGACATGTTTTTAATTTCCTTAAAGTGACAGAGCAAGGCTAATCCTATTAATGAAGGAGGTTCAAACCTCCTGAATTCTCAGATTTGGTAATAATAGGTGAACTTCAAAATACAACTTTGAAATGAAAAAGTACTCCTATACATGTAAAATGGACTGCTTATCTGAAGAAGGCAGAATAGAAATCTTCCATTTTAATCTCGTAATGTATTTAAAGGTGAATCACTGTTGCCTGTTGCTTGCTACCAGGTTCAAAAAGCTGCTCATCGGACTACTAAAAAACACCCTTCCTGTCATTAATTGGCTCCTAATTAAACCAATGACTAGTCATTTGTTAAAGGGGTATTTTGCCAGCTACATCCAGAGGTTTTTTTCCCTTTTCCTTTGAGATCAAGTTGGAAGAGATTGAAGCGGGCATGCGGCATCTCCAATTGAGTTGGAAATCTGCAACACAAACTCTATAAATTCCAACAGAGGGAAGAGGGGGGAAAAAGACAGAATCTACTGCAGAGTTTCAAGAAAATGTCTCAGATGTATAATAGCGAACCCTGAAACCAGAAATTATTTTGCAGGCACCGGTGCTGTTGCCATGGTTTCCGAGGCAATAACTCCAAGGTCATTTCCTGAAAATCCTTCACTCCTAATGTCAGCAGAGTGTTAGATTCGCTCTTTCCAATCCTCAATGGTGCTGGCCATTATCAAGGTTCAACTGCAACAGCCTTCCTAAAAGGCCCCAAGAGAAATATCCAAAGTATTTTCCAATAACAATCAGACAAAACACATAATGAGACTGGAATTTAATGATGCTGGGCTTCTCCTAAATTCAAAACCGCTCGCAAAATCCTAAACAAAATGTGATTTTCTTGGTGCCCAGCTGTGGCCTCAAGAAGTATTAGGTCACTGTCCTAGCCAGCAATTTGGATAGATAGTCCTCACCTTAACAACCACAACTGAGCCCAAAATTTCTGTTGCTAAGCAAGTTGTTAAGTGAGCTTTGCCCCATTTTATAACCCTTCTTGCCACAGTTGTTAACTGAACCACTGCAGTTGTTAAGTTAGTAACACGGTTGCTAAATGAATCTGCTTCCCAGGACACTGCAACTATCATAAATACATGCCAGTTGCCAAGCACCTAAATTTTGATTACATGATTATGTGGATGCTGTAGCAGTTGTAAGCGTGAAAAACATAAGTCCCCTTTTTCACTGTTGTAACTTTGAATGGTCACTAAACAAATGGTTGTAAGTCAAGGACTACTTGTACAACAAATAGTCAAGTTACTAAAAAAAAAGGAGCCCAGTAAACTGGTTCTGAGATAAACTTTCTTCTTTCCTTCTCTCTTTCTGAAGATTGATAGTGACCAAAATGACCGCAGAGAGGGTGCAAATTTTCACTCCTTTCTCACACTTTTTTTGTAGCATTTTCTCCCATGAAGAACTCTGAAATCCTCAAAAGTTTACACACATTTTTGATCCATTTGGATAGGTGTTCCTAAAGGAAGGCAGCATCTAAGAATAGATGTTGGATTTCTGCTAGGAACCACCTAGCAAAATTGTGATTGCTTTATATTCAGTTGGATCTTCACTCCGTCGCAAACTCCCCCTGAGACATATCCCTAGGAGAATAAAACAAATAAAATTGGCAAGATCTGTGTGAGTAAATGCCATCCCTTCAAGGCAGTGCAGGATTAATTCATTCAATTAAAGCATTCATTAGTACAACCCACTGGGAAAATTAGAATTAAAAAATCCACTGAAGAAGGTGCAACTGTAGGGAGCTGGCTTCCTCCCACCCCTGGCAGTGGAGTTTGGGAAGTCCCTTAAGACTAGGCCTCGGCCTTGCTGGAGGTGAGTAGCTACAATTTTATTTATTAGTCCGTAATTCAATATTTTGCTTCAGTGATTCATAAGACTCAGGCCTGGATGCTTCATATAAAGAGTTGAGAGTTGTTTTCAAGTAAGTACTTTGAATTAGACATTTTAATGTTTTTCACACAATGTTTTAATGCTTTTTTACTATTTTTATTGTTTTAATATATGTTGTGAATGAAGAGCTGCCAAGAATCATTTGCTGAAATGGGCAAGAGGAAGGAAGGAAGGAAGGAAGGAAGGAAGGAAGGAAGGAAGGAAGGAAGGAAGGAAGGGTGTCAATGACATGAAGTTATTTAAATGGTGAATTGCAAGCTCTGTAAGCTCAGAGGAGTCCACTGGGATCAAAAAAGTCACAATGTCAACCACAGCTATGTGATTATTGCCTCATCCCTTTTCTCCATGCTTAGTGAGGCCTGTAAAAGCAGGAATAGCAGGAGTTGCCTTTATTACAGTAAAATAGAAAAGCAGAAGTTGAAATCCTGTCCAGTTTCCTCACTGGCTGAATAAAATCAATTTTGTTCTATCTGCCCTTCCTTCCATCTCAGGACTGTTTAATCTCTGTCCCAAATCCCCTTAAGGTAGGGGCAGGCAACTATGGTTCCTTTACAATCTGTGGACTTCAAGTCCCAGAATTCCTGAGCTAATCATGTTGGGTCAGGAATTCTGGAAGTTGAAGTCTACAGGTTGTAAAGAGCCTTTGTTGTTCATCCCTGCCTTAAAAACTTGCTCCTTCAGGCCTACTTTAAAGGGTAACAATAACAGAGTTGGAAGGGACCTTGGAGGTCATCTAGTCCAACCCCCTGCTCACGCAGACGACCTATTCTAGGGATTCGAACCTCCGAACTGCTGACCTTTCTGATTGACAAGCTCAGTGTCTTAGCCACTGAGCCACCACTTATATCTTCCCAAGATCAGCTCTAGATTCCTTTATAGAAGCAAAATAGTTTCTTTCTGGAACAAGTCAAGAAGCGCATTGTCTTATTTAGGTAAATAGTTAATTTGTAGTGCGGATGCAGATTATCAGTCTGGATTTAGATCCGATCAGTTTCACTTGCTGGCTTTATCGCTTTCTTATTCATCCAAATGGTATTGATATCTGAAGCAAGGACTTCAACAGATCTTTATATTCATTTGATTTTTCAGTGGTGTTCCACTTGGAACCAAGATCATTTTGTAATCTATCTCTCCATCTTGGAGGAGATGGTCCAAATGTGTTATGTAAATAGGTTTGTTTGGCGGGAAGTTTGAATTAACTGACCCTCAGCTGATTGGCTGACCACCACAGCTGCAAGGTATATAAAGGGAGCTGGCTCCCCAGGTCAGTTGCTGGAGTCTCACCCTATAATAAAGAGCTGTTGTCACTTACTACTCTGGCTTGCTGCGTCCTCATTCACCCAACTTAACATTGGCGACGAAGGTGGGATCTTGAGGCCAGAAGCCACACTCAAAAGAGCTGAAGCCACACTCAAAGGAGCTGAAGCCACGTTCAGAGAAGGGGACCCGAGACCGCATCTGAATCCAGCCAGGCGAGCGAGCGGAACACAGGAGAATCCCGAAACGATGTCTGCCTACACCCCGCCAGCGCCTTTCGACCCCAAGGAAGAGAAGTGGGGATCCTACATGTCCCGGTTCGAGTGCTTCATGGTGGCAAACGACATGCAAGGGCTACCGGACGTTCGGAAGAAAGCCCTGTTCCTGAGTCACTGCGGGCCAAGGGTCTTCGACACAGCCGAGGCATTGTCGGAGCTGAATTCGGTCCACAACATTTCCTGGTCGATGCTACAGACCCTGCTGAAAGACCACTATGCACCAACGCCATCGAAGTACGTCCAGCGCTACGACTTCAGGCAACGGCTACAGCAGGAGGGCGAATCAATCAGCGAGTACGTCGCCGCCCTGCGTAAGGCCGCAACCCAATGTGAGTACCGAGACCTGGATGAGATGCTCCTAGAGCAACTAATTTGCGGAGTGAGAGATAGCCGGCTCCAGAGAAGACTGCTTGCGAGGTCAAACCTGACCCTACACATCGCGCTAGACGAGGCCAGGGCGCAAGAGTCGTCAGTAAAGGCCGCAGAGAAACTAAAGAGCTCCCGCCTCACCAGAACAACGCAGAAGACGGCGCCTGTGCACCGAGAGGCCGTAAGCACCGCCAGCGAGGGGGAGTCTGAAGAAGAGGTCTACCGCACCGAGCAGCCCCGCACAGCCCGCAGAGAGCCCAGAGACGGATGCGCCAGCTGCGGAGGGTCCCACTCACGACAAAACTGTAAGTTCAGGGACGCCGTTTGCCGTTCCTGTGAGAAGAGGGGCCACATCGCTAGAGTCTGTAGGTCGAAAACACACCAGAGCTACAGACCATGTGGCCAAACGGCCCAATCCGAGACGGCGCCACACCGAAGGCCCAACAGGGATGGCGGAAACCGGAAGGGCGTGAAATTTGAAGACGCTGGGGCCTACACCATTCGCATCGCACGGACCTGCACCTCCCCCAGAGAAAAGACCTACACCACGGTCGAGATCGAGGGACGGGAGTGCCAGATGGAGATCGACACGGGATCGCCGATATCCATCATGTCTTGGGAAACCCTAAAGAGAGTCATCCCCAGCGCACACAAGCGACAGCTCCAGCCACAGCTTCGCAGACTGAAGGATTACCAAGGGAACCGCATACCCATCGAAGGCAGAGGCGAGTTCCAAGTCCAGTACGGGGAGTTTACCGAGAAACTGCCCCTCACCATCGTCAGAGACAACCTTCCCAGCCTACTGGGCATGGACTGGTTTAGAGCCCTAGGCATGGGATTCACCGGAGTAAGGAACGTTCGAAGCACCCTGAAGGAAGACCTGATGCAGGAGTTCCAGGACGTGTTCGACGAGAGGCTTGGCAAGTATGTGGGGACCCCGATTTCATTTAATCTAGACCCCAACATCGCACCCATCCGCTTAAAGCCCAGGCGTGTACCATTTACCCTGAAGCCCAAAATAGACATTGAGCTGGATAAATTGATCAAACAAGGGGTGCTCGTTCCAGTCGACCACGCCAAATGGGAGACCCCAATTGTGACACCGGTCAAGCCGGACGGATCAGTGCGCATATGCGCTGATTATAAATGCACAATCAATAAGGCCCTGCAGCAGAGCGCCTATCCAGTGCCAGTCGTTCACCACTTGTTGCATTCCCTGGGCCCCGGCAAGATATTCGCAAAACTCGATCTGGCGCAGGCGTACCAGCAGCTGCCAGTAGATGGCGCTACCGCAGAGGCACAGACTATCGTAACCCACAGAGGGGCCTTCAAGTGCACCCGTTTGCAATTCGGAGTAAGCGTGGCCCCCGGACTGTTCCAAAGTACCATGGAGCGGCTTCTACAAGGGATCCCCGGGGTGGTGCCCTATTTTGATGACGTGCTCATCACCGCGGACAATGAGCAGCAGCTAAGAGAAAGGCTGAGGGAGGTCCTAAGGAAATTCAGGGATGCGGGACTCAGAGTAAAACGCAATAAATGCATGATCGCAGTCCCCTCAGTCGAATTCCTGGGATACAGGGTAGATGGCACCGGCATACACCCCACAGAGAGCAAGATCAGGGAAATCAGAGAAGCACCCACCCCCAGGGACAAGGCAGAGTTACAGGCCTTCCTGGGACTATTAAATTTTTACGCCATCTTCCTCAAAGACAAGGCAACAGTGGCAGAACCCCTACATAGACTGTTAACCAAGAAAGCCATTTGGAAATGGGGGAAGGCTGAAGACAGGGCATTTGCCGGCATTAAAAAATTACTATCAGCTGAAAGCTTCTTAATTCAATACAACGCAACGCTCCCCCTTGTCCTAGCATGTGACGCGTCCCCGTTCGGGGTGGGAGCCGTCCTGAGCCATAGACTCCCGAATGGCCTGGAAGCGCCCATCGCATATTACTCCCGAACTCTATCAAGTGCCGAGCGAAATTACAGCCAGCTCGACAAGGAGGCCCTCGCCGCCGTTTCGGGAGTAAAGAAATTCCACGAGTACTTGTTCGGGAGGGATTTTGAGCTAATCACAGACCTTCGACCACTCCTGGGTCTCCTCGCGGGAGATCGACCAACCCCGGCAGCACTGTCGCCCAGGATGACACGCTGGGCCATCTTCCTCGCAGCATACTCTTATCGCCTGGTACATCGACCAGGGGCGAACATGGGCAACGCGGACGCACTCAGCCGATGCCCACTACCTGACAGCCTAGAAGACCCCACACCCGGCATCCCCATCCTGCTGATAGACGTTTTGGACTCTGGGCCCATAACATCAGCCGAGGTTGCAAGAGCCTCAACCAAGGACCACGTGATCCAGACAGTCGCAAGTTGGGTCATGAGGGGGTGGCCGGAAAAGATTGGGAGCGGGGAAAACGAGACGAATTGACAATGCAAGGGGGTTGTTTACTATGGGGCGATCGGGTTGTTATTCCCTCACGCTTAAGGGAAAAAGTTTTAACGTTGTTGCATGAGGGGCACCCTGGGATTGTGAGAATGAAGGGGCTAGCCAGGAGCTACGTCTGGTGGCCCAGCATGGATGCAGACATTACAGAGTGGGTGGGGAGATGTCAGCCCTGCCAAGAGTCCAGATCAGACCCGCCAACAGCACCCGTGAGGGAGTGGGAAAGGCCCCAGGGACCCTGGTCCAGAATACATATTGACTTTGCAGGCCCATTCCATGGACAGACCTTCATGGTCGTCGTAGACGCATTCTCCAAATGGCTGGAGATCAAGCTAATGAAGGCCACTACCACCGACGCAACCATCAGAGAGCTAAGACAATTATTCGCCACACATGGGTTACCGGACATCCTAGTGTCAGATAACGGGCCACAGTTCACCGCAACACAGTTCGAGGGGTACTTAGCGGGACTGGGGATCAGACATGTCCTTTCTGCCCCGTTTCACCCGGCTAGTAATGGACAGGCGGAGAGATTTGTGAGGTCAGCAAAGGAGGCCCTCTCACGCTTAAGCCCCGGAGACTGGCAGGAAAGGGTAGACAAATTCTTAATAGCCCAGCACTCCACACCCTGTACAGCCACAGGCCGAAGTCCAGCCAAACTACTAATGGGGCGGAAACTCCGGGGAGTTCTAGACAGACTAAACCCCAATTACTCCCCAGAGGTCTTCAAGGGGGGGGAAAGGAAACTTAGAGAGTTCACCATAGGAACACCGGTACACGCTAGAAACTATGGACAGGGCCCACTCTGGGAGGCCGGAACAATCACAGAAATCACAGGCCCCAAGTCATACAGGGTAGACATGGGGGACGGGAGAGTTTGGCGCAGGCACATTGACCAATTAAGAAAAAGAGTAACCACAGACACCGAAGACACACCAGACGACCCCATCTCCAACCACGACTACCAACCAGAAGCACAAACCACTAGCCCGAGTAGAGCGGAGGACTTAGCTGAGGACTCTGGTATCCAGCGCCGCCCCGTCGAGGTAGTCCCAACAGCAGGAGAAGTTGCCGCCACGAGGAGGTCCCGGAGGCCTCATTGGCGGAGCAGGGAGAAACAGAAAGCCCCTCCGACCTGCTCGACGCCGCCCCTCCGACTGAACTGCACAGGTCAGCTAGGACTCGCACACGCCCTAGTCACCTGAGAGACTTTGTATGCAAATAACACCCCAAGTGACTTCTGGGAGGGGAGGAGTGTTATGTAAATAGGTTTGTTTGGCGGGAAGTTTGAATTAACTGACCCTCAGCTGATTGGCTGACCACCACAGCTGCAAGGTATATAAAGGGAGCTGGCTCCCCAGGTCAGTTGCTGGAGTCTCACCCTATAATAAAGAGCTGTTGTCACTTACTACTCTGGCTTGCTGCGTCCTCATTCACCCAACTTAACAAAATGGGTATGTGACAAAGTGCATTGCCCAGACCTGGTAATGTGATGGATACAACATTGATCACACTGGAATTCATTCATTTATTTAATTACTTTTAATATTCTACAAGTGAAGGAAAACAAAAATGCAAGATAACAACCCAAAAAATTCAGTCTTAGATTCTAAATGTTAATCTAAACTGTATATATACATACAATTTACACTAAATTAATGAAATCCATTGTTTAGTTGGGTCTCCTAATGTGAAGGCAATAATGTGTCCCAAATCTGCTCACTAATAATATTTTTAAAATGAACTCCCATTCTCCTTGTTTCTGAGATCTATATATGATCTTTCTATTCTTAGTTTTTCGTGTTGAAACCATGAAGTACAATTTTTGTTTGTCAAAGTGTTAATTTATTAATATTTTCTCTGGCACTTCTGTTGGAAGAGTTTAAAATTAAAAAGAAATTGTTTTAGCTGCTACAGTTCAACCCATGTTATTTCTTGTCCCAGATTTTTATTTCTTTTTATTTCCTTTTCATCTTGGGATAAAATCATTATTAAACAGTTTGTTTTAGCTTTCAGTGCTATGAATTCCTAGATATCTATGGAGATTTTCAGTTATCCAGGTCATGGTTGTCCCAAAGGTGCTTTTCCAAAAGGCAACGGGATTTTCTTCGATTTTTCCTTGAAAACGTTTTGCCTCTCTGTTATGACCTAGGCTTTCTGAGTCATTAAAACACATGAGTAGTTCCCAAAACCTCTTTTATTGCAACAGCTGTGAATTACATTCATTCACAGCTGACTCCCAATTAGTCCTTCCAGAGAAGTCCTTCAGGATAATCACCAACCTTTATCTCCCTTGACACTCTGCTGAAGACCTACTTGGCAAAGCCACACGGATTCCAGAATCAAACAGAGATGCCAACTGGGAACAGAATTAACAACGTTGCTTTCCTGCAAAGTGCCCACATGCCTTTGCTCCTCTTTTAAGCCTTATGGGACCAATCATCTCCAGGCCGTACTCCTAAGTCATCCGTTTTGTTTTAACTGTCCATGCCTTCTGGCAGCTCTGTGCATGCGCGCACTAGAAACAGGCTCCTCCTGTTCCTCTGCCTCTCTGCTGTCCAACTCTGGAGGCTCTGGAGTCTGTGCATCACTCCCAGATGGCCCTGGCCCCATCTCTGCCTCTGACACAGAGCCCTCGTCCAGGCCTTCCCCAGACTCCAGGACTGGCCATGTTCCTCCCCAGCCACCTCACTGTCTGACTCCACTGCCAGCTCAGGGGGCTGCTGGCGGACCACAACACTGTCATCCAAAAACTGAAGCAGCTTCTTGAATGAAAAGCAAAATGTTTTCAAGGAAAAAAAACATGACAGTCCAGTTGCTTTGTGGAAAAGCACCTTTGGGATGAATTCCTTAGATCCTTGTCTTCTACCAGAATATTTAAAATTCTAGCTCTCTTTGTATTTTAGAACAGGTATGGAACAACATTAGTTGCACGTTTTGATAATATACTAATAAACCTGATACTTTTGCAAATTCTTCAATTCCATCCTAATGTAATTACAAAGCTATGTTACCAAAATTTGAAAAAGTTAATATACCATGCACAAATAAATTTAATAGATAAGTTATGTCTCTTACTTTATCCCTGTAATTTCCTTCTTGCTAAGAAGAGCTACCACTACTGTTTCTATAATGAGGTTAACTAATAATGTATATAATAGCAGCCCTTCTTGGCATCTTTTGAGATTAGGAATTGTTCAGAGTCATAAATATTCATTCTTATCAGGGTACTCGCAATATTACAAATTTCATTTATTATGCTGAAAACATTTCTGAGTTCAGCAGTATACAAAATCAGAAAATACAGGAAATAAAATTGGCATATTGAATCACATTATTCCTCTCTAGGAAATGAAGAAACATAGAGCTACAAAATCTGAGCTGCAGAAATACAGACAACCACTAGATGGCAACAGAGATTTAAAAAAATGTTACATAGCGGTTTCCTGCCATCTAGAACGTGGTTCTTAAAGTTTTACATTACAGACTTATCGTGGGGTAGTGGAGCAATTTCTAATTGCTTGTTTATGATTGAGGATCCGTTTTGGGAGAGCTGGGGTTTTCTGGGGGGGAGTGGGAGGTAACGATATTGTTCAAGACCGAGAAAGGAGAAGTGTCCAGAAAAAGCTGAAGAACCACTGATCTAAAGTGTGATCTTGATGTCTGCAGCCTGAACTTGGCAGTTGTAAGGACACAAGAGTTACATTTCTTCCTTTTCTTCTAGTGTGCTTATGATACGGTGATAGACAGTATTTGGCCCATGTGGCTTCAAATGTCTTTGTATACAGTATGTTCAGATCAATCACAGATGGCATAAAATCAATGGTCACCAAGGTTTTGTTAATTTCAGATGTCACTATGGGAGATTTATGAAAGGTTGAACGTGACCTAGTAAACACTGGTGTTAAAGCAACAGAACAGAAGAAACTGCAGTGGGTCATAGGTTGATATTCAATGCATGTTCACAAACATATTTTTAAAGTCTAAGAGCATATCATTTAATACAGGGATGTCCAACCTTGGCAATTTGAAGATCTATGGACTTCAACTCCCAGAATTCCCCAGCCAGTCATGCTGATTGGGGAATTCTGGAAGTCGAAGTACTTAAGTCTTAAAGTTGCCAAAGTTGGATACCCGTGATTTAGAGTTTAGTGATTTATGTAGTGTCTTGTATGCAGGAAGCTTTCTGAGCCTGTGAATGTGTATTTAAATATGGATGGGAACTTTAATCCTTATAAAGAACAGCTGTCTTCACTGTAGCACTGCAAAGAAATAACATGAATCTAACCTTGTATCCAGCACAAGGTTCACAAATGGATATAATCATTTTGGAAGATCTGGTCATCCAAATGTTACATGTACTATTTTAAACTATTGTTTGACATATATTCATGGTGAAAATCTGGATGTTATGTCAGTTTACTGGGAACTATAAAAATGACTCCAGCTGAAGACAGCTGTAATAGCACACGGCAAAGCTCAAGAGACGTCAGCAGAGGGTTGTGTTGCTGAAAGCTATGTTGTGTTTGTATTAGGAACAGCAATTCAGTCATTTATTTGAGAAAAACATATATAGTATGGTCATAGCTTCATTCATAGCATTCTCCCAGGAAAAAGAAGGTTATACTGTTACTCTGTATTATGAACTGCATGTCTTTAGTAATGAGCAGGAAGAACATGGCTCAATTTGAAATATTTTAGTACTAATATTATTAATAACAATAAGAAATATGTATGTGTAAAATATGTGTGCATAGAGAATATCCACTGCATTTTGTTCATTTTAATGCTCAGGATGACCCTTCTTCCTCCACTGGCTTAAGTTTTATTATAGTCCTTGAAGCCCAAAGGAAGCAGACATGAAAACGTGTTTTCTCTGCTGATTAATTACCTTAAATATCTCTTAATCGATAAATCATTGATCTAGAAATGTCAGAAGAGCTGGCAAACAACCATTCCAAAATACACAAATGAATAATGTAGAAGTATGGTAAAACTATTGTAATTTCCAGTGGAGGGGAAACATTTCTACATGATGTGTCTGAAGAAACAAAATAAGAAAGTAAAATCCATTAAGCAATAAATCGGTTCCATAAGCACAGGCCAATACCTGAAAAAGGAATGGCTGTTAATCAATTTCCCTCTAAATATCACATTTGTTTAATTTAATGCCTTCCTGTGGCTAAACTTTTTCAAGAAGACAGAACATTGAAAGTCAGTGAGAATCAAGCTCAACTTGAAGGACACTGTGTCATTAAACTGACCATATTGGCCAATAAAAAGCATTCAGTAATACTCTGAATGTAATACAAGTAGCAGTGATGAAATCTAAAATTTGTTACTACCGGTTCTGTGGGCGTGGCTTGGGGGGGTGTAATGTGACTGGGTGGGCGTGGCCAATATGTTTTTTAAATTTTTAAAACCATTTTTTCTGCAACCTCTTCGGCGAAGAGGTTGTTAAAAAAATGCTTTCAAAAGGCTCTGAGATCCCAGCTGAGTTGCCTGATCAGTAGAGACTTTTTTTTCTTTTAAATGCCTCTGACGATCAGGCAACTCAGCTTGGATCATCAGAGGCTTTTAAAAGAAAAAAAGTCTCTGACGATCAGGCAACTCAGCTTGGATCGTCAGAGGCATTTAAGAGAAAAAAGGGTTTTTTTCTTTTAAATGCCTCTGATGATCCAAGCTGAATTGCCTGATCAGCAAAGGCTTTTTTTCTTTTAAAAGCTTTTGACGATCCCAGCTGAGCCGTGAGATCATCAGAGGCTTTTTTTTTTACTTTTAAAAGCATTTTTTTTCCAGAGTACTGCTCCTGCAGTCCATAGCTGGGTTTCTTCATCATCACTTCCTTTTGACTGGGTGAACTTGAAATGATCTCTCTCTTCGTCCTGTGGCCACGCCCCCAGCTCCCATAATGCACCAGTCTTTTCACTCAGTCACTGAAGACTGGTGTGCTTTTTCTCTCTTCGCGTTTTGACTTTGTCTTTCTACTTAGATTCCTAGCGTTAGGCCTTTATTTTATTTTTGGTTAGTTTTTTCGATTCGGTGAGAGCCTATAGAGGGGAAGCTGCAGGGGCTTTGTATCGGCGCTGGGGACTCCAGTCAGCTTTCGCCGGCCGTCAGATCGCAGCTGGGGCTTCCGACCCTTCGGGGCGGTCCCCGGACCTCTATTTCAGCCGCAGGGGAGAGTGCAGGCGTGGCGGATCGCCGTAGGCACCCCCCACTCCTTTTCGTTGTTTTTTGGATCGTTGGTTCTCGTAGGAGCGGCTCCGGAGCTTTGCAAGGTTCGCCCTGCAGGCTCTGATGTGTGGGCGTGTGGCCTCGTCGGCTGGAGCGAGGCCTAATTAGATTGCCGGTTTGACGTTGCCTCCTGACGGGCGCTCCTCATCGGCAAGGGATCGTGGAGGCTCTTTCTACAGCAGGACCGTCTAGCGGTGAGAGTGTGGGCGCCCGACCCTCGGGCAGCGCCCCTGGGAGCGTGTTGCTAGGCAAAGAGGCCTGCTCTGTGTGCCGGTTCGCCCCAAAATCGCAGCGTTTGCCTCAGGCGTGTTACAGCACTGCGGGCGCCATTTTGGGACTATTTTTCTTGGCGTCGGCCATTTTGTCTCCGGCTGAGGTCTCTCACTCCCTTTGGGAGTTTTTTTTCCTTAAAAATCACCTGGCTTCTGGTTGCCTCACTGTTGTCCCGGTCAGCCGGGATCAGAGGCTGAGCTTGGCCTGGTAGTTAGTCCTTGGTCTGGGACTCTTCTGTGGCCACTCCAAACCTCCCTCTGTCTGCTGCTCCCCCCCGCCCCCCCCATCATACTAGGCAGCCGGTGACCCCTGTATATAGTTCCCATTGTTGGGAGTTTTTTTATCAAAAAAAAAAAATAAAATAAAGAAAGGGAGGAGAAAAGAGGAGAAATATTGTATATATAGTTATATATGTGTATTTATATATATATTTAAAAAAAAAAATACAAACAACAACAAAAAAAAAAAAAGAAAGAACAATTTTGTATATAGATATATTGGCTTATCTCCGGTTATGGCTGAGTCCTATTTATCTTCGGACTCGGAGCGGGAGCCCAGTCCACCCAGGGCTCCGTCTAAGCACAAGTCGAAGTCACGGGGGCGCTCTACTGCCGTTTCTACTGAGTCTCACCAGCACAGAAGCTCATCAGCAGCAGAGAAAGACGCTCAGCGCCGGCATAGAGCGCTGGAGAGGCAATATGATAGAGCCCGGTTAGCCACTTCTGCCTCTGTGTTCGCATCCAGCCAGCAGCTACCTCCTCAGGGTCATTCCTCTTTGGCCTCGTCAGCTAATCCTACCTTGGATACGGCGCCCACTCCGGACCGCGACATCTCCACCTCTCAGGCAACCCCTCATTCCCGCGGCCTGTCTAAAAGAACCTCTATGTCCTTGCCAGATGTTTCGGCTGTGGGACTCGCTGAGCCTCTTGCCCAGTCTTCTCGTCGGGCGGAGGCGACTTTTACCCCTACTGCTGCCGGGCTTCGAGGTCCAGAAGGACAATTGTTGACGCCCCAGGTGGACCTCCAGGCAGCGTTGTCCACTGCTCTCTCCTCCATATTGGCTGCCGGTCTTCAGCAGTCGGTGCTCCAGCAGCCCCTTCCAGCCACGTCCAACATTTCTTACTCAACTGCTCCTGGTCGATCCAAGTCTCCATCCCGGGTGGCCCACATGTCTTCTGAGGAATCTGAGCAGGAGGAGGAGTTGCCTGAAGAATTGGAATTCTCGGAGGATGAAGGCCTGGCTCCGGACACCCCGGCTTTTTCGGGTTTGTTTCGACCCTCGCTATTCAAATCGCTTTTGCATAAGGCCAAACAGATCACTAACATGGGTGTTCCGCCTCCTGAGCCTTCTACCTCATCAACGCCTCATGAGGCCTTATTCTCGTCTTCCAAGCCGGGGAAGGACTTTATCCCATGTCCACAACTTTTTGCGGATGTCCTGCAATCCCCCTGGTCTCAGCCGGGCTCTCAGATGGGCCCTACTAGTCTAGATAAAAAACTATATTGTGGGGCTCCGGAACTGGACACTTTCTTATCCTTACCTGTGGTTGATCCTCCGATTGCAAGCCTGTCCTCCTCTTCCCTCTTGTCTTCGGACGCTTTGGACACTCTTAAATCGGAAGACAGAAAGACTGAACTCTCCTTTCGCAAGGAGCATCAATCCCTTGCTTGGACAATTAGGACTGCGACAGCCACGTCCTTTTTTTAACAGAGCCACGCTGCTTTGGTTGAGGCAACTTCAGGAGAGACTATCACCGGAAGACACACGTCTTCATCAAGATATAAATAAAATTGTGGCTGCCACAGAATATTCGGCGGACGCTTCCTTAAACTCTGTGAAATTCGCCTCCCGGGCCTTGGCTTCGTCTGTCACGTCTCGCAGACTGTTTTGGCTCAGGAATTGGAGAGCTGATGCCAAAGCAAAGTGGAAGCTGGCGGCGGCTCCTTTCAAGGCCCCTAATCTCTTTGGGCCGGCCCTGGATCCTGTCTTGGTCGAGGACAAGGATAAAAGAAAAGTGATGCCCACGTCTTTGTACCGGAGACCAGAAAGGCGCTACACACCCTATTCTCAGCGTCAGCCCTTTCGGGCGTCGTCTGGGGCAGGGGCCCCCTACTCGCAGCGGAACCTTTTTGCCGGGAACGACCGTTCATTGGACAGACAGCGTTTCAGGGACAGGTCCAGAACCAACAACTCCAGACGTCCCTTCCGTGGAGCCGGTTTCCGCCAGTCCCGGAGAGGCAAATGACTACAGCCTGCAAGGTCCCATTGGCGGACGGCTTCAGTTCTTCAGCTGCCAATGGGAACGCTCGACCACGGATGCCTGGATTCTTCGGACGGTGTCTCAGGGTCTGGCATTCGAGTTTCTTGGTCGTCCTCCAGTTCGTTACGTCCGTTGTCCGTCCCACCTGTCCTCCGACAAGGAAGCTCTCTTGAGGAAGGAGGTTCTTCACCTGCTTCTCATCCGAGCCATAGAGCCCGTTCCACCGGATCAGAGGGGCAAGGGCTTCTATTCAACTCTCTTTTTGGTCCCCAAACATTCCGGGGGCTGGAGAGCCATTTTGAATTTGAAGCAGCTGAATCTGTCGGTCCGCTACCGCAGATTCAAGATGCACTCCTTGGGGTCCATCCTTGCGGGAGTTCGACGGGGCGACTTCCTCCAGTCTGTCGATCTCAGGGAGGCATATCTGCACGTTCCGGTCCTCCCGGCCCATCGCCAGTACCTGCGTTTCCAACTGGGGGAGGACCATTATCAATACTGTGCAATGCCCTTCGGCTTGTCTTCCGCCCCACGGACTTTCACAAAACTTGTGGCGGTGGTGGCAGCGGCTCTCCGGATGTTGCCAGTAAGAGTCTTGTGTTATCTGGACGACATTTTGGTCCTGTCTTCCTCCAGAAGCCAAGCGTCTCGGGACCTGGCCCATGTCATCGGCTCCTTTCAGGATCACGGGTTCTCAATAAATTTCCCGAAGAGCCATCTGCTCCCGACCACCGTTCTTCAACACCTGGGGGCAGTAATCAACTCTGTTCAAGGCGAGGTCTCCCTATCACCGGACAGGGCGGAGAGCATTCGCAGTCTGATTCGGCTCATTCTGTCCCAGCGGTCTGTTCCCCTCCTACGTCTGTCCCAGTTGTTGGGGAAGATGGTCTCGTGTTTCTCAATAGTGCCTTGGGCGCGGAGACACACGAGGCCATTGCAGTGGTTTCTACTGCCTTTTCAACGGACGGGTCGCAGCGACTCTCTCCACAAGGTCTCTCTTCCCCCTCAGATATCCATATCCCTCAAGTGGTGGATGGGTCCCAACCTCATGCTGGGAACTCAGTTCCTGCTCACGGATCGGATAACGTTGACCTCGGACGCCAGTCTCCTGGGCTGGGGAGCCCATCTCAACGATCAGATAGTACAGGGCCGCTGGTCATCCTTGGAACAAACATTGAGCATCAACATCTTGGAGTTGAGAGCGATTCGTCTAGCTCTCTGTCATTTTCAACTCCTGTTGCGGGGCCAGCACGTTCTCGTCCTCACGGACAATATTTCCGCCAAGGCCCATATAAACAAGGAGGGGGGTACGAGGTCGAGGGATCTGATGTTGGAGGCGGAAAAACTGTTCTCTTGGGCCGAGGGTCATGTTCTGTCTCTGAAGGCCGATCACATCTCCGGCGTGGACAATGTCAGGGCGGACTGGCTGAGCAGAACTCTGATAGACCAGTCGGAATGGCAACTGGATCCCGAAATTTTCCAGGAGACCGTCACCATCTTCGGCCGACCTGTGGTGGACCTCTTCGCCAGTCCGGCGAATGCTCAACTCCCCAGGTTCGTGACACGCTATCCAACTCAAGGGGCAGAGGGCCACAACGCTCTGCGGTGCCGCTGGCCGCCCGGCCTTCTATACGCCTTCCCGCCGCTTCCGCTGATCCCTCAAGTCATTCGGAAGTTGTTGGAAGAACGTGCGGAGATTCTACTGGTGGCTCCCATGTAGCCTCGTCGGCCGTGGTTTGCCGATCTAGTGGCTCTGTCCATTCTCCCGCCGTGGGAGATTCCAGCGGACCGTCTCTCTCTACGCCAAGGAGCGGTGTTCCACCCAGATCCAGGATGGCTCCAATTGGCCGTTTGGCGTTTGAGCGGGTCATCCTGCGCAAGGACCGTCTCCCCGACTCTGTCATAGCCACTATTCAGGCGTCTCGTAGACCTTCGACATCTCGCATATATGAGGCCTCGTGGCGGGCTTTCTGTAACTGGTGCGCTGACAAGTTGGTGGACCCTACGTCGGCACAGATTGTTGACGTCCTCTGCTTCTTACAGTCGGGCCTGGACAAGGGCTTGTCGCCGTCTACCCTCCGTCGACAGACCGCGGCCTTGTCCACTGTGGTGCGCTGTCCACCTTACTCGTCTCTGTCTCAGCACCCCCAACTGAGAGAGTTCTTGCATGGGGCTGTGAACTTACACCCGCCTCCAGTTCGTAGATATCCGACCTGGGACCTTTCCCTGGTTCTACAAGCGCTTATGAGTCCTCCCTTCGAACCGTTGGGCTCTGTGTCGCTTAAATACTTGTCCTACAAGATCGCCTTCCTCTTAGCGATAACATCAGCTAGACGAATATCCGAGCTATCAGCTCTGTCAGTACGGGACGATTTGTGTATCTTCCACGCTAGTTCTGTTGTTCTTCGCCTGGACCCGGCGTTTTTGCCGAAAGTGAACTCATACTTTCATCGCGCTCAGGAGTTGATCCTTCCTGACTTCTGCCCGGCGCCCAGGCATCAACGGGAGAAGGATTGGCACACACTGGACGTGCGCAGGGCCCTTCGGCGTTATATTCGCAGAACTGAGTCGCTCCGGAAAACGGAGGCCCTCTTGGTATCTTTTCATCCTAGATCCCTGGGCCAAAAAATTTCTCCATCGACAGTGGGCAGGTGGATTAAGGCGTGCATTTCCACTGCTTATGAACGCCAGGATAGGCAAGTTCCTGCTGGGATCTTGCCTCACTCAACTCGCAGTGCGGCAACGTCGGCTGCTTGGGCTACTCAGGCTTCTGTTTCGGACATCTGCCGGGCTGCCACCTGGTCCTCGGTGACACCTTTTATCAGACATTATAGGGTGGATTCTTTTGCCTCGGCTGAGGCTTCCTTTGGCCGTCGTGTCCTGCAGAGCGTGCTGGGTGCGCAGGACGCCGGGGGAGTTTAGTTTCCCGCCCTGTTTTTTTCTGAGCTTGGGTATATCCCAGCTATGGACTGCAGGAGCAGTACTCTGGAAAACGAACATTGTCTTACCTGAATGTTCCTTTTCGGAGTACTGCGACTGCAGTCCATCCCCTCCCCTTGTTGTTCTTGTCTTCCTGTTACATTGGGCCAACTGCCTTCAGGCAGGTCGGGACTTGTTGATGTTACTGATTTGTTGGAGTTTTTTTCCTGGATTGTATTAGGTGGTCGCGCCTTCGTTCAAAGACTGGTGCATTATGGGAGCTGGGGGCGTGGCCACAGGACGAAGAGAGAGATAATTTCAAGTTCACCCAGTCAAAAGGAAGTGATGATGAAGAAACCCAGCTATGGACTGCAGTCGCAGTACTCCGAAAAGGAACATTCAGGTAAGACAATGTTCGTTTTGGCCGAAGAGGTTGGAGAAAAAATGTGTTTAAAAGTAAAAAAAAAAAAAAGTCTCTGATGATTGTGTGGCTCAGCTGGGCATGGGGGGTGGAGGGATTTTTGCTACCAGTTCTCCAAACCCTTGGGCGAACCGGTCCGAACCAAGAGCATTTCACCCTGACAAGTAGTCCCTGACTTACAACAGTTCATTTAGTCACTATTCAAAGTTACAAGGGCACTGAAAAAAGTGACTTATGACCTTTTTTCACACTTACAACCACTACAGCATCCCCACCTTCACGTGATTTACATTTGGATGTTTGGTAATTGACTTGTATTTATGATGGATGTAGTGTCCCGGGCTCATGTGATCGTCTTTTGCAACCTTCTGATAAGCAAAGTCAATGGGGAAGCCAGATTCACTTAACAACTGCAGTGATTCACTTAACAACTGGGGCAAGAAAGGTTGTAAAATGGGGGAAAAAATCACTTAACAAATGTCTCAATTAAGAACAGAAATGTTGGGCTCAATTGTGGTCATAAGCCAAGGTCTACTGGGGAAAACTCTCCAAGAAGACATCATTCCTATTCTTTTCATGCAGAAGCCATTAGAACTCCTTCCAAGTTTTCCCAGATTTCTGTAATGCATGTTGAAAATCTTAATGATTTTTGATGCATGGATGCAAAGGGCCAAAGCTCCTCTTTTATCCTTCTTAGTGCAGGAGATCCTTTTGTTGGTTCATGGTGTAATGCTGTAAATATTTATGAATGGTCTTTGACAGTGGTGGGATTCAAGTAATTTAACAACCGGTTCTCTGCCCTAATGATTTCTTTCAACAACCAGTTTGCCAAACTGCTCAGAAAGTTAACAACCGGTTCTCCCGAAGTGATGCGAACTGGCTGAATCCCACCACTGGTCTTTGACCAAACAAACAAGATTCCAATGCAACTAAGCAAATAACCCACACTTCCAATACATAAACGGTGATGAATGTCATACTGTGGCACCATGATGGTGAACCTATGGCATGTGTGCCCGAAGTGGAGCCATGTCACCTGCACACGTGCTCCCTTTTCGGCACTCGGTGCTGAAAACATTCACCATCACTGCTGTAGCATATACATTAGTCCCCGACTTCCCAGAAGAAGGCACAGGGTATAACAACCGTTCATTTAGTGACCGCTCGAAATTACAACATCACTGAAAAAAGTGACTTAAGACCATTTTTTTATTAAAAAGTTTTATAAGAAATACAAACATTTCTCCCCCCAACCCTTTCCCCCTTCTCCCTTCCCCCCCACCCCACTCCCTAGACTTCCCAGAACAGGCACAGGGTATAGCATTCACAAACATAAATTTGCTAACAAATTATTGCATTCATATTCTCCCATTCATATTCTAATCTTTAACTCCTTATAACTCAAGAACTATAAACATAAACTACTTAAAAATATTTCATCTTAAGCTATATGAATCTTCTTGTTCGGATACTTTTTTTTGCATATAGTCAATCCATCTTCTCCATTCTGATATGTATCTTTCATTTGAATGATCTTTAAGATATGATGAAATTTTTGCCATCTCAGCCAGATGCACAACAAAATTAATTTAGCAACATCAATTTTAGGCTCAATTGTGGTCGTACGTCGAGGACTACCTATATAAGTAATCCGCAACGTATAACTATTTCTTTAGCGACTGTTCAAAGTTACAATGGTGTTGAAAAAAGTGGTCCTCACATTTACGACTGTTGCAGTATCCCCAAGGTCACATGATCAAAATTCAGGCCCTTGACAACTGGCATGTAATTATCCCACTTGCAGACTCATGGGATTGCCATTTGTGACCTTCCCATCAGTGTTTCTGAGAAAGAAAATCAATAGGGGAAGCCAGATTTGCTTAATGATCATATTATTCACTTAACATTGGTGGTGATTCAATTAACACCTGTGGCAAAAAGTCCTAAAATCTGTTGTGACTCATTTAACAACAGCATTGCTTAGTCACAGACATTCTGGTCCCATTTGTGGTTGTAGGTCAAAGGACACTGGTGAAATCCAAATTTTTTTACTACCGGTTCTGTGGGCGTTGCTTGGTGGATGTGGTGTGGTTTGGTGGGCTTGGCAAAGGAAGGATACTGCAAAATCTCCATTCCCACCCAACTCCAGGGGAAGGATACTGCAAAATCCCCATTCTCACCCCACTCTTGGGCCAGCCAGAGGTGGTATTTGCCAGTTCTCCAAACTGCTCAAAATTTCCGCTACTAGTTCTCCAGAACCTGTCAGAACCTACTGGATTTCACCCCTGGTTAAGGACCAACTATAGTCATGTAAAAACAAGCTAGCCAGCATGAAAATACCTTCACTTTTTTTGTATCAGAAACCTCATTTACCTAAGGAATGTGAATGAACAAATAACAAGAACCAAGGGCCAACTTTCTCCTGAGGCTGCCAGACAGCATTTTATAACAATGAGAGAGACGGATGTGTCAAGATTGGCTGAAATTAAATATGAATCACACGAAGATCTAGCCAGCCTATTCACTAAAAGGGACAACGGGAACAGAGTGGATGTCACAAAAGAATGCACAATGCAAAAAGACGTGTCTCCCTTTTTCAGCCGCCTCTACAGAGCTTCATCTGGGTAAAGTCATTCTGAAAGGGAAATGTTATGCTGTCTTCCACAAGTAACAGTGAGAGGGCAGAGCGCTGAAATAGACCATTGTGAATGCTCTGTATTGCTTCGGGGTCGCAAGGTTATGCACAAGCATTTGCAGTTTTCTCAATGCATCCTTAGTTTTCTCTTGAGATAAAGCTTCATTCTGTCCCTTCTGTATCAGATTGGTACACATAAAAACCAATCTAGTGCTGGTCCTGTAAAATTTGTAAGTGGCCATTAATGCTTTTTAATGCATATATATTTTTTATCACACCAGCTCTTTGAGTTGACAAATGACATATATTTATCAGTGAAACCAGTGGAAGGGTTTGCCTTCAGAAGTTGTGAGTGCTCCATCACTGGAGGCTTTTAAAAAGAGATTGGACAACCATTTGTCTGAAATGGTATATAGGATCTCTTGCTTGAGCAGGGAATTAGACCGGAAGACCTCCATCATTCCTTCCAACTCTGTTATTCTGTTAAATCAGAAACAGGCACACAGGAAAAACTCCAATATAATTAGATGTTAGGACTTCTGCAATTCTTGCATTAACGCCCGATCTTTTCCAGAAAATCAGTTGGGTGAATTAATTAGCAGCACTGCAATTTGAAGATGGATAAATTTCTATGAAAACCAGCAGATCTGAGATCTGTTTATTAATTCCGGAAGCCTCTTCGCTGTTGAGAAAATTGATTGAAAAGCAGTCTCTACGCATTTCTGACAAAAAGTTTCAGGGATAATGCCATTGGCATGTGGCCATTGTTAAATAGATTACTACTGTTAACCGATCAGTAAACATTGAAAGACCGTAATAGGATACTGGCTGGGGAATTCTGGGAGTTGAAGTTCACAGGTCTTCCAGTGGTGGGTTGCTCCTGGTTCTGTCCGGTTCTGTAGAACTGGTAGTAAAACCGGCGGGAGGCTCCGCCCACCTGTCATGACGTCATCATGGGTCATCTGTGCATGTGCAGAAGCGCGCGTGTGCATGCGAGCAAAGCAAACAAGTGCGCTCCCGCTGCGAACCGGTAGTAAAGGTAAGTAGAACCCACCCCTGAGGTCTTCAGAAGTATTGGCTTAAAATACCCGAGAAGTATACGTGGTAATCCAGTGTAGAGGTTTGCAAAACTGGGGAGAAGGAATAGGCTTCTTTATATATCCTCTGAAGATAAAATACGCATGTAAAAAGGCAAGAAAGAATGTCATTTTTATTCACGTTCAAAAAATTTAATAATAAATAAAGTAATGGTAGCAAAACTAAGTCAATAACTGGTACATATTATAACACTAAATCTAAAATCTAGTGTTATAATATCTAAAGAAAATCTAAACTTTATTTTTTGAAAAAGATTAATTGCATTATCTGGAGGCAAACAACATATATGTCAATCAGAATACCATACAGTACTGGATATATCCTCAAATATACAGTGCACTACCTATATACAATTAAAGTTCAGTTTAACAGACTCTGGGTTCAATCTTAAAAAGGTTTATCTGGATCCACTTTCATTTCCTTGGGCCATTTCCTGAGGTTCTGGCACACGACTCGGCTGAGGACTTAGTGGCCGCCTGGGATAGGGCGGCGGCTGAGGCTTTAGACCGAGTCGTGCCTTTGCGGCCTCTGACCCGGCGTCGGTCTCACCTGGCTCCTTGGTATACTGAGGAGCTGAGGGAGATGAAGCGCCGGAAAAGACGCCTAGAGAGCAGTTGGAGGGCTAGTCGTTCAGAATCCGACCGAACACTGGTAAGATCTCATATTAAGAATTACCTAGTGGCGATAAGAGTAGAGAAGAGTAACTACTTTTCTACTCTTATTGCGTCATCAGATAATCGCCCAGCCGCCCTGTTTAGGGTGACCCACTCTCTGCTCCATCAAGAGACACGGGAAGACCCCTTGGAGGGTAGAGCTGAGGATTTTGTACAATATCTGTATGACAAAATTGCTCAGATTCGGGAACAGCTGGACTCTGACTGGATTGATCCAGAGGAGATGACAGGGGCAGGTCCTGAGAATATTATTTGGGAAGAGTTTGATCCTGTGACTCCCGAAAGCGTGGACAGGATACTGAACAGACTAAATGCGACCACATGTTTATTGGACCCGTGTCCCTCCTGGTTAGTACTGGCCTCCCGGGAGGTGACGCGAGGCTGGCTCCAGGAGATTATAAATGCTTCTTTGAGTGAGGGTGTCTTTCCCACCATCTTGAAAGAGGCGGTGGTGAGGCCCCTCCTCAAGAAGCCCTCCCTGGACCCAGCTGTGTTAGCAAATTATCGTCCTGTCTCCAACCTTCGCTTTGTTGCGAAGGTTGTTGAGAGTGTGGTTGCACGACAACTGCCTCAGTACCTGGATGAATCGAATTATCTGGATCCATTCTAGTCGGGCTTCAGGCCCGGGTACAGCACAGAGACAGCATTGGTCGCATTGGTTGATGATCTCTGGAGGGCTTGGGACAGGGGTTGCTCCTTTGTCCTGGTCCTATTAGACCTCTCAGCGGCTTTTGATACCATCGATCATGATATCATGCTGCACCGGTTGGAAGGGTTGGGGGTGGGGGGCACTGTTCTACAGTGGTTCTCCTCCTTTCTCTCTGACCGGTCGCAGTCTGTGTTGACAGGGGGGCAGAGGTCGACCCCGAGGCCCCTTATATGTGGGGTGCCACAAGGATCGGTCCTCTCGCCCGTTCTATTCAACATTTATGTGAAGCCGCTGGGTGAGATCATCCATGGTTTTGGGGTGAAGTACCATCAGTACGCTGATGACACCCAGTTGTACATCTCCACCCCAGACCACCCCAATGATGCCCTCAACGTGATGTCCCGGTGCCTGGAGGCCGTATGGATCTGGATGGGGAGGAACAAACTCAGACTCAACCCATCCAAGACCGAGTGGCTGTGGTTTCCGTCGTCCCGATATAGTCAGTTGGTGCCATCTCTGACTATTGGGGGCGAGTCGTTGGCCCCCACAGATGGGGTTCGCAACTTGGGCATCCTCCTGGACTCGCGGCTGTCTTTAGAAGAGCATATGACGGCTGTGGCCAGGAGGACTTTTTATCAGGTTCGCCTGATTCACCAGTTGCGTCCCTTTCTGGATCGGGACTCGTTACACACGGTCACTCACGCCCTTGTCACCTCACGCCTGGATTACTGTAATGCTCTCTACATGGGGCTCCCCTTGAGAAGCACCCGGAGGCTCCAACTGGTCCAGAATGCGGCCGCGCGGGTGGTGATGGGAACAATGTGGCGCTCTCATGTAACCCCCCTCCTGTGCGAGCTGCATTGGCTCCCGGTGGTCTTCCGGGTGCGCTTCAAGGTTTTGGTTACTATCTTTAGAGCGCTCCATGGCTCAGGACCAGGGTACTTACGAGACCACCTCCTGCCACCAATAGCCTCTCACCGACCAGTTCGCTCCCATAGAGAGGGACTCCTCAGGGTGCCTTCGGCCAAACAATGTCGACTGACGGCCCCCAGGGGGAGAGCCTTTTCTGTGGGGGCACCTACCATCTGGAACGGGCTTCCCCCGGAGTTACGAAACATCCAAGACTTACGCATATTCCGCCATGCCCTGAAAACGTTTCTATTCCAACAAACTGGTCTGGCCTAACTCTCCCTTTTTAATTGGCTTTTAAATTGGCTTTTAAATCGGGTTTTAGACCTCTTTTAGATAAATTTGGATGTTTTAATCTTTGAGCCAAATTACTTAATCTGTTTTTTAATAGTTTTTAACATCTATATGTATTTGTATTTATTATGGCTGTTCACCGCCCTGAGTCCTTCGGGAGTAGGGCGGTATACAAATATGAAAAATAAATAAATAAATAAATAAATAAATAAATAAATAAATAAATAAATAAATAAATAAATTTAAAATAGAGGCTTTATTGTATCAATAGGGAGTTAAATTGAGGTAAGTAATGTCATTTATGATGGTATATTTATACATATACATTTATACATACATACATATATACACATACATACATATGTATATCACAAATGACAAATCGATGCAAATGGTGTCAGTTTGGATTTAAGCGATATTTAGACTGAAGATGCGTCCTTCAGTTCCCTTATCACTGCACCTGTGAACTTAATAATTCAGAAGCATGTTCCACCACTCGTTGAAAATATATGAATTGTTTACACAAGATGCAAAAACTCCGTAATTCGTTATACTCGGGTTGCTGGAATTAGTTAATAGGGGAGATTTTCTTCTGCATTGCCTGTTTCCCACTCCCCTTCAATACATTCACAATAGAATAGATTTAATAACGTTCAGAAGAGATGCTCATGCGGCTGAAGAAATTATTTTTTATTAGTAGGTGGTAACTATGCAAATGAAGGAATATTAGTCTTGTATTAAAAGCTGCATAACAAAAGCAGGTTCTGGACCTCAGCCCTGCATAGCTTTGGTTTAGATGCTTAAGTGAGATGAAATACATTTTGGAATTATTTATTATAACGACTCCCCATTTAAATGGAAAATTCCAAGTGCCATCCAAGTGGGCTTCATTTCAAGTCATGCTTGAAAAATAACGATACGGTTGAGGGAAATATATTGTCTACTCATCAACGACAGATTCCTTCAAGAGGCAAAGGAGTTGGGGGGATGGCAGGGAAGTCTATATACGATTAGGCTGTTGTTTTTCTGCTAATGAAATAAACAGCAGATGGGATGAGATGAGCAGCCTCCAAGGTATTACTGCCTCGACTGCCATATTTATTTTCCTTTGGGAAACTGCACAATAATTATTGGATGCTAGTCAAATCAGAAACCAACAATGTGCCTTTGTGCTACCGCAGAGACAAATGAGCTGTGGGTAAAGTATATTTCCGTTCTCTGTAATTAAGATAATTTGTATGTGATTGGCCTAAATGTTGCTGATGCCAAGTATCGGCCAGTTGGTAGTGTGAACTCTGCAGGGCACATGCTAGAACAGGTTAACATAGTTCTTCCACCCTCTGTGCTGTTGTGGATTTAATAAGACAAACACAACTTTTAGATTAATCAGAGACAGATTTTATATATTGCGCAATAGGTTCAAGGCTCTGTACATGAAGCGTTGAACAAAGACAGAAATTAGGTACAATGGTTTTATACCCTTCTAGACAAAGGATTCTGTTAACTCAGCAATTCATATGGTCATATACATTTATCATTTTTAATTGACATTTCCTTATTACAGAGTTTCTTTGCAAAACAGTTATAATTCTTTTTGTAGATTACTGAAGCATAGATTCAAATCATCTTTTGACGATAGACAACTTTTAACTCATGTGGATCCCCTTGACCTAACCAACCTTTAAGCTGTATGTCATTAGAATGTTCCTTTCTTCTGACAACTTAGAGGCCTCCTAGAGGAACCAAAAGGATTTTGGCTGAGTTTGTACTTTTTCCAACCGGATGCATTGCTTTTTAGAATAGAGTGAATAGAAAGTTATCCAGTGGTCATCTATCAGAGCCCGCTTCATTACATTAGTGCCAACTGGTCCCTTTCACACAGTCACACCTATGTGTGATGTGTATTCATGCATGCAGACCTCTGCTCTACCTATTTAATATTTTTGATTAGCCTGTGTTTCTGACGAGTCTCCTAACACTCCTGTATGTGTATAGGATGCCTTCCTTGTTAAAGAGTCAGAGGGGGAGGATTTGTGGCCTCTAAGTACATCCGAGTGGAAGGGATCTGGCACATTCTCTTGTGAATTCAAGGATTTACAACCCTCATGAAATGAGAGAATCTCTCTTTAAAAGGCAAGTGCCAAGAATGAAAGAATGGGCAGGACGGCTTGTGCCAAGATTAGCTTTCCTTCTCAAGTAGTTTGTGCTGTATTGCCTTAATTGACTCAGCTATCCAGGACTCCATGGGGGCTCCCTCCCACCCCCACCCCCAGATTAATACTTTCCATCTCTTGTCCTGATTCCACCCTGAGTTCAGCTTCAATTGCACAGCCATCTTATCTTTTGTGTTTGTTTGGAGTTGTATCATTATTCTTGAAGGTGGACACCTGATGCCCTCTGGTTTTGCCCTAGGCACCAGGCATGTTCGTGAGTTGTAGCTAAATTGGAAGACTAACTTGGGTTTTGCCTGGCCTGCAAAAAAGCTCTTTGTGGTCCTTTCTTGGCACGACCGTCCTTTCTGGCAAATGGCTTAGCCCTTATTTTGTTCTTGAATTATCCTGTTGCATTTCCTTCCCTGAATTGTCTTGTTGCCTCCTTGGCTCAGAAAGTTCTTCTAGCTTTGTATGCTATCCGGGAGTTTTACCCACTTGTTTTAAAAAAACAAAACCAATGTGTCTAATTTATGATTTCATAAATGGCGTAGCAGAACTTGTGAACTCTCTATTTCAATTGCCCTTTGCAATTGGCCATGTTTTACATAGGAGCCTCGATTTGAGATGAATGAATGAATGAATGAATGAATGAATGAATGAATGAATGAACAAAGAGACAGATAGCCAGGAATTTGGGACATTTGGGAAACTTTTGCTAAAGAATTTTGGTCAAGGACAATTTACCTACCTCTACAGTCACTTTTCCCCTATTGTAAAATTGCCAATCTCAGTCTTCAAGAATCTGTTTTTATCCCAGACCATCTTGAAGATAATCTTGAAATCTCTGTTGTATTGTTTTCACTGGTTTGTCAGTTCCATGGGACCCGACGACTAATAACATTTAAATCTCCATTCAGTTTCTCCATCCTTCTCACAAGCACAGGTAGTCCTTGGCTTACAACCACAATTGAACTCAACATTTCAGTTGCTAAGCAAGACAGTTGTTAAGTGAATTTTATCCCATTTTCGTGCCACAGTTGTTAAGTGAATGATTGCAGTTGTTAAGTTAGTAACAGATTTATTATGTGAATCTGGCTTCTCCATTGTCTTTGCTTGTCAGAAGGTCTCAAAAGGTGATCACATGACCCCAGGACAATACAATTGTCATAAATATATGCCAGTTGCCAAGCTTCCAAATTTTGATCACACGACCATGGGAATGCTGCAACAGTTGTGTGAAAAATGACCATGAGTCATTTTTTTAGAGCCATTGTAAATTTGAATGGTCACTAAACAAATGGTTGTAGGTTGAGAACTACCTGTATATTTAACAGCAGAACTGTCTTCAAATATATAGTATCATCTATTTGGAGATCCTGGACAATGTAGTATTTATAGTGCTTATTATTCCTTTTCTATCTTTACAGATTGCTTAGTTTATTCTCATATAGAAAAGCAAGATAAAATGCTGGGTCAAAATATTTCAACTAAATAAGAAGGTGATGAAAGGAAGGAGTCAGGGGCTCCAAAGCTATACATGGTCAACTAAGACAACCTTCTAGAAGGATCTATGTTTCTCATTATCTAAGTGGCCTTTCAGTGAATCTTCATAACAATGCTGACATTTGCAAACGTGATTATTCTATATCTGTGATGTTTGGATCGCTAGTATGGATTTTTCTTCCCAATTCCTGCTAATATTCTGTTCCCAGAAATATGTAGAGCCCTTGCGTTCAAACACACTAAATGTTTTGACAGCAATTATATTGCTGCTGATCTATGTAGCAGTATGTGAGTTTCTGTCAGAAGTATTTGGGTTCAAGTATCAGTGTAATAATATAATTATCTGTGAAGAATTAGGGTGTGACTAGGCCACAGCTTCCCACAGGGTCACTTTATGTGCTTATCCAAAAGCAGACAAAGTATTATTTGGCCTAGAAATGAGAGACAGAGAAAATACAGTACATCCATATAGATTTCCTTTTCTGCAATGGGGATAGGAAAACCTGATACCCTCCAGATATTTTGAGCTGCAAACTATATAATTTCTGACCCTAGTAGTGGAATTGATGAGAGTTTAACTTTTCTGAATACCTTCGTAGAAAAGTAGCACCCAGCCCCCTCCTAGAAGAATGAAATATTTTGAGAAATATTTAAAAAGGCAGGATAAAATATTTCCCCTATAAGTGAAATAAAAATCATAAGGGAGACAGAAACTCAGAGCCCCAGCTCCCTGCCCCTAGCAGATATTTTGTGCCCATTGAGAAAGATTGGGCCAACAAAACAAAAGATCTTCAGCTTCAGGATGATGGGATTAAGACATGACCTTTCAGGACATAATAGGATTAACCCACTACAATCTAGCAGCAGAGCTCACTACATTCCACAATCTCCTAAAGACATTGCATCACATAGCAAACTTCAACCAAATTTACACAGACAAACATGACCCCTACATGGCCCCATGGGAGACTGATAACAGCCAATAAAATACATGTTCTTGCACAGGAACAGGAAGCTCAAGTTCAAAGCCCAAGACTCTCAGCTTCATGTGGTCAGCTACCCAGAATCACACGTGCTTGGTGGTTCTGTTTCATCAATAAATGGATCCTCTTTCCAATCAGCCTCCAGCCTCCATTTTGTCTCCAGTGCCTTTCTCCCGGCTTGGAATTGGACCTGTATATTTTTCCAACACCTTCATAGTCTAAAGTAGGTATTATCTTAATACTACTACTTAATAGGTTGCAGGAGTGGACAATTATGAGCCCTTTATAATATGTGGACTTGAAGGTCCAGAATTCCTGAATGCTGGCTCAAGAATTCTGGAAGTCGAAGTCCACAGGTTGTAAAGGGGCCATAGTTGCCCACTCCTGGAATACAGCATGCTGTATGTCAAAACCTGATTCTTAACAAAAGATATCCCAACTCAATCTGGTTTCTTGGTCCAAATACTAAACCCATAGAACTAGAAATAAGATGCTACTTTTCTTCAAAACCTTTGAATGAACTGATATTATGCTTGCAGAAAGGAAAGCCAAATTCTGTGCCAGGAGAATATATAACGTGTTCTCCTCACGTATTTTGTTTTAATGGTAAACATGTTTAAATGGTTTAAACAGCAATAAGAGAATGAAAAGTATTTAATTATGAATAGCTCAAGGTGAAAACCCTATAAATTAAATATGAGATCAAATCCATTGGACAAACTCAAGCAAAAAATATCGCAGCAGAAAAAAAAGATAGTTGAGACTTATACATTCACACTGTTATGAATTTAGAGTGACATCACTCAGTATTATGGTTATTTTTACATCTTTTACTGCATTAGTTTCTCTCTTGTCATTTTGCAAGAATCTTTTTTTCTACGGAATTATGAAAAAAAATCTTCATGACAGACAAATGTGAATAAAAAGAATATCTGTGTAAAGAAACAGTGTTTTTTTAAAGAATTATTTATGTTTCATATTTGTTAACTGCCCATCTCCCTTAGAGAAGGGCAATTTTAGTTATCTATAGGATAGGATAGGATAGGATAGGATAGGATATGATAGGATAGGATAGGATAGGATATAATTATAATTATAATATAATATAATATAATATAATAATATATTTTCCCTAACCTAGAGCTCTCCAGTCGTGTTTAACCACAGAACACAGAATTCAGGCAGGCAGGTTAACATATGGACATGTTGGTTAAACCTTGAGAGTTATAGCCTTGACATATCTGAAAGGATCAGGTTGGCTATGGCAGATGTTATTTTTTTCCCTGGATCTGCTCTAATGCTTTGATTATTACTCTACCAGAGGTGGGTTTCAGCAGGTTCTGACCAGTTCTGGAGAAGCGGTAGTGGAAATTTTGAGTAGTTTGGAGAACAGGTAGCAAAAATTCTGACTGGTCCCGCCCCCATCTATTCTCTGCCTCCCAAGTCGCAGATGATCAGGAGGAAATGGGGATTTTGCAGTAACCTTCCCCTGGATTGGGGTGGGAATGGAGATTTTACAGTATCCTTACCCTGACCTGCCCAACAAGCCACACCCAGCAAGCCATGCCACGCCCATCAAGCCAAACCCACAGAACCGGTAGTAAAAAATTATGAAACCCACCACTGTACTCTACCATGGAGAAATTAACAGGAGATTCTTTTCTTGCCTGCTTATTTTCTGTAGATTGGAATGAACTTTAATAGCATAAGGATTCAGCTATAAGATACAATATGATCATCCTCTACACCAGCTTTCTCCAACCTGACCTTTTAGACATGTGAATGAATGCTGGATCTCCAGATTTCATGGCCAGCCTGGTTAAAGAGGCTCAGGTGGCTTCCAGTACATCTGGAGGGCTTCGGTTCCTCTTGACACTGCCCACCCTTGCTGAAATTTATTCTGATGAAAGCGATCAAAAATACTGCTCTTATTCCCTTTGAAATTAAAATGGCCTTTGGTATGCTAAAGATAAAAGACAGCCAGAATCAACAATCAAATTAAACTAGATAGGGTTGATTTAACATTACCCAACCATAATAGAAGCAATAGCATATGTGGATTTTTTTTCCTTTGTCCTCATAGTCTGGAAATTAATCTTGGTTTGAAAATGGGAGGTTTGCCTTTTTTTGTTTGCCTCTTAGAATGAAGGAGGAATATTTGCTTTTTGGTTATGTTCTTTAAGCATTGTGAATGGTGTTTTTTTTTAGAGTAGGAAAGGACACAGAGGCTTTCCTGCACATGCAGAGCTTTTGTGGCGAAATGGGGTTGAGGGGTACCCCGGACCGTGAACCAGCTCATGGGTAAACACACTGAGACTGAAATGATTCTAACAGAGGCGTCTTGTGTAAAAATATAATTTACTTTAAAACATTTAAAAAGCACTATGTCTTTATGAAAACACATTAAAAACAAAGTCTTGTCTGGGTATGTGAGGCAAGGCTATCTCCCTAGATCCCTCTCCACAATACCGAAAACAGTTCACAAAAGAATAAAGCTAGCATGAAGGTAAGCAGCTTCGGCGTCGATACATCATCAAGGCAATCATAACGAGGGCAGCACGAGCCTCACAGCTGAAAGTCACCTGAAGTAAAAACAGTTCAAATAGCAAACACTGTTTGAAGCTTGTGGGAGGAAGAAGGTCCAGCAACAGCAGTCCCGATGATAGCTTGCATGCTACAAAACAGCAAAAGGCAAGCATCCGTGGGAGTCTCTCTGTAACGACGTCTGGAGTCCTTATCTGCATTCTTCTCCCATCAGCGGCATTGCCCAAGCTTCCTGCAGGAGCTGTGCATTTAGGCCTAGAAGACTAGGCCAGAGTAGCAAGCGAAAGGTCCTTGCTTATGTAAGGAGTCAACCTGCAATTATCCAGGGCGGGGAAGGCTTGCAGGTAATTGGCAACAGTAGATGGCTTGATTAAAACCATACTGTTTGTGAGTAGGCAGATAGCCACAGCAATCCTGGAAACACTCGTGACAATCCCCTTCTCTGCGGCTATTTGACTCGTTAACAAACATACATTCTACATTGGGTACATATATACATCAATGGGAAGTACATTCACATAGCCATTGACATTTTACCCAGGAGATAGAGGTGTTGGTCACGGGGCAGCGGTTTGGTAAACACGTCCGCTACCTGTTCCTTGGTTTCACAATACACAGTCTTAATGAAACCTGTTTTCACCAATTGCCTCACATGTTTGATTTTAATATCAATATGGCGCGATCTCTGGCCTACAGCATCGGCTTCCGATATGTTAATGGCAGCCATGTTATCCTCATAGACTTTTATAGGTTGCATGGGCTGCCTCCATAAGCTTACCAGAAGATCGTCAAACCAAACTAGGTTATTGGAAGCTTTGGACAAACTCACATACTCAGCTTCCGCTGTGGAGGTTGCAATTAACTTCTGCTTCCCAGAGTACCAATACACGGGGCTACTATTTAGGTATACAATGTACCCCGAGGTACTTTTTCTAGATCTAACATCCCCTGCCCAATCGGCATCCGAAAAACAACTCAATCTTAATTCTCTAGTTGCTTCTGGTTCCAATAACAATGAATAGTTCACAGTACCTTTTAAATATCTCAGGAGTCGTTTGATTCCGCTCCAATGGTACTGTGTAGGATGTTCAGAATGTCTAGATAACACATTTACACTTAGACTGATGTCCGGTCTAGTCCAATTTGCAATGTACAACAACGACCCAATCACGGACTTGTAAAGGGTCTTATCCTCAAACTCCGTGCTCTCAGTGTACATATTCTTAAGGAAATCTGTTGCCATAGGGGTATCACATGGCTTCGCCTCTACCATGCTACACTTTTTAAGCAATTCCTGAATCTTATCTTCCTGAGAAAGCCGAAACCCCTTCTCGGTTTTTACGAATTGCACCCCTAAAAATTTGCTAATGTGACCTAGTGGTTTTAGAGCGAAACTCTTACTTAGGTCCTCAGAGAACTTCTTATGCCTGTTCTCTGATCTGCAAATATATAGTATGTCATCAACGTACAACAGTACTGTTTCCCTAATGTCCTGATCTTCCTTGACAAAAACACACTCGTCAGCTGACGATGGTAAAAAGCCCATCTCTCTCAGGCTTTTTGTGAGACACTCGTACCATCGTTTACCAGATTGTTTTAAGCCGTATAGGCTCTTATTCAACAACCACACATCATCTTCCCGATGGCTTACTCCCTGAGGAATCCTCACGTACAGCTCTTTGTCTAACTGGGCGTGCAGGTACGCGGTCTGAATATCGAACTGATACACATGTTCGCCTCGCATGGTAGCGATGGTGAGAGCTGTTCTCACGCTCTCAGGGCGCACCGTGGGCGAGAAGGTGTCCTCATAATCGTCAGGGAATCTCTGCGAGAATCCCTGCGCTACTAGTCTCGCTTTATAGACAAAACCCCCACCTTCAATGGGCTTTTGCTTGAAAAGCCACCTGGTGCCGATCACCCTCTTGTCTTTGGGCAATCTTGTTGGCGTGAATACGTCCAGCCTTCTCAGGCTGTCTAATTCCGTATCCATGGCAGCCAGCCATTTCTGTCGTTCATGGTCAGGTAAGGCCAACACATCCTCATATCTCTGAGGGGTGGCCAAAACCTGGTTGACTGAGGTAACAAAGTCGTTGTACCTCTTAGGCTTATTGCCCCTGGTAACCCTAACTGGTCTGCCTTTAGGAGAGTCACTGACATCAGAGTTGTCCGATGAGTCATCTACCTCGTGACTATCACTATGCGTCTCAGAAGCTGGGTGCCTATCCTTCCTGGCTACCCCCATCTTACGCTTCAATACCCCTTTCAAGGGTGCCTGGGATGCATGCTTCCCAGAACCAGATGTATCCCTATCCTCGGGTAGGTTCTCCGATACATCCTCCGCTCGCCTATGACAACTACGGGAAGGGTTCTGAGTAAGAATCTCATTGGCATGGATCTTACTCCAATTGGCCCCTTCGTGAAAGGTGGCAGACCTCGATATCATTAGTTTCCCGTTAGGGTAGGCAAACCTAAATGCCTTGGAGCCCTGCTCATAACCAACAAATCTCAGTTTAACAGAGATTGGGTCTCCCTTTCTCCTGAGCTCCTTCGGGACATGAACATCGGCCATCGCTCCGAAAACGTGGAGGTGTGCCAAGCTAGGCTTATGGCCGTATAGCACCTCGTATGGGGTCTTCTGCACTACGCTAGACCATACTCGGTTCAAGGTGTAATTCGCGTATCTAACTGCTTCTACCCAATACGCGAAGTTTAATCCGGAATCCTCTAGGGCGCACCGCATCATAGTTTGTAACACGCCATTGCGTCGTTCTGCGACGCCATTTTGAAACGCAGAGTAAGGCGCGGTGCGTAAGTGGACTATGCCCTTACTCCTCAACCAGCTGGAGAACTGCCTGGAATTAAATTCAGTACCCCTGTCAGTTAAGATTTTCTTAACTCTGACCTTATGCTGGTTCTGGACTAAGTTACAAAATTCCTTAAACTTAGTCAACGTTTCACTCTTAGACATTAGGGGAAAAACAAATCCAAATCTGCTATGGTCGTCTACTATGGTAAGAAAGTACCGTCTCTTACCCACGGAAGGTGCGAATGGACCCACCAAATCCATGTGGACGAGCTGAAACGGGTGTTCAGAGTACCTCTGAGACTTCTTGGGCGCAGATTTTACCTTCAACTTTGCACTCCTACAAATTGAACAGTCTAGGAATGTGTTACAGTCATTGATCTTGGTTCCCCTTGAGTGTTCGGTTACCTTTTTCACTATAGGAAAACTCACATGACCTAGCCTGCGATGCATCAAGTGAGCACATTCATTGTGCAATGGCTCTCCTATAGAAATTGCATTAGCATTTTCAGGTTTCCTATTATCTGACTCTAAGTTAAAATTTAAAAACTTTTTATTAACTTTACATTTGTCTTTACAAGGCTTCCTCTGGTGAAAGTCTTGATCCTCATCACCTAGTTCTAACTGTGATTCATTGTTACTACCAATTGAGATAGTATAATTGCTATCACTGCAGGACTCAGCATTCGTATTGGGGGAATAATAAGGCAAGCCACCTATCTTCAAAACCTCCCCAATCACACATTTGTTGTTTTTGATCACAGCTGTTCCTCCTGAGAACAGAATCTCCATTCTAGGGTTCTCACATATCCTCATTAGGCTTAGCAAATTGTGATCTATCTCTGGTACGTACAATGCTCCATGAATCTTTCCTATCCCAGGAATATAAACATCTCCAATGCCAACAACATTGACCTTTTTACCGTTTGCAACTTTGACCATGGATTGATGCCTTCTCATATTAACAAACAACCTTCGGTCACTGACAACATGGTTACTGGCTCCACTGTCCATTAACCATAGTTGCTCTCGCTGTTCCCTTGTAAGCTCTGACTCAGTAATTTCCACTATACCTACAGAGCTATCATTAAACCTGGGTTTGTTCCCTTTGTTGCCTTCATTCGGCTTTTTATCCCTTCTGTGGTTAGGAACATCTCCACTTGGCTTTCTGCCTGGAGGAAGTGACCTCCTTTTACATTTATTATCAGAAGGTGTCTTTACACTTGCCCTAGCATTTACATTTTGTGGGCAATCCCTTCTATAATGTTCTTTTGAACCACAAATGAAGCATTCTCCAATAGCATATGCTCTATCTGAACTATCGGGCCTTCTTAAAGGTTTTTCCTTTTTATGAAAAGCCGCCCTGCATTTTCGCAAGTTATCTTCTGCAATCAATCTGCCAGATAACACTTCTAAAGATAAGTTATTACAACTAACATTATCCAGTTGCGATATAAAATTATCCCAGCTAGGGTCAAGGGAATTGAGTATAACAGTAATGAGGGTTTGTTCAGACACTGTTTCCCCCATCAACATCAATTCCTGCCTTAACCTGTTTAACTCACATAAGTGTTCATTAATATCTACTCCCGCCTTCATCCTTGCGGAATAGAACTCCCTATAAACTCTGTTTGTAACATGGGAGCTTTTTGAACAAAATAGCTTATGCAGTTTCACCCAAACTTCTGTTACGGTCAGGTTACTAGGTATACTGGGATATAGTGCAGGGTCAATGGACATCAATAAAATACAAAAGGCCTTATGATGTAAAAGATCAACTTCTAAGGACCATGGTCTAGGTGGGGGTTTTAACAACAACGATAAAACATTCTCTTTCATTAAAATTACTTGAATACTTTTAACCCATTCCTTAAAATTTCCTCCACCCACACTTAAACTTTTAAAATTAGGAGGAAGGACCTGTACATTATTAAACATGGAAACAGACATTAATTGGTGTTCAAAATGTGGTCCATCCTGGAACGGGCAATAAGGCATTGGAATAGAAGCACACAGCACAGTGTCTTCTATCTGGCATTCTGACAATCGTTCCTCCCCAATGGGAGGGATTAAAACTTCAGGTTGTGCGGATGCAAAGCTCATCCTGGTTTGATCACAAAAACTCGAGGGTCCTCTCTGGTGCACATCTCTAGGAATTTTTGGACGCGCTCCCAAATTCCTATCTTCAGTTGAGGCAGCCTCCGGAACCGTCCTGGATGTCGATGTCATCACGGATGGATATGTCCCACTCGTGGTGTGCGCTGAATTAGTCGCAGACATCAGGGGTGCTTTGGTATGTGCAGCTACTATTTGTTGAGCCGATGGTACCTGCAAACCATCGCCTAAAATGGTTGCCAAAGTTTCTATCACACTTGCAACCTTACGCTCAACATGAGAGTCTCTTAAATTTTTAGCAGAAGTCACTGACGTCATCAAGGGAGCTAAAGTCTTTATGGCCTGATCTATGATGGCTTCTACAGCAGGTGGCACAATATCAACTTGGCCATGCTGGTTTAACAAAGAAGCAGGAACATTCGAATCAGGCAGTCTGTTATCCCCCATTCTCCACTTATGGTCTGAGGTGGGGGTTTTAGGAAAAGATTGAAAGTCTCTTACCGATCCGGTGTTTTGTAGGACTTCGATCTTCTTTCCTTTCGCAGCTGGATTCTTTAATAATCCGCTAGAATCAGCAGTCGGGTTCTGACTTACTGTAGGCAAACCTAAAAGCTGAAGGATTGCCTTCCTAAACTCATCATCCACCTCTGTATTTGTTTTCAGGACCTGAAGTGGCGTTCTTCCAGTCTCTACTTCTTTAGGTGATGATGGTTTACTCACTATCTTGGGCCCTTCAAAAGTTGAGGCCTCTGCTCCAAAACTTACAGCTCCACTATTCTCTAAATCAATTAGAGTTTGGGGTTTTTCAGCCAAAACATTTTTGGCCTGAGCCCCGGACAGTTCAGTTTGTGACTTCATACTTTTCGCTGCTGCTGCTGCCCTAGTCAACATCTATTCAACTGCAGACATTCCAGTCTAGCGTGTTACCACATGAGCGTAGGTTCGTTAAACCATCCTCTGCTACCAACTGTGACGAAATGGGGTTGAGGGGTACCCCGGACCGTGAACCAGCTCATGGGTAAACACACTGAGACTGAAATGATTCTAACAGAGGCGTCTTGTGTAAAAATATAATTTACTTTAAAACATTTAAAAAGCACTATGTCTTTATGAAAACACATTAAAAACAAAGTCTTGTCTGGGTATGTGAGGCAAGGCTATCTCCCTAGATCCCTCTCCACAATACCGAAAACAGTTCACAAAAGAATAAAGCTAGCATGAAGGTAAGCAGCTTCGGCGTCGATACATCATCAAGGCAATCATAACGAGGGCAGCACGAGCCTCACAGCTGAAAGTCACCTGAAGTAAAAACAGTTCAAATAGCAAACACTGTTTGAAGCTTGTGGGAGGAAGAAGGTCCAGCAACAGCAGTCCCGATGATAGCTTGCATGCTACAAAACAGCAAAAGGCAAGCATCCGTGGGAGTCTCTCTGTAACGACGTCTGGAGTCCTTATCTGCATTCTTCTCCCATCAGCGGCATTGCCCAAGCTTCCTGCAGGAGCTGTGCATTTAGGCCTAGAAGACTAGGCCAGAGTAGCAAGCGAAAGGTCCTTGCTTATGTAAGGAGTCAACCTGCAATTATCCAGGGCGGGGAAGGCTTGCAGGTAATTGGCAACAGTAGATGGCTTGATTAAAACCATACTGTTTGTGAGTAGGCAGATAGCCACAGCAATCCTGGAAACACTCGTGACAGCTTTTCATAGAAAACAACATTTAAATGTACGTAGGGGATGAAACCATAAACCTATAGTTAGAACTCCTTATTTGCATTACAAGATCTATATCTTAGCTTACCAATAGCCCAGGCACCCCATCGCTGCCCTGAAACTTGGCAAAACAGGCTCTATTTGACTAAAGTTTGACCATCTGAAGGTCTTGGTGGACCAAAAGGCAAAAAACAGATCAATCTAAAATATTTTTAGAGAACTCAGACTGATTCATATTTTCTGTGATGCAATTTTCTGAGTGCCGTAAGTTAGTTTTTACACACTTTTCTCAGATAGATTGCACTGAATGGAGGACTCTATGAATGTTATGGATTTTCCTACATTAGTGTACTATAATTCCTCACTGCCTCAATCTATATGGCCAATGAGGAGAGATACTGTGTCATTGAACACTGATTTTTTTTACATGTTTCCAGTTGCTGTCCTGTTGTCTTTTTCAGACTTTTTTTTAAAGATACAGTAGTGTATGCCACAGTATTAGTAGTTAATGGAACTGTTTTAAATTCCTTTTCTCAGTGATAGGGGAAAAAATCTAACTCAGTAATGAATAGTGGTATACTGGCTAGAAACTGGGCGACTGGGAGTTCTGGTTGTTAGGCGCAAATCTAACAGGTTGACCTTGGTCTCTCTCAGCCCTAGAAAGCAGGCAGTGGCAAACTATTTCTGAAAATTCCTATCAAGAAAACTGCAGGGACTGGTCCAAGGAGTCAACACTAACTCAAAGCCATCTCAAACAAACATAATGTGTGTGTGTGTGTGTGAATACATATACACATACACATACATATACACATACATACATACATGTATGCATATATTCCTTAACAATATAAACATTCGGGGGGAAAGATAAGCAGTAGTAAGCAATACTAGAAATAAAAGGCAAAAAATAAAATAAAAATAATGAAGCAATTGTTACAGTTTGCTAGGATGTAGTCAGAAATTATGACCAGGATATTATATGGAATATTATGGTTTTAATCATAGTTCAGTATTACTGTCATGATTGAGTATTAATTATCTTTTGCTTTCTAAAGAATATAAGCCTCTTCATTCTCTTGTATTGTTATTATCTCAATAAAATATACCATTTCATTTTTTCCTCATGTCTGTCATTTTCTAAAACCAATATGTCATCAACAGTTTTCAACATTTTCATCTGCTTTTTTAATAAGGAAATCTCATCTTATTATATACCATATCCTTTCCCTCTTTTTACTAAAATTAATATGATATATCATAATTTTAGGGTACATGTATATGTATTCAATTAGAAAAAATATTAAACAGGAAAAGTTCTGAGTAACCTATTTTATCACTTTGCAAACAACAGGAATAAGATATAGTTAGCATTACATAAAGTTTACACACAATTTTGTTCTTTGGGAATGTTTATTATCATGTTAGACTGGAGGCCACAATCATTATGTCATCTTTGCCCTAACTTGTTCAGTTCTAGATATTTATGTTTTTAATGCTGCCACTATCATTGCAGCCAACTTTATATAAAATATTCTACTGTATTTTCCATATTTGTTAGAAATGTGTTTGTTTAAAAAGTATTCTGCCAATACCTGAATCATCAAAATACTGGAAATGAGGTCATATACAAAAATTGTAAAATAGAAGAGGGAGGGAAGGAAGGAAGGAAGGAAGGAAAGAAGGAAGGAAGGAAGGAAGGAAGGAGGGAAGGAAGGAAGGAAGGAAAGAAGGAAGGAAGGAAGGAAAGAAAGAAGGAAGGAAGAAGGAAGGAAGGAAGGGATTAGCAGATGTCTTTTACAGCTTTGAATTGGCTTTAAATGGAGTTTAAATGTGTGCAATAGTGAGCTAAATCTCTGAACTGTGCTCAAACACAGTTTTCCTACAACCTTAGGGAATGGAGAAGAATTTTTAAATGCTTTGCTTTCTCATTAAGGATACATGCATAGCTTGCCTTGAAAGGCAGAACGATAAGCCGGACCCACAGCTGTGAAATTTCTGTCCCAAGCATGCTGCAACTCACTTGGGAATGCTCTTTGCATTTAAGTAGGCTTTTTGGAAGTGGTTCAAAATCATTCCGCCAGAATTAATTTTGGAATGAGGTACAAATAGCTACATCCTATCTCCCCAAAAAGTTATGCTTGTGAAGTGGGATTTCTTTCTCTTGCCCTCAATAGCCCCATCTGTTCCACAACCCTCTGGACCAGATTTGCGGATATGAATTGGGAAGATAATTCTATTATGAAAATGAAGAATCTGTTTCAGCTGCAGATTGACAGCACAGAAACACAAGCCAATGAAAATCACCCTTTATTAAAAAATAGACTGAGTGCTCTATTGAATATTTCTAAAATTTGCTCTATTTTCTCTCTCATTTTATCGTATCTCTTATTTATCATGAAATTGTATTTTTTACTGATTTACTTTCTAGTAAATCTAGAGTTCGTCTCTTTTGTTATTTCTACATCCTTGCTTTTTCTCCTTTATTGTCTGTATTCACCTTTGATTATCAGCTTATTTTAACTTCAAACTTCTTGTCCTCCCAATTTTTTCATACCATCTTTCCTCGCTTGAGGGTATTTTTATAAAACTTTTTTTTCATAAGTAGGAAGCTTTTATGTCTCTTTGGAAAGGTGGCTAAAATTTCTTCGGTCATTCAAAAAAAAGAGTCCATTTTGCTACTCATTGATTTCATTTGTATGTTGTAGCCCCGCCCTCCGAGCCTATCGCATCGGAGGAAGAAGGCTCCGAACATGAAGAAGAGGAGTCGGCCAGGCCTCCCTCTCCAGGCCCCTCCCCTCTGGCACTGCCTCAAGTGCCGGCCGAGGAAGAGGAGATTAGCCAGGAGCCAGGTGTCTCCGATGAGAGCGAGGGAGGTGATCTGTCGTTCCTGGATCCACGCCAACGAAGGCGTGATAAACAGTTGCAGCAGTTAAGGAGGCGTGCCAGGGATTATAACTGAGTCACTGGACCACACCCCAGAGACTATATAAGAGAGTGTGGTGGCCGTTGAAAACTCTGTGACGAACAAAAACTAACTCTGGCTAGTCACTTGAACAACGTGTAAATCAGCCGAAGGGATATTGTTTGAGCTGGACTATTTACAATTCGTATGTGTTTTATGTTATCTGTTGAAGTAAAGCTCTTGGCAGATGGTGCTTGTTTTGTTGCCAAGTTTAGATAACGACCTGTGTGCATGCCAAGTGCTTTCTTAACCCTCAGCTGGCTGTGTTTGTGTGTGTGTGGAGACGGGGACAGAACATTGTATTCTACTTCAAGCGTAGACATTTTCCAAATTGGCAAGAATCTTTATCTTTATAGGAAGAAATAATGAGTAGATCCCATGTTTATACTACACAAATAATTTAATGCTTGTCTAAACAGACAGTCGTGCTAGCTAGCTTGGTTTCATTTCATATATTTTACATATTGGCTTATATATAGAATAATCATAATATATATTATCCTTTCTCTCTTTGCCAATGTTTTATCCCTTCTCTGTCACCATCATGTTCAGCCCATAATTGGGATATTTAGAAACTTTCCATGTGGCACTAGTGGAACCTTCCATAAAACAACACTCCAATCAAGAAACCATCAACTCAGACAAACTATCAAACAGTAAACAACAGTCTAATTGAAGAACAACCAAGAACCATCCCTATCAACACTGACTGGCAAGCCATATATATATAAAGAGAGCAAACCCTTCATCCTTCTAGCACTGATAATGTTATCTAATTGGGTAATAAAATGTCTGTAACAAAATAACCAAGTTCAGAGAGCATCAAGGACAAATCCTATTATCCTTTCCTTGCACCTGGCTCTTTATCACAAAAAGATTATTGTTATTCAGGAAGGCACCTGAATCCAGCCAAAATTACCAATGAAATGACATAAAAACTGAGTGGTTTGAAATTTACAAATGGGAACATTGCCAGACAGAAGGAATTTCTATATGTTACCCTTTAGTCAGTTGTTCCTAATGAATCCACAAATAGCCCCAAAGAGCTTATACTGTGATGCTGCAAAATATCCGGAATTCATCTTCTTCAAAATGTATTAAAGATGAAGACATTATTTATAAAATTGTTTGTTTAGCTGTCATTTAATTTTGAATCTGCAGCTGCCGGAAGCAATTGCTTTCAAATCAGCTGCAATCTCATAAAATGAGAACAAAACACTCAAATGGGAATATTGAAAATTCACATTCATTTTGACAATGATTTTTAAAAACGATCTTTCCTTTTGATCACGAGTGGCAGTTTAAAAGAATGATAGATATGTGAATGGCTACAAAATATACTGTAATTCTTTTGAAAAATACTCTGTGATAAGAAGTGATCAACTCAACTGGCTAATATCCAAACCACATGCGCCAACGTCTCAATTTGTATTCCAGAAAGTTGAATCCCAATGATAGTAGCAAGAAATTAATTGACTTTTGTCCAGATAATTTGGATAAGACCTCCATATAATCCTGCAGAACTAAACAATAAATCTATATTCAGCTCATCAATAAAGATCTTACTATTCTTCAGTCCACAAATCTTAAAGGTAAAGATAAAGGTTCCCCTTGTACATATGTGCTAGTCGTTCCTGACTCTAGGGGACAGGGCTCATCTCCATTTCAAAGCTGAAGAGCCAGCGCTGTCCAAAGACGTCTCCATGGTCATGTGGCCGGCATGACTAAATGCCAAAGGCACACGGAACACTGTTATCTTCCGACCTAAGGTGGTCCCTATTTTTCTACTTGCATTTTTTACATGCTTTTGAACTGCTAGGGTTTTTTTTTTTTTTAATTTGATTTATATGTCGCCCTTCTCCGGAGATTCAGGGCAGCTTACAATGCGTTAAGCAATAGCCTTCATACTTCTGTATATTTACACAAAGTCAGCTTATTGGTTGGCAGGGACAAGTAATGGGAGCTCACACCGTTATGTGGCACTAGGGATTCGAACCACTGAATTGTTGACCTTTTGATCAACAAGCTGAGCGTCTTAGCCACTGGGCCACCTTTAGCAGAGTTCAAGGACAAATAATGTGTTTGATCTCTAATTCATTGTTGATTATCTTATTTGATTTAGAGATGGCTCCACCACCATATCCAGATCATAAAACATAGAACAACAGAGTGGAAGGAACCTTGGAGGTCTTCTAGACCATCCTGTGATGTCTCCCTTGGACAACTCTCCAGATACCTCCTCAGATGTTAGGTCAGGGAAGAATGAGCCCATTCCTGGCACATAAGAAGCTGAGTTGATTGATGGCTTTGAATAGGCTGTCTGGAAGGGATTTGGAGGACGCTTCAGCTGGGGAAAGTTTGCAGTGGCATACAGCCAGTGAAGAGGAGGAGGAGGAACTGCCTTCTGAACTCATCCAAGAATACATAGGGCAGAGAAAAGGCAGGAGCAGAGAAGGTCAGCCAGATTATTCAAGAGGAGAGGGCTCTGCCTGTCTTGATGGACTGCACTGGAACCTGGCTATTTATCACAGCAGACAGATGGAGGTGTTCCTGGGAACGTGTTTGTTTTCTACTGCTTGTTTGATCGTCATGATTCCTGCTTCACTCTGGATTGACTTCACGTGTTTGGAATTGTGCCTTGGAGACTCTGAACTTTTCTTGGCCCATGAGCTCTCTTGTCTGTGGATTTAAGTTTTGTCAGGTGGATTTAAATTTGTCTGGTGGAGTTATTTTGTTTGAGCAACTTTCAAGTCAGGGATGAAATGTAAAATTTGTTATTACCGGTTCTGTGGGCATGGCTTGGTGGTGGTGGTGGGTAATGTGACTGGGTGGGCGTGGCCAACTTTTTTTTTTATTTTAACTTTTCAAAGCATTTTTTCTGCAAATGCAGAAAAATGCTTTGAAAAGCCTCTGAGATCCCAGCTGAGTTGCATGATCATCAGAGGCTTTTTTTTTTACTTTTAAAAGCATTTTTTCGGTGGAAGAAGTTATAGAAAAAATGCTTTTAAAAGTAAAAAAAAAAGCCTCTGATGATCGTGCGGTTCAGCTGGGCATGGGGGGGCAGGGATTTTTGCTACCGGTTCTCTGAACCACCCGCCGCCATCGGGTGATCCGGTCCGAACCGGGAGCATTTCACCCCTGTTCAAGTGCTTTGTGGACTATTAGGCTCTTGCTCTGTGCACTAATCTTGGTCTGCTCATGGCTGGACTTGATTGGGACAGTTTTGGGTTTTTGGTGAAGGGAATTGCTGGGGAATATTAATAAACTCACTAAATCACAGTTACATCTGTGTGTGAATGAGAGGGGCAGCACACACACCCTTGCTCAGGCAGGAGCAGTGGTGGGCAGGGTGGATAAAAATCAATGATTTTTTTAAAAAATCAAAAAAATCAGATTTTTTTTATTTAAATCGGATTTTTTTGATTTTTATTGAATTTATTTTAATAAAAAACTTTTGGGATAAAAATCTATCGTAAGATAGTTTTCTATTTAAGATACATAAATAATTTAGTTTATTCAGCATGAAATGGAGCTTAGTTATGTAGCATGAGGCTGTATATTCTGCAACACTGGGACTATCGGTGAGTCAACAGTGGGTCAAAGGAGTAGCAGAGATGACAGTTGCTCTTCAAAAATTATGATTTAATTCGAGTTGATTTAAATCAAGCCTTTTTACTAGTGATTTAAATCATGATTTAAATTGTGATTTAAATCAACTCGATTTAAATCAAATCCACTCTGGTGATGGGTTGCCCCCAGTTCGGACCGGCTCACAAGAACGGGTAGTAAAACCGGCGGGAGGCCCCTCCCACTACCCCGGATGTCATCATCGGTGATCTGCACGATCCCGTTGCAAACCAGTAGTAAAGGTAAGTAGAACCCACCCCTGGGCAGGAGACCCAATACCATTCTGGACATAATTGAATAATTATAAGATTGAGTAGAGAAATCCCCAGGTCAAGGAGGTGGAAATTGTTATTACGACAGGATGAGTTTAAACTGAAATGTCCAAAAGAATTGAAGAGTTTCTTTCAGACTGCCTGGATGTGAGCAACAAGCCAGGACACAGCCCTGGCATTAGAGGGATTCCTGTAAAACTAGGATTTTCATTTCTTGGATATTTGCATTCCTCATATATTGCTACCAAAATCACTGATCAGTAGGCACATCTATTTCTGTTAACATCAAGGTTTCCTTTTATTACAGCACTGGTTTGTATTGCGATAGAATAGATTTGCCAGATCTGTTTCCATGAAGGCTAGATACAAATGTTATTTTGTAGTAGCTATGGCTATGATTGTTATTCTTCCACAGAGGTGAAAAAATAAGCTTAAAAGGCGAGAAGATGCAACCACTCTATATAGATAACATATGTACCAATTGCAATGTATGTTGTATATACAGTGCAGCATTGAATTGATTGGATTATAGTTCGTGTGTTAGTGAGATTTGAATGGTGAGGTAAGTAATGCTGAGTACAATAGCTTTTCTGAGACAGAGAGGAAATGATTTATTATGAAACATGGAACAGATGATATGATTGGTTGGAAAAGGAATCTAAAATTAGTGGATAGTGTATAGCAAAAGAGAAGATATTATAATGAAAGGTTATATTTAATGTGTAGTAGGTATGTATATAAAATGTATTGATTATATGAATAAGTATGTAACAAACAAAATGTGTATGTATATACAGTAGTTGGCTGAAATATAAATTGGATATTACTAAAAATGCTGGTATTGTGTAAAAATGCTGTAAAAGTGTAACTAAGATTTAAAAGATGTAATCTAAAATTTAAAAGATGTAACTAAGATTTAAAAGATAAAAACATTTTTTTAAAAAAACAGCTTTCCTGAGTTGACCAGAAGGATCTAAGAATATGTTTCTGCTTAGATACTACTTTTTTTCCCCAAGGGTTATCTGGTGTCTTTGTTTCCCAGATCTCTCCTTGTTCTAAAGCTGAGCTATCAATTTATTTTCCCTTGGAAAGTATATTTGAAGAGAGTAATTTGTCTAACCCAATGCTATTTTTTCCTGCTTCATGGCAAATGGCCTTGAAAGAGCCTGCCAGAACTTGAGTTCTGTGGACTTGTTTACCATGGAATATGAAGAAGATGGGGGATTCTGTTGACAGTCCAGCCTTAATATAATCTAATTATTTTTTTAAAATATAACATAATAGTTTGAATCTGGCATATATCAAATTCATTATATTCAATATAGCCCTCTTATTTCCTGATGCTATATAGAGGTAGTTCTCATAGTGAGTTTTCTTAGTTGACAAATGCTCTTTAGAAAAATCATGATGCGTCAAAAATTCTAATCAGCATGGTAATACGCACCCATAAATATAATCTACAGGCACTCCTCGATTTAAGAACATAATTGAGCCCAACATTTCTGCTGTTAAGTGAGACGTTTGTTAAGTGAGCTTTGCTTCACTTTATGACCTTTCTTGCCATAGTGATTAAGGGAAGCACTGAAGTTGTTAAGTTAGTAACAAGGTTTTTAAGTGGATTTGGCTTCCCCACTGACTTTCCTTGTCAGAAGGTTGCAAAAGGTGGTCACATGACCCCAGGACACTGCAACCGTCACGAATGTGAGTCAGTTGCCAAACATCTGAATTTTGATCACATGACCATGGGGATGCTGCAATGGTTGTAAGTGGGAAAAACAGTCACACGTCATTTTTATCGGTGCCATTATAAGTTCGAACAGTCATTAAATGAGTTATTGTAAATCAAGGACTACCTGTATAAATCCAAGTTAACCAGAGAGCAGGATTTGGGAAAGGATAGTCTTTTCTCAAACTCATAATAACAGGAAGACTCAGGTTGTCAGCATTAGTCATTTGGGCTTGCATGCTTGACTTCTTTTAAAGCTTTGGTTTCTCAGGTAATTCTCGACTTTTTCAGTTTGTCAGTGACATTGCACAACGTAAATTAAATTTAACAGAATGTCACAAAGTGGGAACAGATATATGACTTCCCCCACCCCCACCCCCTTGGTGGCAACTGAGTTCTTACTTTAGCAAAGTTCCCTCCGGTACCAGATGACCTACTTCAAAGTAACAAGGTTAGTCAGGCAGAAGCAAATTCACTTTCTGTAGCAAGGAGATCTTCTACAATAGAAACAGGTGATGATCCTCTGAGGATTGATTTCCTGGATCACTTGCAGGGCAGCATTTAATATAAGCCTTGCATTGTAGATTGGATCTAGCTCGGAACTTACCCAATGTTTTTAGCTTTCCTTCAGGGAAGTACAACTTATCCTGCCTTTCGCATGCTTATAAATGGTAAGGTGCAATAAATCTCTGCAAATTCTTTTTCTCAACAGTGGCGGAAAAACTGTGCCACCTAAAATTGAAAAGCTGACAGCACAGCTAGATCAAAGCACAGGAGTAAGATAATTGCATTAACTTAAACAAACTGGGACAGTTTCTCCCATCTCGCTGAATAAATAGTCTGATATATGAGATTTTTGAAAACGCTTTCCCTAGGCAGACCAGTTCTCTTGCTCTGATATTAAATACCATTTGTTTGAAGAAGAGCTTATTGGAAGGAAAACGAAAGGAAATTGAGCCGATAAAAGGTATCATCCTATGCAATTTTAGCTTTGCTAGGAATTCCCAGGGTAAAGCTGTCAGTAATACTAAGACAGCTTGGTATTTTTTTGTATTTATGTAGCAGAAATTTGGCTTGGAAACATTTTTCAAATTAGTGGTTTAAAATAACAGTTTTAAAACCACACACGCATGCTGGAAACTACAGTAGAAAAACAATGAGTGGGAAAGGCAGTGAGTTTAAAATAGCAATAGTTTTGCTAGCCAAATAGTTACTGCAATGCTTTACAATCTGTAGGAAGTGAGCACCCACCCCTTTCCTGGAAGAGTGAAATATTTTGGGAAATATTAAAAAGGCAGAATATTATGTTTCCCTGTATGAAAAATGGAGAAGCATGTTTTACAGACAAAGCAGCTCCCACCTTCCTGCCCCCCCATCCTTTATTAATGGGCCAGAGGCAGAAACCCAATCCTTTGTCAAAGGACATTTGCAACACAATAGCAACAGAAACTAACACAGTGGGCCCCATCTAGCAACCACGTGACCTGGGAAGCACATGTGACCATCAACCAGCAAGGCTAGCTAAGACCCCCACCCCCAGGGAGTCTGACAACCAATCAGGATACTCTTTCGGGGCCCCAAGAAATGCAAAGCCAGAAAGAGCATAAAAACCCATGGACTCGCTGTATTCCTCCCTTTTTCTGTTCAGGAACTCAAGCCATGTGATCCTGTCTACCATTAAACCATCTTTGCAAGCAGTCTCCATGTTTCCAGTGTCTTTTTCCCCACTTGGAGCAGAACCTAGAAGGAGATTTCTTCCAACAAATCTGTTAGAAGGCTCTTGGGGGGAGAGAGACAGACAGGGACCAGGGCTCAACTGTCCAGGAGTTCCATGGTCCAGATGTGACTAAAGATTCAAAAGAGGTATGAACACGATTCAGAACCGTGATTGATCAACTGATTGATTGATTATACGCCATCAGGTCATTGTCAGCTCTTAGAAATTGTACCGATCGATATTCTGTCAGGTTTTGATGTGTTCTTCACCAAAGAACAGATGCTTTAGATCAGATGTGGGGAATGATGACCCTTTTATGACTTGTGGACTTCAACTCCCAGAATGGTTGGCTCAGGAATTCTGGGAGTTGAAGTCCACAAGTCATAAGGGGGCCATTGTTCCCCACCCTGCTTTAGATCATGGTTGTCCAACCTTTTGGCTTTGTGGGGCTGCACAGAATGAAGAAGAATTGTCTTGGGCCACATATAAAATATATAATATTGTTAATGTATATGTTGGAAGAAATGCCCATCTGGGTTCAGTTTCTTCAAGTAGGGAAGAAAGACACTGGAAACAAGGAGACTGCTTGGAAATATGGTTTTTAATGGTGGACAAGACCCCATGGTTTTAGGTCCTGGGGGAAAAAAAGGGAAGATGCTGAGAGCGCCCTCGTTTTATGCCCTCTCTGGGCTTTTGAATTTGAACTTGTATTCTGATTGGTTGTCAGACTCCCATCGGGCCATGCAGGGGCAACTCTGTAGGCTGTCCTGAGTCCCAAGCTTGATTGACTCTTGCTGGATGATGATGTAATGAAAAGGCTTTGGGCAATTCCTACTATGGCTCTGCCTGAAGGAGGTAGATTTTTTTTATGTAGAATAGACTGGCTTAGGCCTTAATGGCCCATTGACAAAGGTGGGGGGAGGCTGAGTTTCTACCTCCCTTTTAGGGGAAATATTCTGCCCTTTAATATTTCCCCAAATATCTCATTTTCCTAGGAGAGGGGTGGGTGCTAACTTCCTACATATATAAATAACAACTTCCTTTATTTTTTAATATTTTTTACAATCCTATGCAGTTGCATTACTAATTGTCCAGAGTCATAGTCATATTTACAAGACCGCCTTCTGCCACCGGTAGCCTCCCACCGACCAGTACGCTCCCACAGAGAAGGGCTCCTCAGGGTGCCGTCGGCCAAACAATGTCGGCTGGCGGCCCCCAGGGGGAGAGCCTTCTGGGTGGGGGCACCTACCCTCTGGAATGAGTTGCCCTTGGAGATACGGCAGATCCCAGATCTGCGCACTTTCCACCGTGCCTTAAAGACGTTTCTGTTTCATCAAGCCGGGCTGACCTGACCTAACTTTTTAAATGGTTTTAATTTTAAATTATTAAATTATGGGTTTTAATATAGGGGTGTTTTAACTGTGGGCCAAATTAATTTAATTGGATTTTAATATTATTTTAAATTTTGTATTTTCTGTATTTTATCTGCTGGCTGTTCACCACCCCGAGTCCTTAGGGAGAAGGGCGGTATACAAATATAATAAACATAACGTAACATAACATAACATAACATAACGTAACATAACATAACATAACGTAACATAACATAACATAACATAACATAACATAACATAACATAACATAACATAACAACATATGCGGCCACAGGCCGCAGGTTGGACACACCTGCTTGAGGTGATCTGTCCCTAAACTGGCCTTTTGATCTTCCAGCAGCGCATTGTAACTGAGTCTATCCACTGAGCTGCCACCTCTTCCTCTCTTTCCCTCCTCTTTTCCCAGAATTAGAGCTTTCTCCAGAGAATTAGGTCTTTCCATAATAAGTCCAAAATGTGATAATTTAAGCCTGGTCATTTATGCCTCAAATGAGAACTCTTGAGTTGATCTGTTCAATGTTTTATTGATTTCTTTTTTCTTGGCTCTCCACAATACCATTTCCAGTATTCTCTGTTAAGCCGTTTCTGCTTAATTGTGTTTTGTCAGTATGCAAACTTCTTTCCTGAGGAGTTTCTAGGTTCTATGTGCAAGCCTCCAACAGGAAACTATTTTAACACTTTATAGAAAAGAGCCTGCCGTCTAGGACCGATGATCCATTGTCAAGGCTTTCAGAAATACATGCAAGTCGTTTTATTCTCCATCGGGTTATATCAAGAGCAAACTCACAAGCTCTTTTGGGCAGCAGCAAGCCCGATGCCCTGAGTATGGGAACTTCCCTGCCTCTCCTGGCAGCTGGACAGAAAAGGCCTGGCATAATAGAGCAGTCATTAAGTCTTTAACACTTACTTCAGAACACAAAGCAAACAATGCAAGCAGAGAACAAAATGGCTTAATAGCAGACTGCCTGCTGAAAATATTTATATAGTTAACAAGTCCTTGTCGTTTGTTGCCAACTGGACCAAAAATGTTATTCATGGAATAGTTAAAACAGTGGCTTTTCTTTTATTACTCTCGTGGAAAAAAGACCGAACATTATCTTGCAGGCTGCTAGGAGTGCAGTTTTGAGACCTGTACTCCTCCCAGCTCATTTTGTTCCTTACACAAGAGAGCTGGAATCCATTCAGCGTCTATCTTGTTTAGCATGCCACAGTGCCCGAACATTCATAGACAATTAAATGGCTGGCTTGTTTGTGCCTTTTTCACACAAAATAGTTGCTGGAAAAAAAAGAAGGAACAATGCTTGAAGAATATTGATTTTCTTTCTTTCTTTCTTATAATGTTGAAGAATGACTGGTCTCTTTAGCAATCAGCTGCTCTATTATTCAGGAGATGTTTAAAATTCAGTTATTCCCAGGTATTTGGGGGAGGAAAAAGGGAAACTTTTTTTTAAAAAAAATCACTGAATGTGCACCCAGACAGGAAAACTGCACGACACCATCTGTTTGGCTTGCTATACTATTTACCTTTTTTTTTAGTATGTTTGTTTTCCTAAATTTCATATCAGCTTATGTTGTGTTGAAAAGTCATGGGCATGTTTACATGCACAAAATTCATCGGCATTTTCATGCAGGTTCTTTTCTGAATAGTTCCAACTGTGCAAAGGTTTCTCCCCATTATGTACCTCTTTACATTTATTTATTTATTTATTTATTTATTTATGCATAAAAATATAAAATATATTTTATAAAAATATAAAAATATAAAAAATAAATAAAAATATGCATGCAAATTTCCAATGGACAGTCCCTCATTAAATCCTCTCACCCATCTCATCCTATCCCAGCACTTTGGTTTTCCATGTTATGCATTCCTTGGTATGTACTATTTAATCAGCGAATTGCTATGCGAAATACAGAAACGTGAACAACAAAATGCAATTGAGTTCCAGTTTGCTTCATATTCTAGCAAAATTCGGGCCCTTGGTAGAGACCATAGTCATTTACTATGAGAGCCATTCCAGCAGCTGATCCATCATCCAGTATAGTAGGACCTGTCCAAGGTCCTGAAAAATATAACAGCTTTTTGTTTTGACTCCTTTGGTCTTTCATTGAAAATCTATACAGGTAGTCCTCAATTTATCACATTTGGGACCAGAACTTCCATTCTGGTCATTAAATGAGTTAGGCCCAATATTGCCATGGTCATTAAGCAATCACAGTAATTATTAAATAAAACAGGTGTTCATTAAGTGAATCCATCTTTTCCCAACACTTTGTTGGAAATCCCCTGGGAAGGTTGTACTGTATTTTCCGGAGTATAAGATGCACCTTAGTTTTTGGGGAGGAAAATAAGAAAAAAGCTGATTGGTGGGTGGATCAGCCTCCCGAAATACCCCCAATCAGCTGTTCCCAGTGGTGAATTTTAGCAACAGGTTTGTTGATTGTGAGCTCTGAAAACTTTTTTTTCTGCCTCTGAAAGCCTCTGAAACAGAGCTTCAGAAAAAAAGGCTTTTTTTTCTGAAGCTCTGTTTAGAGGCTTTTTTTCTGAAGCTTCTTTCAGAGGCTTTTATTCTGAAGGACTATCTGTACTCTGTTCAATCTCCTTTCTTTGGTATTGGTATGTAGATTAACCTCTTCTGATCTGTTGGTTACTGTGTCATTCTCCAGATTTGTTAGCATAGTTTGGTTAGAACCTTTACTGATTTTTCTTTTGTTGCTTGCCATATTATTTTAGATAAAAGCCTTTCTGAGGCTTTTTTTCTGAAGTTCTTTCAGAGGCATTTTTCAGCCCCTGAAATTTCCGTTTGGGAGGCTGAGCAGGGCTGCATTCAAAGTATAAGACGCACCCAGATTTTCACCCTCTTTTTTGGGGGGAAACGTGTGTCTTATACTCTGAAAAATACGGTAAGTGGCAATTATGTGTCCACAGGATGCTGCAAGTGTTGTAAATATACATACCTGTTGCCAAGTGCCTGGATTTTGATCATGTGACTGTGGGGATGCTGTGATGGTCATAAGTGTGAAGACTGATCATAAGTCACTTTTTTTAGTTCCATTGAAACTTCAGACAGTTGCTAAATAAATAGTCTTAAGTCAGGGACTACATTGACTTATTCCTGCTTGAAATATGATGGTTTAATTCTCATGAGAACAGGACAGAACAAACACATAAATTGAAGTGGCGTGAAGAAGTTTCTCATTAAACAAATTTCTAATTGATACAAATTCCAAAAGAATGGAATAGAAAATTTATAAACTGGCATAGATAACTTACCAAATATTGTTCAATGGCAACATCTGATGAGCTCTCTAGATTTACCCCTTTCTGGCAGAGTACAACATGATGGATGATAGGTACAAATAAAAATGAGTGAAGTGAGAAAAAGTTTTATCCCTTATCCACTTTCTTCTGTGTAGAACAAAATGACAGGAAATCTACTATCACACATACTAGCATCGTAAAACCCTTCTATACTATAAATTTATTATGAAGGGAAACAAATTTGCTAGACAGAAATCCAATATGACAAATATAAATTTATTGGTTTCTTCCTACAACTTTGTCCAAAACGGTTTACTGTACTGAAAAAATGCAAGAGGGGGAGAAATCCTAATGATAAATTTCATGACTCTGTGTCCCCCACTAATGGCAACAGGAATGTGGGCAACTGATGCACAACACAAAGCTGTGCAAAGGCCTTTCTAGCCGCAGCTACAAACTACGCTTCAAGCAGGAATCATAATCCAGGAAGATCCCCAGATTGCACACTAGATCTCTTTGGTGTGATGTAACCCCATCTACTGCAAAGATGGCATAGTCCTCAAACCAGAGGGCCTCAACAAAACCCAGAGCCACTCAATCTTGCCAGAGTTCTAGTGAAGCCTGTTGTTCTCCAGCCAGATCCTCATAGCCTCTAGGCACCAGGAAAGAACATCAACAGCATAACTTAGTCCATCAAGGGAAGAAAGATATACTTGGATGTAATTGGATATCCTCAGCATGTTAACCAGGGGTGGGTTTCAAAACCCATCACTACCGGTTTGCTTGTGGGTGCGCACACGCTTGCATGTGCGTGCAACGCTTCTGTGCATGCCCAGAAGTGTCCGGACAGGCAGGCGGAGCCTGCCGCCACCGCCCCTACTGGTTCACCCGAACTGGGGTGAACCAGTAGCAACCCACCACTGATATTAACACACTCCATGGCAGCAGATGATGTCCCCCAGCAGTTTCATGGTAGTGTTGAAGAGAAGAGAGAGCATCAAACTCTGTGCAGGAATGGTCAGATATCTTTTCCTAAACCGCCATTGATTTCTACTGATCCCAGAGAAAGAAGGGAGGAAAGAATGGTTATCTTTGGATGCAATAAGGATAAAGTAGTATTGCTACTTTGCTGCCCTTGCTGACCGGAGGTAGGCTTTAGCATATTTAGTCAAGTTCATCCCTCACTGAATATCAGCAGTCTCTTTTCTTGTATCATCTCTCTCAATTCTTCTACGAACCCACAAAGGTTCCATCAGAGGGGAGAGGTAGCATAGGCATGATCTGATTCAAAGTCTTGATGGTCCTCTTGTTTCATAGGGCCACCAGGGCTTTGGATTGAATGTGCATAGTGGTGGAATGTGAGAGTTTAACAGCTGGTTCGGTGAGTGCGTGCTTGCATATAGCGCTGAAAATGGAGCATTTAGAAGCTCATCTGCTAACCTTCCAGGTCAGCAACAGTAAGTAGAACAGTGAGGGGGCAGGGAAATCAGTTGTGCTGCGCGATTGAGATGAGCTACAAAGCAGGAAATAAAGGACAGGATAGAGCGGGGGCCGGTGGGCTGGGCTAACTGATTGTCGGCGCTACTGGTTCGCCTGAACCGATCTGAACCAGCTGAATGTGAATATGCAGCAGACTAGCAGGAACAACTCCCAACTCCCTCTGAAAGCCATCATGGTCCATCGGTTGCTAAGGATCCACTAATGTAACAGTCCTGCCTTCCTGTAGGGGATTGTAGCAAGAGAGAATCCCATGGTAAGCAGTTTCCTCTCATTCCAGATCACATTGCCACTTCTCTAACAGGAAAATTAGATCTCTGTGTGAGACTGCTGTCCCACATCAGGCCCTGGGTGACCTCGGATAAATCCATGGCTGTCACAGTAGCTATGAAATCCTGAACTACCTTAGATTCCACTCCTTGACAGACAAGGCAGACTGAAGTCCCCAAAACCATAAGCCTTAGCAATTCCATTACTAAGCTGAACTCAAAAGAGACTTTATTTGTATCTTGCATGATAAACGATATGATACATCCGAATTTCAGATATTCGTTTTACCTCTATATGTACTTCCTTTCATTGAAAGTTATTGTTGGTCTGAAAGTTTATTTATCCAATTCAAAGCTATTTTTTGCTATTCCTTTTCCTCCTCCTCTTTTTCTCCTCTTCCTCCTTTCTGGTTCAATGTGTCAGGAAGTACGAATGCAGATTCAAATGATTCACATCTGTATATCAATTCTGAAAAATTGCTGCAAAAATTCAAACAAAGAATTATCAGAACATTAAAAAAATAATGAACTACATTGAAAAACATGAGACTTTTTACTCAGACATAAGCCAACTGTCTGGTTTGCTTACAAATTGCTGCAAAACTATTCAAGAACTGAGATTTTCAATTTTGCAGTGTTAATATCAAGTAAACTGTTCTCCATATTTGCGTATCTAATTGCATTAAGGAAAGCCCCTTTAATTCTTTTTCTGAGGAAATTACTAAGCATTATATATACATAATTGAGGCAATATTTTCATTTGGTAACTGAAGGTTTATGAAAGATTTATAATCTTTGACTTTTCAAGAACTGAAATAAGGCAAGTTATATTATTTTGATTATACATGTTAAGCTATCAGTTGCGTTACCTTCTAATATGAAGCTTTACTTTTGCTTGAAAATACCAGTGGAAAGAAACACATTTGGCTTTAGCAAAAGAGTTATTTTGTACTGCAAATTCAGCTTTGAAACTTCAAAGGGTTCCAGTAAAATTATTCAGAAGCAGTTAACCAAAACTGATTAATTTTGCAATCTAATTGGAGCATATCTAAAGGTAGGCAACAGTTTTATCTCTCTCAGCTCTGGCTTGTGTAAAATCCTCACAATGGTTTTACACAGATTATGTTTGGAAGAAGCAGAGGTATTAAAAATGTCGTGACAGAAAGAGCCCCCAAATTGTCAATTGACAAACAGAGGGGAACTATAAAACATAACATTTCCTGAAGCTAATTCTTGAATTAAAGAGATTACATGTTTCCTGCCTCAACTTTCTTTTTTAATTCAGTTCCCTATACACATTTACAGTGAAAATATTTAACTTGGCAATGGCTTGTTTTACCATTGGTCAGCATAGAACTAGGATAATTTTCCTGGGTCAGATCAAAGGCCTTTTAGTCATTGGAAACATACTGAAAAGATTGTTAAGAAAGCCTGAATCAGGTGCAGCCACTCTCTGGGCCACCATTTTGTTTTTCACGGTGGGTCATCCAGATACTTCTAGATTGTTCACAAATAGGAGATTGAGACATGCCCTTCTCCTGCCATTGCTTCTTTGCATATGGTACCAACCTGGAGATAATATTGATTCTTCAAAGCTCTTGGTAGACCTGTCCTCCATAAATTTATCCAATCTTTTTTAAAAATACAATCACATTCCTCGTGTGGAAATGAATTCACAGCTTAACTATATGCTGCTCCATCCGCCATCTTGACTACATGCTGTTATACACCACTGAAGACTTGTCAGAAAGCAGCTCAAGCAGGCATTTTGATTTTATTTTATATTGAAGAGGAGAAGGAAGGGGAAACAAATACACCACCACCCCATATCTGATCATCTAGTTTTAATAAAATGAACCAAAGCAAATATTTCTCAATGTCAGAAAAAGGGTTAAAATTGACATGAAAAGAAAAATATCCAGAAAATATCCAGAAGGGAAAGTCAGTTATTAATGGCTGATGAATGGCAGAGAACATTGTGTTATTCTTCTAGACTGGCCCTTGTGCCTCTTGGATATGTTCTTCAATTTCATTTAAGCATTAACTACCCAGCATTATTCTATTCATTAGGGCAGGCTAAAAATAAAAGGAGGTCAAGTGGTTTCTGAAAGGCAGCCATCCCTCAAAGTGCTCATCAAGAAAAAAAAAGCTGTCAGATCACCAAAGGGAAATGCTCCTATCAGAGCCACACAGCTCAGCGTGGAGACTTCTTCTCAATCCACCTTCTTATGCAGTGGCAAAAGGCAGCCCATTAGCAAATGTTAGAAAAGTGAATAATTGCACCTACTCCAGGAGTGAAATGCTCCCAGTTCGGAGAACCAGTAGCAAAAATCCCTGCCCCCCCCCCCATGCCCAGCTGATCATGCGCAATCATCAGAGGCTTTTAAAAAAAATTTTAAAAGCATTTTTTCTACAACCTTTTCGGCTGAAAAAATGCTTTTAAAAGTTTTAAAAAAGCCTCTGATGATCGCGCGACTCAGCTGGGATTGTCAGAGACTTTTAAAAGCATTTTTTCTACAACCTCTTCAGCCAAAGTGGTTGTAGAAAAAATGGTTTTAAAAGTTAAAAAAAAAAAGTTGGCCACGCCCACCCAGTCACATTACGCCCCAAGCCACACCCACAGAACTGTAGTAACAAATTTTTCATTTCACCACTGACCTACTCCATATTCTGATTTGCTCTCAAGATCTAGAATCTAGAAAAAGGACCACTAATCTTGCACTGCAGCTAGATAATAGAAACCTTCAGTAAGCATTAATGGGAAATGTAGCAAAGCCTCCTTCCAAGAAACCTAATTTTGAAAATATTAAAGGAGGTAGATAAGCTTGCATTTTTAGTAAGAGTCCAAATAATCATTTTTTGTGTACAGGTAGTTCTCGACTTACAACAGTTCATTTTCGTGATCGTTCAAAGTGACAACAGCACTGAAAAAAATGTCACTTATGACTGTTTTTCACAGTTACAACCTTTGCAGTATCCCCGTGATGGTGTGATCAAAATTCAGATGCTTGGCAATGGATTCATATTTATGACCGTTGCTGTGTCTCAAGGTCATAGGATCACCCTTTGCAACCTTCTGACCAGGAAGTCAAAGGGGAAGCTAGATTCACTTAATAATCAGGTTACTAACTTATCAGCTGCAGTGATTCACTTAACAACTGTGACAAGAAAGGTCATAAAATGGGACAAAACTCACTTAACAAATGTCTCACTTAACAACAGAAATTGTGGGCTTAGTTGTGGTCATAAGTCAAGGACCTGGCTATTATTGGAATGCAGAACTTGCATTCACATAGCCAAGTTTCTTTCTTTGGTATTCCTGTAGCAGATATAGTGCTATTGCTATCAAGTGTCAGCAGTGCTCTACATGTCTCTTTTCTTCTATCATCTTTCTCAATTCTTCTATGAACCCTAGAGTGTGACAGGATCCAGGAGAGGGGAAAGGTAGCATAGGCATGATCTGATCCAAAGCCTTGATGGTCTTCTTGTTTCTAGTGGCCACAAAGGTTTCAAATGGAATATGCAGCAGCAGACTAGCAGGAATACCTCCCATTTCCCTTTGAAACCATCAGAGTCCATCAGTTGCCAAGGATCGATTAAGGTCCTGCTTCCCCGCAGTGAATAGGTGCATGAGAGGATCCCATTGATAAGCTGTTCCCCCCATTCCAGGTCACATTTCCACTGCTCTAACAGGAAAGCTACGCCGCCTACAGTCTGACCTAAGTGTAGTACACAAAATTATCTGCTACAATCTCCTACCTGTCAATGACTACTTCAGCTTCAACAGCAATAATACAGAGCACATAATAGATACAAACTCAAGGTAAACCACTCCAAACTCAATTGCAGAAAATATGACTTCAGCAACAGAGTGGTCAATGCCTGAAATGCACTACCTGACTCTGTTGTTGCATCCCCAAACCCCCAGAATTTTAACCTTAAACTGTCTACTGTTGATCTCACCCCATTCCTAAGAGGTCTGTAAGGGGCGTGCATAAGCACACCGATGTGCCTACCGTCCCTGTCCTACTGTCCCCATTTATTCATATCCATTTCCTGTGTTCATATTCATCTTTATAATTATACTTATTATCTCGTACATGTTTGACAAATAAATAAAATAAATAATAATAATAAAAAAAAACCCAGATCTTTGTGTGAGACTGCTGCCCCCTATCAGGCCCTGGGTGACCTGGAATAATCCCATGGCTGTCACAATAGCTATGAATTCCTGAACTACCTTAGATTCCACTCCTAGACAAGGCAGACAGAAGTCCCCAAAACCATAAACCTGGGCAATTCCACTACTAAGTTAACAAATGACTCACTTTACAACGGAAATTTTGGGCTCAGTTGTGGTCATAAATCAAGGACCTGGCTATTATTGGAATGCAGAACTTGCATTCACATAGCCAAGTTTCTTTATTTGGTATTCTTGTAGCATAAATAAACTTGTACTTGCAGCTTACCTAAAAATGCCAGTGTGTAGGTATTTATGGATATGAGTTGAACTCACTAGGCTCTGAGGCACACCTCTCAGATGGGCCTCCTTTAATGAGAGGACTCAGCCCCAGGCTGTGGCAGTTGAGGGTAGGCCGGAGAAGTGAAGCAAGAGGTGCAACCAATTATCTCAAGAGACTTGCACGGAAGTCAAAAATTAAATCTATCTGCTTCTTCTGGGTGTTAAAACTGGAAAAAAAATAACAAGCTTTCTGCACTAAAGTGAGTTACTTCCATTTTATATCGCTGATACAGGCAAATACCTACTAAGTTGCCAGATCACCACCGAGCTAGCTACCCAAGAGGAAGATTGTAAACAACCCAAAGCCTTATAGAAAAAAATGCCCCTCCTTTTAAGACAGATAGTCTCCCCTAGAGAACGCGCATGATATCCATATCTAGTGATTCCATGGAGCATGACTTTTGTATTAGTCTGCCAGCCAACTCTATCTCGGTTCAATAACCAAACAGCCTCCCTGAGGTGCTTTTTCATTTCTCAGAATGAAAGATATTTACAGAGAGATCAAGCCTGTTCTAAATACGCATTAAGGCAGTGCAGCAATTCGGATTCAAAGGCAAAAATATATTTTGGAGTATGCAAACCTTAACGTAGATGCCCATATTTTTCGGAGTATAATATGCACCTTTCCCCTCCCCCAAAAAAGAGTGAAAATCTGGGTGCGTCTTATACTCCGAATGTAGCCCCACCCAGCTTCTCAAACGGAGGTTTCAGAGGCTGAAAAAAGCATCAGAAACGAAGCTTCAGGAAAGAAGCATCCAAACAGAGCTTCAGAGGCTTTTTTTCTGAAGCTCTGTTTCGGAGGCACGAAAAAAATTTTTTTTCCGAAACAGAGTTTCAGAGACAGAAAAAAAAAAAAGCAAGGCACAGAGCTCACAACCAAGGAACCTGTTGCTAAAATTCACCTTTGGGAACAGCTGATTGGCGGTATTCTGGGAGGTCAATCCACCTGCCAATCAGTTTTTTTCTTATTTTCCTCCCCAAAAACTAAGGTGTATCTTATACTCTGAAAAATACGGTACATATTTTTCCAAAACTGTAGAAGTTTAAGGAGTTGCAAACAAATACTACATTGTGCCCTGGGTGTTTTACAGCTCTGCATCGCCCTAGTAGCTATAGGTCTAAAAATTAAGCCAGAATAGAAGACCTTTTACTTAGGAAGTTTGAGTTATACATAAACCACTTTTTAAAAATGAAATATTCACATAAAATGTATTATTTATTCCGTATCTTGTTGAGGAAATGTCAATGTTTATTAATTTTATTTATTCAATGTAAGTACCATCCAATTCCCAAAAGACTCTGGACATTCTTCTTTTCTTTCTTTTCTTGCACCTTTTTCTCTTTTTCTTGCTTTACTTTTTTCTTCAGGTTTGTCTTTTATTTCATGTAAAATTCTTAGTAAGTATATTTTTAAAATAGAGTTAAATACAGGCAGTCCTCGACTTACCACAGTTCATTTAGTGACCATTCAAAGTTGCAATAGCACTGAAAAAAGTAACTTGTGGCTGTTTTTCAGAGTTATGATCTTTGCAGCACCCCCACGATCATGTACCAGATGCTTGGAATCTGGTTCATATTTATGACAGTTGCTGTGTTCCAAGGTCATGTGATCCCCTTTTGCGACCTTCTGAGAAGCAAAGCCAATGGGAAAGCCAGATTCACTTAACAACCAGGTTAATAACTTATCAACTGCAGTGATTCACTTACCAACTGAGGTAAGAAAGGTTGTAAAATGGGGCAAAACCCACTTAACAAAAGTCTCACTTAACAACAGAAATCTTGGGCTCAATTGTGGTCATAACTCGAGGACTACCTGTACCAAAAGATGGAATAAAATATTAATATGAATAATAAAAATACAATACAATAAACAAGATGGGAATCCAGTCAATCAATAGAAAAACATGTACACAATACCTCCCACAAGGGATGGGTAATCCATATATTATGAAGGATGTTGTAATTAGACAATGGAAAGCTGAAATTTTAGGAAAAATCAACAGTTTTTGTTATTTTGTCTGACTGGTAAAGTAATCCTTGATTTATGACCCCAGATTGTTCAGTGACCATTTGAAATCACAATGGCACTGAACAAAGGAACTTAATACCCTTGACCCAAGTTCTGACCGTTCCAGAACTCCTTGTGATCACATGATCAAAATTTGGGCACTAGGTAACACACCTGCCCTTATGATTGTGGGAGCACTACAACTCCCCCCATCCTGGGGGCTGAGAGGCCCCCCATTCCAGGGGTGGGTTCTACTTACCTTTACTACTGGTTTGCAATGGGGCCGTACGTGCACACTTGCGCATGCTCACGCACATGTGCACTCTTCTGCGCTTGCGCAGAAGCATTTTGATGATGTTGGGGGTCAGTGGGCGGAGCCTCCCGCCGGTTTTACTATCGGTTCTATAGAACTGATGCAAACTGGGGGCAACCCACCACTACCCCATTCCCAAGAGACCTGGGCCCTTCTCCCTTCTCCACCATGTCTGAGTCTTTCTTTTTCCCTTTCCCTGCAGCTGCTGACAGGTACACCCATCCAATGAGAGGTGCTTCTAGAAAACCAGCAAGGGCAATCTTCCCCAAGGTTAGAGATGCAACCTTTCTGAAAGCTGATCAGCAACAGGAACTTCACTGGTTGACCTGTTGTTGGCCAGCCTTGAGGAAGATTGCCTCTCTAGCCTTGAGGAAGATTGCCAATGCTATCTTTCTGGCCAGAAAGCTAGCAAAGGCGATCTTTGTCAAGGCTGGAAAGAGACACACTAGGAAAGGCAAATCTTCCTCAAAGCTAGAGAGGCAATCATTTTCAAGGCTGGCCAGGAGCACAGATTTTGCTGACTGACTTCCTATTCCTGGCCAGGCTTGAGCAAGATTGCCTTTGCTAGCTTTCTAACTGAGTCTCGCATGACTGGGTGTGCCTATTAGCAGCTAAAGGGAAAGGGAAATGAATTGGGGCATGGGGAGATAGGGAGAAGGCCCAGGCCTCTCGGGAGGGACAGCAGGAGGAGGGAGGAGGCCCCCTGTGCCAGTTGGTCTAGCCAACCAGGGCCTCTTGGCCCAGCAGCAGGTTTCGACATGCAACTGTTGGGCCTGCCCCATCCCAAAGCACCATGTGCAGCAGTGGTGAAATCCAAATTTTTTTACTATCGGTTCTGTGGCTTGGTGGGCGTGGTGTGGCTTGGAGGGCATAGCTTGGTGGGCATGGCAGGGGAAGGATACTGCAAAATCTCCATTCCCACCCCACTCCAGGGGAAGGATACTGCAAAATCTCCATTTCCATCCCACTCCAGGGGAAGGATATTGCAAAATCTCCATTCCCACCCCACTCTGGGGCCAGCCAGAGGTGGTATTTGCCGGTTCTCTGAACTGCTCAAAGTTTCTGCTACCAGTTCTCTGAACTGCTCAAAATTTCCGCTACCAGTTCCCCAGAACCTGCCAGAACCTGCTGGATTTCATCCCTGCTGTGCGGTGACTTAACAATGGAGAGTTGGGATTGTGGTCTCCTAATGGCCACAATGACTTAAAACTAAAATTCCATCCTCAACTGAGGTAAGTCTAGAACTAATTGTATACATTAATTAAAATGGTGCATTTAACTAACAAAATGTTGACAAAATTTTTACTTTCCCTTCCTCCTTACCACTTGCTTTCAACCACAAGAATGATGACTTGAACTGGTGAAGTGAGCATTTATTTTCAAGCATATGGACTAGCTGCCAGAGGTCAGTCAGCAGATGTCTTGAGCCTGGAAAATTCAGAGAGTTGTTGACACAGGCTGTTTTTAACCCTTAGCGAGTAAGGGTCAAGTAAATCATCTATATTCACTTCAGTCAGTGAATATTAATAAGCAGAACATGGTGATTCATGCTTCTGTCTGGTTTTTTTGCCAGAAGCAGTACCATGTCAAGAATTTAGTATGTTGAATATCTGTGAAATTTGGCATGGGTCTCCTCTCTCTCTCTCTCTCTCTCTCTCTCTCTCTCTCTCTCTCTCTCTCCTTCCCTCCCTCCCTCTCTCTCTAACACATACACACAAACACACATATTCTTTCCTGAGAATGTGGATTTTGGATAATCCACGAAAAAAAAATAGTCAATTCTTCATCCAGATAATTTGGATGAAATAATTAAAAAAAGCTGAACCCTGAAACTTGCCACACATTTTGCATATTGTACACATTGTACTGTACAAAAATTATTCTCCCTTTTATCTTGTAGAGTTTTTATGGCTTTACTTATCATACAAGGAGTACAATATGGCATTGAATTTGGCCTTCATTCACTTGCTCAAAGGGTTCAGAGATTTAGTTATAATTATAACTATCAATACTAGAATCTTCTTTAAAAGGTAAAGTAGAAATTTGCCTGTATTTCAATTATACATTTAATGTTCTTTGATGACTTTTCATGAAGCTGTAGCAGATAGAAGTCTACCATTATTATTATATATCTAAAAATTTCATACCTTGGAAATCACTCCCCCCTACATTGTAAATCATTCCCCTATTACTTGTGATGACTCTGGATGGCCATGGTCAGAACTTTATGGGCTGTTGGTTTAACCCAAGGAAGACTCATTGGAATACAGGAATATAAGAATAGGTCATACAAAATTCAGTGAGGCTTTCCTCTAGGTAAGAGAACAAAGAGATTGCAATTTAAAATACATCATAAATGTTACTTTAAATGTGAAGTTCCAATTCTAATAATGTCAGACATGGATCTTTAAGACCCCCCCACACACACACTTTCTATCCACATTTCTGCCATTAATTTCAAGAAATTGCGCTTGCAGCTACCGTTTTGTTAACTGACACTGGATGCCTAATAATTTTTCAGCATTGTAGAAAACTTGATCCAAACTGTAGGAATAACAGGCTCCAAAAGCACAACGTGATAAAATTGGACCAGAGATTTTCTAGCCTAATACATGTATTGATTGACCTTTTCTCTCTTCTGTAAAACCCAGATTGTCTTCTGCATAGCTCAGATAAAGAGCACTTAGATTTCTCACACGCTCACATCTGCTGTATACTTCACTGTCCATTTCCATACCACTTTGCAAACAGTGTCTTTGAAAATATGGACTGTGTTTGCATGAACAGATTTACCAACTGAACTAATGAGCAGTGAATGCATTGTGGAAGAATCTTCTCATGCTTTGCTAATGCATTTTCAGTATTCTGCCTTCTGAAAGAAACTTTCAGTATATAGGCAAACATGCAGATTGTTTGGATGCAAGTTCCTTGTGTAAAGGATTCCACCAAGGATTCCTGCTGTGCAGTTTGTGTAATTGTAGAGACTCCATGTAAAGCCTCTTGACTTTTACAAATGTGATGTCTATTGGAATTCACCCTAAATGATACCGAGATCAGCTTCAAAATCCACTCACGTATTTTAAAATTTGTTGGATTATTGTGACACTCAAAGGGTTGTAAATTTACGGTAATATACGTTTTTTTAATTTTTATGGTGCCACAATAGTCTGTTATTTTTGCTGGACTAGAACAATATGGTTGTGCCTCGACAAGAAATTAATAAAACTAGCTTATGATTTATTAAAGGTGTGTGTCAGCTTACAAGTAGTGGTATATAATGACTGATTTCTGTATTTATTATTTCCTCTTGCTCATGAAATGGGATGAAATAACAATGCCAAGATTCAAGCCTTTTTCTTTTTCCGCAAATATGCTGATACTTGCAGGATTGCTTCACTGAATTGTTTGCCAACTCATTTTGTTTATTGGTGACAGCCCAACATTCTGGATAAAAAAATGTGTCCAAGGCTGAATGACAGCTGAAAGAATGTTTTTCTTCTGCTTCAGCAAAATAAAATTCAGTGTATTTCAGGTTTCGATGGAAGGATGACTTATAGATGGCACGCTGTATTATGTGGTCAGAAATGGCCATATAATAATGCCCATAAAGATAGCATGGTGTGTATTCTGTCTTCAGTCACTGTATCAAAAAATCTAAACTCTCCAACCTTCATATGATGCCTCCCTTGTAGTGATTTTTAGCAGTGCAATTTTTGGAGGTTCTAGCAAAAAGAATTTTGGGGCCATATATAGTGTATATATTCTTCCATTCACAGTCCTATAGTGTCATCATCATGGTGTCTGAGATTTTGCCAAATATTAATTTATTTTGTAGGCTACCAGAACAGAAGCATGTTCAGAGAATACCATTGCCTGTAATTTAGGCTAGCGCTTCTCAGCTTTGCCAATTTGAAGATGTGTGGACTTCCACTCCCAGAATTCCCCAGCTACCATCCACACATCTTCAAGTTGTCCAATCTGAGAAATCCTGCTTTTGGCATAATATTTTTGTACATGAAACCTATCCATGTAGATTTCCATGTATTCTGCAACTCTTAAATGTAGAATTTGGAGTCCTTCAGAAATCTGCATACATATGTTTCAGCCATACATGGACAGACTTTATTTGCTTATCTAGATTCGTTAAGATTACAACAACTCTTAAGAAAGTTTACAATATGTGCAAGAAGTCAAAAACACAACTAAAATAACATGACTACCCAGACTAAAGCAGAATTCGCAACATTTAAAAAAAAAAGACTCAACAGGTGTTCCACAGCCACCCTAAAGCTCGGGCCTGGGAACAGAGCCAGACCTTACGGACTTCCAGAATGCTTGGAGAATGGGATTGGTGTGGATCTCTGGGAAATGCTGTTCCTCAGCCCTATAAGATGACAGTATTTAATTGATTTCTGCTGTCAGGTGCATCTGCTGAGGGCACCTAAAGCACATCTACTCTGCCTGAATGCCCCCGACAGCAGAAACAATTGGAGGCAGGCAGTCCCTCAAATAACCGGGCTCTATGCCATAAAGGGCTTTATAGGTAATGATCAATATTTTGAATTGCACCCAGAAGCCACTGGTAACCAATGCAGTTTGTGGAGCAGGGTAAGACAATGGTCATAAAAACTGCCCATGCCTTCATTCTGAGCCAGCTGCAGCTATATGGTTTTGAAGGGCAGCCCCATATAGAGGGCATTGTGGTAATCTAATCATGAGATGATTACAATGTCAATGACTATTTGAAGGGTCTTACAATCAAGGAAACAAACTAAAATGAGCCTTGGTGGCGCAGCAGACTAAAGCACTGTTAAGTAACACCAGCTGCCTGCAATTACTGCAAGTTCAAATCTCACCAGGCTCAAGGTTGACTCAGCCTTCCATCCTTTCGAGGTAGGTAAAATGAGGACCCAGTTTGTGGGAGCAATAAGCTGACATTGTATAAAAAAGAACACCGCTTTGGGGGGGGGGCAAAAGCCCTACTAAACAGGTATATACAAAAGTATGAAGGCTTAATTGCTTAAGCATTGTAAGCTGCCCTGAGTTTCCGGAAAAGGGCGGCATATAAATCGAACAAACAAACAAACAAACAAACAAACAAATAAATAAATAAAATAAATTTAAAAATATTTTAATTTTTGCCATTCACATTTCCTTCTGTCCCTCCTTTTGCATCCTTTCTTTAATGATTCTATTCCACTATTTCTTTGATATTGGTGTAACTCTAGTGCCGCAGTGAGTTGTCCTGCAGTGAATTGGCTGTGGCGAGTTGGCCGTGGCAAGTTGGCGGTGATGAATTGTCATAGATCCACTGCAAGCCCAGGAGAACCACCCACAAATTGTAAATTAGATTTAAATGGGGAAGAGCAGCCTAATCTGAAGCCAAAGGTAAAAAAGTCCAACTCAGGGGGCCCAAACAGCCAGAACTCTTTAATCTTTTTAGGGTTGAGTCAGTTTGTTCCCCCTCCCCCCCCAATTCAAACTCAAATAGCCTCCCGACTCTGGATCAGCACACTTACAGCATCATCTACACAGCCTGGTATTGAGATGTACAATTGGATGTCCTCTGCATACTGATCATACCAAACCCTGAAGTGACAGGTGACCTCAATCTCAAGCAGTTTAATGTAGATATTAAACAGGCGAGAGCCTCACCTTATTCCTACAGAAAATTGGAAGCACACAGCCCTGAAGCTGCACTTTGCAGTTTATAAGTAAGCGTGAGTCATTTTTAATGGGGCCAAACAAGCTTGAGGATTATTCTTTTGGCTGGCTATCTTTCAATTCCATAAACTACATCTCATGCTCAATAATAACCCTCCCAAATAAAGAGCAATAGAAGATCCTATTTAAAAATTGGGTAATTTTTACTACATGGGCTCTAAGAGAAAATAAAAACAATAGAGATTCTTCCTACTCATTAATCTTTACATAGAAATGGAAATCACCTACAACATGCCCAGACAATCTTTTATGATTCATGTGACAATGGAAGATTAGAATAGAATAGAATAACAGAGTTGGAAGGGACCTTGGAGGACTTTTAGTCCAACCCCCTGCCCAGGCAGGAAACCCTACACCACTTCAGACAAATGGTTATCCAACATCTTCTTAAAAATTTCCAGTGCTGGAGCATTCACAACTTCTGGAGGCAAATTGTTCCACTTATTAATTGTTCTAACTGTCAGGAAATTTATCCTTAGTTCTAAGTTGCTTCTCTCCTTGATTAGTTTCCACCCGTTGCTTCTTGTTCTACCGTCACGTGCTTTGGAGAATAGTTTACTCCTTCTTCTTTGTGGCAATTAAGAAGTTTACTTGTCAGGCAGCCTTTAATGAAGGTTTTAATATCTTTGAATTGTTGGGAATATACATTAAAATAGCACTTCAAAATCATCTATCTTTTGGTTTTTCATGGTGATCACACACCCACCTTTGCCAGCCTGGTACCCTCCAAAGGTAATGACATAACAGCTCCCAGATTTTCTAAGGGTAGTTTGCTAACATTATTATATCTTTCTAAACAAAAACCAAATAATTATCTACTGGAGACTCCTGGAATCTCCTGATTATGGCTTTCTTCTGTCTTCCAGCATGTGCTGAAGTTCACCTTCAGATACTTTTCTCCTTTGTAGAATGCTCACTGCAGAGCTCAGCAAGATAAATTGCTCATTCTTCCTTCATTCTGCTTATAAATCTGTTTATTCCTTTCAGTGTCTCATTTCAGCTTGACCTGTCAGGTGTGAGAAATTTATTCTCTCGATGTATCAGCCACCATCTGAGTTTATTAACAATCTCATCATGACCCCGCTGGCTCTGAGATGGATGTTTAGCAACCATCGCAAATTTGACTTCCAGTTTGATAATTATATGTTTAAATTGACACTTCTCTGCATCATCCCTCAGTAATTAATTCAAATTGATTTGGAAATTATCTCTTCGAAAAGGTTTACAAGCTGCCTGAAGAACCATAAAACTTAGTAGTGATAAACAAGACTTTTCTGAGAGAACCAATCTATTACAATTTAGTGGGAATTATATTAGATCTGTTTTTAGGTAGTCCTCAATTCACATCAGTAATTGAGCCTGGAATTATGGTCATAATTTGTGGCAGTTGTTAAGTAGAGCACCTTGTGATTGTGGTCAATTTTATGGTCTTTTTTTTTACAAACATGGCGGTTGTTAACCAAATTATTTTCTTGAAAGGGCGGATTTTTTTGCCTGGAAACCAGAAATAAATGCTGGAAACTGGCAAACCTGCCCCCCCCTCCCCAAAAATCATGATCACACAACCACAGGATGCTCCAAACAGCCATAAAAATGAACCGGTTGCCAGGTGCCCAAAATGTGATCATATAACCACAGGGGTGTGTGTGTGTGTGTGTGTGTGTGTGTGTGTGTGTGTGTAGCATCAGAACTCTGGAACTGGATCAGAAGTAGCTCAGGGAAGTCCATCATAACATTGAATGGTTGTTAAGCAACTAACTGTTAATCAAAGACTCTCCATACCATAATTATCATATATAATATGTTATGGAATATGGTGGAATGGAAACATGTGGGAGTAAGAAAGAGATACTAATTCAATAGATATCCTGAACATCATAAATACAGAGATATAAATTATTTCTGGCATCAGGGCACTTCAAAAAAAGGATTGCAAAAAAAAAAAACCCTCAAAAAAGTACAAATAATCAGTAACAATGTTCCTGTGTTCAGTAAGGTTATCTGGAAAAATAACATAACTTTGAGAAATGTATCTTCATGTGGAAGAATAAGAGATAAAACGAGATCTCAGTGGTGACATGACAACTTCCTCCAGCTAAAATGTAGTAAGCTCCCTCATTATGATTTGTTTGTTTGAAATCTAAAACACACACACACACACACACACACACACATATCAGTTTTATAGGCAATCTTATTAAGTGAATGCTGGATTATGAAGCGTATATGAAATGTGTCCGTGCATGGCTTTTACCCCCCAATGTTTGTGCCAGCTTTATAAAAAAATGGAAAGCTGCTCACTGGGTGATTATGAATTATAAAAGAAGGAAGAGCCCTCTCTAAATCTCACCTAATTGTGCATAATAGAGCTGCTCAAGCCAACCATCTATATGGAGTATACAAATATCCATATAGATATCGTGCATTGGTACTGCATTACTTCCAGTGGAGAAATGAGGCATGGAGGATAGGTTAGTAATACTTTGTCAAGATGAAAGGCTTCCTGTGGATCATGGGAAAACAAGTATCTGCATGGCATGATAAAATAGGAAGAAACCTGACTCCTTGGAGAAAATGAACAAAGGCTGAATTCAGAACCTTATTGAACTATTAAAATACTAGAAATGAATGAGTAAGGGACACATTCTGTGCTTACAGGCACTGCTGAACTGGTCACAATTTAAGAAAGAATACTTCCCTATCAGGGGTGAAATCCAGCAGGTTCTGACAGGTTCTGGAGAACTGGTAGCGGAAATTTTGAGTAGTTCGGAGAACCGGCAAATACCACCTCTGGCTGGCCCCAGAGTGGGGTAGGAATGGAGATTTTGCAGTATCCTTCCCCTGCCACGCCCACCAAGCCACGCCCACAGAACCCATAGTAAAAAAAAATTAATTTCACCACTGTTCCCTACTGCCCTTAGCTCTTCTTCCATGACAGCAGAAATCTGTCTAAAACAGCAAAAAATTTCAACATTGGCAACTTTAAGACTTCAGGGTGGACTTCAACTCCCAGAATTCCCCAGGGAGCATGCTGCCTGGGGAATACTGGGAGTTGAAGTCCACCCATCTTAGAGTTGCCAGCATTGAAAAATGCTGCTCCAGAAAGTCGAAGAGGCTGCTGCAGGGCTGCTTTAGTGGATAAAGCCAATGTTTATAACGTACATGAACATCCTTAATGAGCCCATCTAATTAATTATGTTATTTTTTATGCACTGAATGAAAATCTCCAACTATATATTTCGATGAATTATTTAACTGTTAATTCATATATGTTATGAATAGCCATATCAGTGTAAAATGATATAGTAATATTATTCAGTATTCATATTAGCAATATCAGCTATTTATTCCTCATCGCCACCTTCTCTTAACTTATGTCATCCTGATGAAAAATGAAAGGTGAGAGGAATGAGGGGACAAGAGAGAGAGAGAGAGTTCCAGCTGGCCAAAAATTCATTGTGGAAAAATGAGGGAATTCACTGGAGCCCAATATTTTCCTCTTTTTATTCAAGGTACAGGGGCCAGGGAGAAGGTGAACTTAATTGCTATATTCAACTGCTGTTCTTAGCTATCTATGGTAATGCAATCTCCTGCAATAGTTCTTTAACAATGCACACTAATTAAAGATATTTAAATGAGTAAACAGTCCTTTTTTATCAAATAAAGCAGTGTTGGAAGGGATCCAGAAAAGATTAAAGTGCCTGTGGGATTAATGAATGCCTGTGCCCTGAATTGTTATTGGCTCTGCAATCAAACTTCCCAGCATTAAAGAAAATACTAGTGGTTGAGTTATAATTACTGCTTAACTGCACATAGGAGCCCATACAAAGGTAAATTGAATGCAAAAATATCTGAAGTAATACCTGGAGCACACTGGATGGGCAAATATTTTAAGGCATCATGTCAGCTCCTATGGGATAAGTGAGGCAGAGACAGTATACCACATCCTCTTCTACTCAAGATGCAATCCTTTCTGCCATGATTCACTCCTTTTGGAAGGGCATTGCAGAAAGATAATTCAATTTTTATTTATTTTTTAATCACCTATGAAACCAAAAGTTAGGTGTCTGCAGCAACGTAGCCTCACATATAATCTGCTGGAAAACAGTCTTTAACTTCTCCAACTTTTCATAAAATATTGAGTTTCCCTTGATATTGCAGTTCCAGAGGCCTTTGGGGACTTCAGAAAAGAGATCTGGAAATTTGTGTTACTTCTGGACCACAAGGATACAGAGAAAATGAATGCTTTTCTGATTATGATCCCTGAAAGTAGATCTGATGGCTAGGAAGTGAAAGTATTTTTAATAGTTGTTTCGGAAGTAATATGAGCAAACCAGGTTAGGAAGGTACATAAGCATAAACGAAAGTGTTTCCTTTTGGATGTGCTATGTGTTGTGCACCACGTTCAGATGCACCTGAATATGTCTGTCATCCCATGTCAGACAATCAATGCCATATGCCATGATTTATGTGTAGGAAACTGTATTTCTGATCCCACCCGTTTTACACTTGTGTTCCCTGAGCAGAATGTTCTTGTGTGGGTTTTTTCCTCTTTTCACACACACTTGTTTAGCCAGCAGTCTAGGTTAGCTGCAAGAGAGAATTTTTTTTTTTAAATTTTCATGCATTTTTCTACTTCTCAAAATAACAGATAAATATCTAGGCCACCTCCCTATTTATTACTTACGATATATAATGCTAGAACATTTAGGTCTTGGCACAACCTATGGATAAACAAGAAGTTTTCTAGTGTGCTCTCATGGAACACAAATGAGAAATTTTTGCTGACTTACAAAAATGCATTGCATGAAGCAGTTACATTGAAGACAAGTCTTCATGGCACTCCACAAAGACAGGCATTGCTAGAATCAATAGGCAGTGCTGAAATCAGCAAATGTCTTTCATATATTCAGTTGATGGACTGCTTACTGCTGGAGGTATGAATATATGCCAATTTCCCATTAAGAAAGATAGTCAGCTTCCCTAAGTCATATTGATTGTATATTTTGTGGTTTATTAAATGATACAGAAATTTTATGCATTTCATTAACGGACTCCTTGTGTCCCATGGCTTTTTAAAAATGAAATAAGTATTTCTTAAACAACCCAATTTGAATAAAAAAGCCAATTGTTCATTTTGCTGTCTTTATAGACGTTTGTTTTCTGAGGCTAATAATCAATTCCCATTTGTCCACAATCCAGACAAAGTCTGTTACAATCAGTTCACTATCACCTAGAAACATTTGTGCCACTTACTCTTAGTACAGGTTGTGGTGCAGAAATGCAAACAAAATATAATTGAACAGCATGTAATTGAATGTAATTATCGTTATTTAGAATTTGTATACATAATCAGTGCAGAAAATATGATATAGAGACCAACTGTAGCACATGAGAATAACAGAAGGCACCACAAAATATCCAAATAACAGTAGTGATTTAAAGGCTATTCTAGAGTCCATCAAAATCTCAGCATTTTAAGTCTTTTTTTCTCAAGCTGAAGAACATTTTTTTCTATCTAATATAATGAGCCATGAAATGATCTCTTTTTTAACATGTAGACTATCTCTAAGCCCCCTGAAACCCAAAAGAGCCCTGCCAATAAACAGCAGTGTTATTTATTTGATATATACAGATATATCAGTCTAAGTACATTCTGGCTGATGACAGTACAGTTTAGGTCAGTCCTGCTCACAATGTCATAGTGCAGGGTATATTTGTAGGAGCAGAAGCAATGGGTCAATTGCCTCAGCTCCACACTTGCAATGGTGCCTCCAATTCCCAACCTTGGCAGGTGGCCCAGAAGGATACTGTGATTGACAGCACTAAAGGCTGCTGAGAGATCAAGAGACAAGAACAATCACCCTTGTTCTCCTTCCATCCCAGTCCCATCAATAGTTATCCATGAGAGTGACCAATGCAGCTTCTGTCCCGCTTCCAGGCCTGAATCCAGACTACAAATATGTCTAGTTAATTTGTATCTTCCATAACCTTCCTTAGGACCCTTCCACAGTCTTCCCCAAGACAAAAAAGGTTGGAGATTAGGATGGAAGTTGTTCATTCCCACTGAATCCTACCAGGCCTTTTGATGAATGGGTGGATCAGCATCTCTGTCAGGAGTGCTGAAATGTCCCTTTCCCCTAAAAGCATTTACTTTGGCCTGGATCAACTTCTAGCCCCTCCTGTGTCATTGGGGCAAGGGCCAATGCACAAGTGGCAGAGATCAGCAAAGATCAGAGAGAATTTTGTCTACTTCCTTGAGGTCCACCACCATATCAGTTTTCTATCAGGAGCAAACCATTACACCTGGGTCATCTTCAGGTTTATTATTCTTAAAAACATTTTTTCTCTATCTTACGTTTTATTTCTTAAGTCAAGGATCAAGTGGGGCAGCCATGGGCCTTTTTAAAAACATCCCACTATAGAAAGTCTCACAGTTACATTTGGGAAATGTGCATAACTGAGATTACAAAATGGATAGGAAGCCTGTACAGCAGAGCAGAGATCTGGGAGCATAAAATTTGTTTCATAGCTAAGGTATACATTTTATACAGACATCTGAGTCACTGAAGCTCTGCAGCCTTAAGGTGGGACTATAAGTGTTTGGTGCTCCTTCACTGATCCATTTAAAGGAACTTTTGTGGGAACAATGCATCATTGTGTTAATGTCTCATGAATTTTAAGCAGTTTTGCACTGACTGAGTTTTTAATCAAAAGATTGTTTTATTAGAGATTTCCTTCCTGGGAAATCAATAGGGCTAATAGTAGCAAGTCTTCAGATACTTTAATGGGTAATTGACATAGATGAATGCACATATTTCTCAGTGCATCAGGTTTGTTGGAAAGCAGGCAAAAATTTTGACTGTAATGATAACGTGTAATTTATTATTCAATCGTCTATTTGTCTTTATCGAAATATGAAGACTGCTGAATCTGAAATCAGCCTGCGTTTTAAAAGGAAAATCTTAGACTATTTCAACTCCTGACACTATTCAAAATTAAATAATACAACTAAATTCTCTTGTAAATTCTATCAAAAGCAATGGACTTAAATCAAAACAAGCATTTTCTACTTTCGCTTGTTAATTTTCTACTCTTTTTTTTTTTTGCCTGCATCTGCATTTAAGCAAGACAATTCAAGATAATCAACAAAATAATTCTTTTAGTGGTAATCATCAGCCAAAATAACCAAAATTGTTTTGGTATCATATGTCTGAAGTCAGAAATGAGTATAGACAATCTATTTCTTTCGAAGAAGTATTTTTACATGAAAATCAACCTCTAACCTCTCTTTTGTTGTTTCTAAGAAAAATTATGTATAGGGCTACCCAATCTGGCCTGCAAAAATAAGTATAACCAGTAGATGACAGCAAAGAGGTACAAGACCTCTAATTCTGCTGTCATCTAGTGGTCATTCCTCTCCAGTAACCAGAACGGATGAAGTTTATCCAAAAGCTCATTGGACCTTTGAAAAAGGATTCACTCCACCACTAGATCCTATCAGACAGAATAGGCAAGATTGAAAAAGGTAGGAACTTAGCCTAACTCCTACAGAAGTCTTATCCCTTTCAACAAGTAACAGAAATTATATTTCTAAACATGGCCAGATGTTATCTCATTATCTTCACATTAAATTTGGGGTGCTTATGAGTGACTTACTCCTCAAAAGGCATCACAAATCTCTTTTAGTACACACTGTTGAACGATGCATTGAGCTAAAGCTAGGTTTAAGCAGTCTTTTCAACATTTACCAATAGCGAAAAGAGATCATTTATCCTTCATATGACAAGTATGATTAGACAATTAAACCTATTGTATTCATAAGAAGCAATATGACACCTATATTTTAACTATCTTTTGACCCAAAGATGGTGTCAAACTCATGGCCCACGGGCCAGATGCGTCACATGCTGGCCACCCCACCCTCATTTTAGCAAAGGGGGAAAAGTCGCGATACGTCACGTGACGACAATGTGACGATGCGAGTTTGATACCCCTGCAATACACTATTGGCTGGGTGTGTGTGGAAATCAAGGAATCTGGGTTTATCTGTGTCTTTCTCCTCTCACCAGTCTATAGATAACTAAGCCATATACAGAATTGCCTGCAAAGTCTGGATGAATTACTCTTAACTCTTGGGGAGATTTGGGATAAATAAGATGCTGTGGTAAATTTAGAAGTTGAGTACAAGAACAGTTTGTTTACAGAGGGTTTTGAAACTTTAATCTTGCTTTTTTATTCTTCTCATTAACTATTTTGTCATTAATATAGTATATAGAGTATAGGTTAATAATAATATGCAAATAGATTTAGTAGTTTAAGAAATTTGGAGGCCCTGTTTCTCAAGGGGGGGAACTAATATTATAGTAATGCAGGGATGTCAAACTCAAGGCCTGCGGACTGGGTCCAGCCCAAGGGGTGCTTAGATCTGGCCCACAGGGCCACCCTGAAAACAGCAAAGGACTAGCCCGCGGTGCCTCTGCCAGCGAAAATGGAACACAAGAGGGCCGCACAAGAAAACACACGGGCTTCGTTTTCGGCTGGCAGAGGGCTAGCCAAACAAATTAAAAACAAAACAAAAGGAGAAATGTTTCCTCTTTTGCATTTGAGCAAAGAAGAAGGGACAGGAAAGGAGAAAAGGAAAGAGGAAAGACAAAGAAAAAGAAGGGAAGATGGGAAGAGAACAAGAAAGGAAAAATAAAGAAAGAGAGGAAGGAAGAAGAAAGGAGAAGGAAGAGGAAAGGAAGGAAGGAAGGAAGGAAGGAAGGAAGGAAGGAAGGAAGGAAGGAAGGAAGGGAGATTATAATGAGTAGTGAGGGAGGGTCTGAGGGAAGTCCTACCTTAGCACTTGGCCACCATAGGTGCCCCTGACATGAGTGACATTGAGCTGGCCACGCCCACCCTGGCCACTCTCACTCCAGCCCCCTGAGGTCAAACACAATCCTGATGTGGCCCTCAATGAAATCGAGTCTGACTCCCCTGTAGTAATGTATTAATCAGTAACTAGGGGCAATCATATGTGTATATGTATTAGGTTTTTTTCTTTTGTTAATATACTTTTTTGATGTCATATTTGTTTTTTGTTTGTTTTTTCAAAAAATTGAGTTTTGTATTTTAACTTTTTTTGAATAAAATAAAAAGAGAAAGAGAAGAGAAAGAAATGCCTGCTATGTCATCTTATAAATCAGGGCATCAAGCTCAATTTCATTGAGGGCTGCATCAGGGTTGTGTTTGACCTCAGGGGCTGGCGGGGCAGAGCCAGGGGGTGTGGCCAGCTTGATGTCGCTTGTTGAGGCTCTGTTATAGGCTGCAACGGTGTCCTGTAGCCTCTGCCAGCGAAAATGGTGCCTGTGGGGGGGGGGGGGCGGCGCAAGCTCAGTTTTTGCTGGCAGAGGCACCGCGGGCTGGTCCTTTGCTGTTTCCAGGGCGGCCCTGTGGGCCAGATATAAGTACCCCGTGGACCTTGAGTTTGATACCCTGTTATAAATCCTTGTAATGCCAGAGATTTCCTACTTAGGCCCTTTTCAGTATCATGTGATAAAAATCATATGTATCATATATATCAGCCTGAGAATTCTGGGAGTTAAAGTCTATGTGGGTTTAGGGCATACAGTGATTAAAAACTGTATGTTTGTCTTTATTTCTTGAGATTGTCTATATGGGTTCAGCCTATACCACTCTAATGGAAATTTATTCAGAAATAAGTCACTTTCTACTGATTAGTGTAGATTATTGTTCCTTTTACTGGTTTTATGTGCATTTTTGTTTTTTATGCCTTTATTAGCTTTATTAGAGTTTTTTAAGATGAGCAACCATATACATTTGCATAAATAAATAGAATTATCAGTGTGTAATTATGCATAGGATTGCTATGCTAATTGTCTGCTATACTTTAAGTTTCAAAATTAGTAAATAACCAAATTGCTAAATGCAGAGCCCATTCATTACAATGAGGACAAGTTTATATTGACTCCAGTTTTTAATGTAACAGTGAAATTATTGTGGGAAACTAATTAGAAATAGTCAGATTTTTAATTGCAATATATATGACCCTCAGAGCAGTTCCAATTTCTAGTAACATCCCAGGTGAGATTGTTATAGAAAGGCATAACTGAAAAGAAATAGAGACTAATTGGAACAATTAATTGAAACAACACATAATTAATTTGGAAGATGACAACCTTGACTCTGGCTATGACAACAGAGTCTGATATGGAGCTTCTTTGCAATAAAACATTTAATTGTATATCATTGTTATGATCCATCAAGTGGCCCATTCTATTCCAGTATCTCTATCCTCAAGGTGGAATTGTATACTCATCAAATCTCAACAGCAGCAAAACCCTGTATAATGAGGAATCTATATGGGTGTGAGTAAAATAAACAGCCTCGGTGCAAGATTGATCCTAACTGATTATGATCCTTTGCATGGTTATTGCTAATCAGGGACATATGGAGCATGAGACTAACATCTGTTCCTGAGTGTTTTAAAATCTATTGTGACAACCCCTAGATAAGGATGGCATTATTCACCTGATCTCATGCTAATCCTTTTGCTGGGCCTCAAATAGGCAGAGCTACAACAGCTGTGGATGCTGAACAAAATATATGAGAGGGAGACAAAATGGGGGCAGTGGTGGCATAGGTCTGCTTCATCACTGGTCATGAGACTGGTTGGGAAGACTGCTTCTGAGAAGGGCACAACAGCATCATGCCAAGTATGTCATGCCAGATATGGCATTCACCTGAAAAAAAAGCTGGAAAAGAATGGGCTGAGGAGGAGCAGAATTACTAGTCCAATATATCAGACCAGGTGGAGACACATTACAGGTAGTCCTTGACTTACAAACATCCATTTAGTGACCATTTGAAGTCATCCAAAAAAATCATTTTTATCCCGTTCTCACACTTATGACCATCACAGCATCCCCACATTCATGTGAACAAAATTCATGCACTTGGCAACTGACATTTATGTCGGTTGAGATAACCTGAGGTCGCAAGATTGCCATTCACAACCTTCCCAGCAAGCAGAGTCAACAGGGGAAACCGGATTTGCTTAATGGCTAATTTTATTCACTTAACAACTGCATTTTCTTAACAACTGTGGCCAAAAAGGTCATAAAATTGAGTGGTACTCACTTTGAACTCTCTTGTTTAGCAATCAATTCTGGTCCCAATTGTGTTCATAAGTCAAGGACTGCCTGTAAAAGCAGCAAAACAAGTTTCAAAACTAAATGAAAGAAATATTTCTTATTGTAAAATGTAGGATGTTAGGCCTTTAAAAATATTTCCCTTCCCTCACTTCAGTGTCTCTCCCCTACCCCAGTATTTCTCAGCCTCAGTAACTTTAAGGGATGTGGACTTCAGCTCCCAGAATTCCCTAGCCATTCCTACTCTGAAAAATAAATTCATAACTTGTTGTACTGCAGGGGTGTCAAACTGGTGGCCCATGGCTGGATGTGTTACACACAGGCCACTCCCATCCCAGCTCCGCAAAGGGAAAAAAGTTGCAATACGTCACATGACAGCAACATGACGCTGTGACTTTGACACCCGTGTAGTACACTATTAAAGTGCTAATCATATTGTAATTCCTTTGGAAGGAAATGGATTGAGTTTATGGAATCCCTGAACTGCAATGGTTAATCTCTGAAAGTTGAACCAGCCGTCTATATAATAAACCTGGATATTCTACCATGTGTAGCTGAATATAAGAGGCTTGACTTCAAAAAGCGGTTGATTGAAGAGATCCCATTCATAGATAATTGTATACAGTATTTATCCCATTGTGCTATAAATAGTTCTATTCATAGTCGTCCCCCTAATATAAATATATATTTTATACTTTAATCTCCCATTAAAACTGAGGATGGTTTCAGTGCCGGAACTGTATCACTGAGACATTTTTATAACAAAAGCTCAGGAAATGCACACATGTGGTTGTTTTTCTGCCTAGCTTTTTATAATTAACGTACATTAATTTAGTTCTAAGTTTTTTGTAATGTTTTCTAGCATGAATGTGCTTTTTTTTTAAAAAAAAAAAATGAACTAAATTTGGTTGAGCGGCTGAAGCCCCATTCAGAACTGCTTTTGATTAATGCCTCCTGCACATCAGCAATTAAAACCCATTGCACAATCAGCTTCTCATCAACTCGTGAAAGAAAAATTCAATTAAAAAAATGAAGACAAATATTTTCAGTCCTTAATTTGGTTATACCGGTGGGGGCAGGGAAGCAGGAATTCAATGAAGTTCATTGGGGGAGAGAAATGTTCTGGTTTTCAAGTTTAAACAAGCACCTCAGAAATTTTACAATTATAGTGGTTATCTGGGTCATCTTAAGCACCATTTTCAGTATTAGTGAAGTACTGTGTGCTCATGAATGGAGCATTGTTCATTCATTCAGGTCTGTTTGGTCAGTACATTTTTTTTTTCCTAAACTAGCATACGCATTGAAAAATACATTGTTAGCTGCTGCTGTGTAGCCTGTTTTGCTTCCCAGAGAACTAAAATGGCAATATTGATTCTCCAAAGTCTGCTGACTCTTCAGAAATGAGCAGTGCTGAGTCATTATACAATTAGCACAATTAACTTTATTCCGATTAAGGCGGAAGTAAACAGGTATTGAAGTTGTGAGCACTATTCTTCACATGTCTGTGTATGCACACACAATCATTCATATCAGTGGTGAAATCCGGCCAGATCTATCCGGCTCGTGCGAACCGGTAGGGCCAGCTGCGGAAGGTTCCACCCACCCGCCGGGATGTCATTACGTACCGTTTTTGACCCTCTGCAAATGTGCATGTGGAGAAGAGGCGCAAGCAAGCATAGTGAATGTATTTGCACTTGCACTCACATTTCTGAACCGGTAGCGAAGGTAAGTGCATTTCACCACTGATTCATATATGTGTTTGTGTGTGTGTGTTTATTTACACACATATGTTCACACACTCATGCATAACTAATTTGTGAAGCCATTATCTGTAGTCCTTGGAAGAAACAATGAGACAGCCTCATTATGTGTGAAATGAGGTGGGGTTTGTACTGTGATTCTGCTTTTATCAGCTTGATTCCTGCAGACCCCTCCCTGCTAATATCATTTGCTTCAAGAGGGGTGTGGGAATTTTTTTTTTCCAATTTGGCTGCCTTTGCTGGGCTGGTATGAGGTATCAGTATGGGGGATAAATTAAACATCCCCAAATAAAACCCCTGTAGGCATTATAAAATGCCTTGACCTTACCAATGAGTCAGGTATGAAAACCTTCCTATATATGGTAGAGTGCCCTTGGATGTTTGTTACCAGCTTCTAAAACAGAAACTGGTTCAGTTGGACATGGGCCTCAGGAAGAATTATTTTAGCATTGGATTTCTGCTTGCGTGAAATTTTTACAGTAGAAATGCAGATGTAAATGTGGACAAAAGTATCAGCATCACTTCATTTGTGGCCCTGAGAATTGGATGTGAAATCTAGGACACTGCATCTAACCCTAGCAGGCATATTTTGTTTTGTTCTTTATAAGTTAAAGTTAACGCACAGACCTTGTGATCTATTTTGTTCCTGCTGAAGGGAATGGGAATGTTAATAGTTTTTCTATGTCATCCTCTATGTTAATAGATGTGCTATTTATCACTAAGAAGTGTTTAAAGCCTCCCCCCCGCGACTCTGAAAAAAGCGTTTGGCCTAAGAGAGGTACCAACAGATGACCTTTGAGTGCTCTATGCACTTTTTGCCTTTTGACTCTGTGAAATAAAATAAAAAATCATACCTTTATAAAATGTTTACAAGAAAAAGTCCTGATGACTAGAACAGTAGGAATTGGCAAAAGATTTACTCATACACACCTCTGGAATATTAATGTGCAATTTAAAAAAAATGTTTATCAAAAAAACCCCTAATGGACTGCATTAAAATCAGAAAAACATATATTTAGAGAAGGAACCTGCCACAGCTTGAATGGCTTGGCACAATGGAGTACTGTATATGCATGCATTGGAGAGCCATCAAACGCAACAAGGCCAGTTTACTGTATTTTGAAGGAATGAATATAACAATACCATCAAAAGAGCTCAATAGAATATTCCAGAATTTGTAGAAGAAAAAGGGCTTCCTATTTCCACAATTCTGCTCATGAATATTTTTTTCTTGCAAACATTTTGTAAAATAAGAAATGTTATTTTATTGATGTTCAAATGCAGTGTCTAAAATGATCTAGTATTATTTCAGATAGATGTCCACCCACCAAAGGCTATGCTTCGTGCTTATCTGGATTGATGTGTTCAAAGCTGGGGAAGGTTCCAAGGAGAGTTTTGCTGCCTGCAATTTTTCAGTTATCAGAGAAAAGAGCAGCCAGCTTACTCTCTGATAAAAAAAGAAACTGAAAAAGTCTTAGCCTCGACAGATGGAAAGAGAAATTGAGTTTGAAAATGAAACCTTACGCTATTTTCTTTCAATAAATCTTGGAAGAAGACTTTATGAAGATCTTGTTGGTTGAACTGGGTACAAAAGGCCTGACCCATGGAACTCTGGCATGTTTCAGGATTCCCATTTAATTCACAGTAAGCTGTTTGTAAAGATATTGTAAAATATATTTATAAAATACATTTTAGGAATTCTCCAGCATTCTGGATCATTTGAAAGGGGAAAAATTTGTGATGGAAGGAAATGTCAATCTTCTACTGTATAAAAGGAATCAAGATAGGTGCTCACTGCTCATATGAGTAAGCAGGGCCGGATTTAGATGAAAAGAGGCCCTAGGCTATTCCACTTATGAGGCCCTTTCACCAGTGGTGGGATTCAATTTTTTTAACAACAGGTTCTGTGGGCGTGGCTTAGTTGGGGTGTGTGGCTTGGCAATCATGTGACTGGGTGGGCGTGGCTAGCTGGTCACGTGACTGTGTAGGCGTGGGTAGCTCGTCATGTGACCGGGTGGGCGTGGCTATGTGCATAAACTTTTTTCAGAGGGCTGAAAAAAGTCATTTCTGACTGGGCCTCGCACTTTTGACCGGTCCTCACACTTATGACCATCCTCACATTTATGCCCGTGCAGCTTTCTTAACAACCATGTCACTCATTTCACAACTGCTTCTCTTCACCATGGTGACAAGATAGGGCAAAAACGTAAAATGTGAGGACAATCGTAAGTTCAAGGACTGGTCAAAAGTGTGAGAACCAGTCAAAAATAACTTTTTCAGCCCTCTGAGTAGTCCATATGCACAAAAGGACTACCCAGAGGGCTGAAAAAAGTCATTTCTGACTGTGCCTCACACTTTTGACCGGTCCTCACACTTATGACCATCCTCACATTTATGCCCGTGCAGCTTTCTTAACAACCATGTCACTCATTTCACAACTGCTTCTCTTCACCATGGTGACAAGATAGGGCAAAAACGTAAAATGTGAGGACAGTCGTAAGTTCAAGGACTGGTCAAAAGTGCAAGGACCAGTCAGAAATAACTTTTTCAGCCCTCTGAGTAGTCCATATGCATTAAAGGATACAGCAACAGAGAGGGATGAAGGAAGGGAAGGGAAATTAGAGTAGGAGGGAGGGTAAGAGAGGGAAGAAGAGAGGAAGAGAAAGGAGAAAGGAAGAGGAAGTAGGGAGGAGAAGAAGAGGGGGAGGAAGAGAAAGTAAGAAGGAAAGAAAAGAGAGAGGTGGTAGGTTTGAGGAGAAAGATTGCTGTACAATAAAAAAGATGAAAGGGAAGAAAGCCAACCCCAAACAAATATAAAGATATTAAGATAAAGAATGAATTGTTAAACTTTAAAGAATAAAAGAGAACAAATATGAATAAATAACAATAATTAGAAACACACATACAAACATACAATGTATTTTTTTTGAACAGAGTATTTGCCCGGTTCACAAATTTAAACAGTGTTTAGTCATTTCAATTAAATTTACAATTTCTATATTTCCTTTTTGCCATATTTATTCCTCATCTATTTTTGTAAAAAACCAATATTACCCTTCATCCTCATCTCTAATCTTAATCAAATTCAATTTTTCTGTTATGTATTGATACTTTTCAGCGGGAGTTTCAAACCTGCCTGAGTTTCTGATTGGCTGACAGTCCCTCCAGGATTATATATAAGGAGGGCTGCAGCCCCTGAGTTTTTGCTGAAGTCTCACTGTATATTAAAGAACTGTTGTCACTAGCCTGCTTGTGCCTCTTGTTATTCCCGAACCACTTCATTGGCGACGAAGGTGGGATTGAGGCCACAAGAGGTGAAACAGTGAGACCACGAGCTTCAGCTAGGTGACGAGGCGAACCACAGGAGGCATACCGAACATGTCTGCCTACGTTCCGCCCAAGCCTTTTGATCTGACCCATGAAAAATGGGTCTCGTATCTAACGAGGTTTGAATGCTCGCTCGAAGCCAGCGACATGCAAGGGCTCTCCGCTAATCGGAAGAGAGCCCTCTTCCTAAGCCACTGCGGACCGGACGTGTTCGAGATGGCAGAGTCACTTTGTGAGCCAACGCCGGTCCAGACCATTTCCTGGGACACCCTGATGGCAACTCTCTGGGCTCATTACGTTCCCGTGCCCTCCAAGTTCGTGCAACGATACCAACTCAGACAGCGCGTACAATGAGAGAGAACCGGTCAGCGCGTACATGGCGAGCCTGCGAAAAGCCGCAACCCACTGCGACTATAGGGACTTGGACGATGCGTTGCTTGAGCAACTAATCTGTGGGGTTCGAGATATAAGGCTACAAAGGCGTTTGCTCGCCAAACCTGACTTAACGCTTGCTGGAGCCCTAGACGAAGCCAGGGCTCATGAAGCTTCAACAAAAGCTGCAGAAACGCTGCAGCGTCCGCTGACCAGCAAAGACAGCCCCAAGTCCACACCAGTGCACAGGGAAGACGCCGGATCCACCTCGGAGTCCGAGTCTGATGAGGACGTCTTCCGAACAGAACACCACAGAAAAGACGCAGGCAGCCCTCGGCGAAACTGCCCCAGCTGTGGCGGGCACCATGATAGACTGTCCTACAAATACAGGGAGGCTATTTGCAGGCGTTGCGAGAAAAAAGGGCACTTGGCGTGAGTCTGTAGAGCCATTCTGCCCAGAAAACACCAACCACGTGAGCGCCGTAGCCAACCAGAATCAACGTGTCAGAAGCATCCAATGAGAGAAGGCGGCGCGAAGAAACGGCGTGAATTTGAACCACGAGATGGCCGCAGCGTACACATAGACCAGGCCAGCACGGCGATCGAGGACAAAGTCAGCACGGTGGTTGAAATCAACGGCAAGCCATGCTCGATGGAGATCGACACCGGATCAGCTCTCTCCATAATGTCGTGGGCAACCCTGAAGACCCTCCTGCCGTCGTTCCGGAAGGACCAGCTATCCAAGCAAAGACTACGCATCCTAGACTACCAGGGAAATCGGGTCCCCCTCGAAGGCATGGGCACGTTTCGAGCCATCTACGGAGACTACGAAAAAGACCTGCCGCTGACCATCGTGTCAAAGCAGCTACCCAGACTTCTAGGCATGGGGTGGATCCGAGCCCTTGGCATGGGCTTCACTGGCGTCCACCGAATGTCCGAGCTGTCACTGAAGGACAGCCTCCTGAACGAGTTCCAAGACGTCTTCAGGGACACATTGGGCAAGTATGTGGGGACCCCTATCTCCCTAAACCTAGACCCCAACATAACCCAAATAAGACTTAAAGCCAGACGGGTGCCTTTCGCATTAAAACCAAAGATCGATGCGGAACTGGACAAATTAATTAAACAAGGGGTGTTGGTCCCCGTTGACCACACGAAATGGGAGACCCCCATAGTGACCCCAGTTAAATCTGACAGCGCAATCAGAATTTGCGCTGACTACAAGTGCACGATCAACAAGGCTTTACAGCCGAGCGCCTATCCGGTGCCGATCGTGCATCATCTACTACACTCCCTGGGGCCCGGCAAAATTTTTGCGAAATTAGACCTAGCTCAGGCCTACCAACAATTACCAGTTGACGACGCCACGGCAGAGGCACAGACAATTGTAACTCATAGGGGTGCATTCAAATGCACCAGACTCCAGTTTGGGGTGAGCGTCGCACCCGGCCTTTTTCAAAGCACCATGCAGCGCCTCTTGCAAGGGCTCCCGGGGGTGGTGCCCTATTTTGACGATGTTTTAATCAGCACTCAGGATGAACGTCAACTAGCGGACAGACTGAGGAATGTCCTATCCAGATTTAGGGAAGCGGGACTTAAATTAAAGAAAAACAAATGCATGATCGCTGTCCCCTCCGTCGAATTTTTGGGGTACAGGGTGGATGGCACAGGCATCCACCCCACCGAAAGTAAAGTGAGAGCAATCAAAAACGCACTAGCCCCCAAAACCAAAGCGGAGCTCCAAGCCTTCCTTGGACTGCTCAATTTTTATTCAATGTTTTTGAGGGACAAGGCCACAGCTGCAGATCCTTTACACAAACTTTTAGGTAAAAATGTACCTTGGGTTTGGGGAAAAGCCCAAGCAGCCGCTTTCGAGGCTGTAAAGAGATTTCTATCCGAAGATAGCTTCTTAATACAATACAACGCGGCGCTACCACTTGTATTGGTTTGTGACGCCTCCCCCGTAGGAGTTGGTGCTGTCCTAGGCCATAGACTACCAAATGGCCTAGAGGCGCCTATTGCATTTTACTCTCGCACCCTGTCAAGCGCAGAGCGGAACTATAGTCAGTTGGACAGAGAGGCTCTGGCTGCAATTGCGGGGGTTAAAAAATTCCATGAATATCTCTATGGCCGCCAATTCGAACTTGTGACTGACCACCGGCCTCTGCTTGGACTCTTGGCCGGTGACAAGCCCACCCCCGCTGCCCTGTCCCCATGGTTGACCAGGTGGGCCATTTTCCTGTCGGCCTATTCATACCAGCTTGTCCATCGACCCGGACAGACCTTGGGCCACGCGGATGCCCTCAGCCGCTGCCCCCTCCCCGACTTACTGGTCAACCCCACGTCGGAGACCCCCGTTCTACTGATCGACACCATGACTTTGGGACCTATCTCCTCTTGCGAGGTGGCAAAAGCCTCTGCTAGGGACCCTGTAATTCGTACTGTAATGGGTTGGGTCCTTAAGGGGTGGCCAGTCAAGGCGGTCGGTGGGGAGTACCAGGGCTATGTTAACAAACGTAACGAATTATTTATGCAAGGGGGTTGTTTGTTGTGGGGTGATAGGGTGGTAATACCAACGAAACTGAGAACGAGGGTCCTGGAGTTACTGCACGAGGGGCATCCAGGGATTGTCCGAATGAAAAGTTTAGCCCGCAGTTATGTCTGGTGGCCCAACATGGACCAAGTCATATCCGAGTGGGTTGGGAAGTGCAGACCCTGTCAGGAGTCTCGGCCCAATCCCCCGATAGCGCCCATCCGAGAGTGGGAGAAACCAAAAGGACCATGGGGGAGGATCCATATTGATTTTGCCGGCTCCTTCCATGGGCAAACATTTTTAATCGTAGTCGATGCCTTTTCGAAATGGCTCGAAATAATTCTAATGCCCTCTACCACAGCCGAGGCAGTCATCAAAGTCCTTCGCAAGCTATTTGCCACACATGGCCTACTGGATACTCTAGTATCTGACAACGGCCCTCAATTCACAGCGACCCTGTTTGAGAGCTACCTGGCCGGGCTGGGCATCCGCCATGCCCTATCGGCCCCGTTCCATCCGGCTTCTAATGGCTTGGCTGAACGTTTCGTAAGAACGGTCAAAGAAGCATTGTCCAGGCTAGATAACGGGGACTGGCAGGCCAGGATAGACCAATTTCTAGCCATCCAGCATGCCACACCATGCATGGCCACAGGGAGAAGCCCAGCCGAACTCCTCATGGGCAGGAAGCTTTGGTGCGTGTTAGACAGGCTTCACCCCAATTACACACACGAGAATTTCAAGGGAGAGACCACCGGACTTAGACAGTTCCAGGTGGGGTCCCCGGTGTTTGCTCGCAATTATGCTAGCGGACCTCTATGGGTTGCAGGAACCATAGTGGGCATAACGGGCCCAAAATCGTACACGGTAGACGTAGGGGTGGACAGACTCTGGAAACACCACATAGACCAACTTAGAAAAAGAATAGTCGGCGAAGCAAACATCAACTTAGACATCTCTGAACCTAACTACAATAACTTTCCCAAAACAGCTAACTCAAGCCCGGGTTTGAGAGAATACTTAGCTGACAAGCCGTGGTTCCAGCGCTGCCCCAGCGAGTCGCCACTCCCAACCGGGGATAACCACGCCCCAGACAAAATCCAGAAGGTTCCATTGGCGGAGCCGGGAGAGACAGAAAGTCCCTCTGACCAGCTCGACGCCCCACCAAACACTGAACTGCGCAGGTCAACTAGGACGAGAACTCGGCCAGGGCACCTGCGAGATTTTGTGTGTACTTATGTAAATATTTGAGTGTTAGTGCCTTCTGGGAAGGGAGGGGTGTTATGTATTGATACTTTTCAGCGGGAGTTTCAAACCTGCCTGAGTTTCTGATTGGCTGACAGTCCCTCCAGGATTGTATATAAGGAGGGCTGCAGCCCCTGAGTTTTTGCTGAAGTCTCACTGTATATTAAAGAGCTGTTGTCACTAGCCTGCTTGTGCCTCTCGTTATTCCCGAACCACTTCATTTTCCCTTCTATTCTATATTATACCCTTCCCATTGTCATTTATTTTTATATCCATCCTCACATTGGTTAATTATGTAATATTAGTTGTTTAATATAAATTCAACATTTTAATATAAATCAATTAGTTATATAACTACCTTTTTTGTATATTAATCAATATGAACATGAATATTCCAATTATTTCCATGCAATCCAATTTCTTACAAATCCATTAATTATATTTACCAATAATAATAAACCAAATAATTTCCCCCATATATTCCTCCAAACCACAACTTAACCATTTCTGCTTTCAGAAATATACAGTTAATAGTATCTCAATTATTACAATTCCCTAGTTAAATAGAGCTTTTTTTCTTTTGTGTTTTAAAATCCTGAACTCTCCTCTTTTCCCCTAAATTTCCCATTGTTTGCACCTACCTTTTTTGGTGAGGAAAAAGAAAAGAATTCTGCCTGCCTAATTTTCCAGCCTTGCAGCAACAGCAAAGCAGTTTCAGTTTCGTTTCTCAGCATAGGTAGGGGGAAAAAAATCAGCACTCTTTGCAAGGAAGTAGAAGAGCCCTGAGCAAAACAGCTGAGACAAATCAGCTGAGAGCCGGGAGGCCAATTAGCCTATGCTGAAGCTCCGTGGGCCAATAAAATTACAAAAAAAAAACCCGAACCCTTTGTTAAATTGCTGGCTCCCCCGCCCCTCGCCCACCACTATTTATTGGCAATAAATAGTAGTGAGGAGGGGCGGGGCAAGCCAGCAATTTAACAAAGGGTTCGGCTGCACCACTGGCTCTAGGGCGGCCCTTTGAAGCCCCACGGCAAGAATTTGAAGTTTTTTTTCCTCTAGCCATCGGAGGCAGCAATAGATTGGGAGTGGGCGGGGTAAGCGAACGGCCAGCGATCCAACAGAGCAGAGAGTGAGGGTGAGTGAAGGCGTGGAAGCTGCTTTCTCCATCCTGCTCTCTTGCGTCTGGAGCCGGTGGGGAACCACGTGGCAGCCCACGTGGATCCCAGGCAGCGGAACTCAGGCTAGGGAAGGGGTGGGCAATTGTGGCTCTTTTACAACCTGTGGCCTTCAACTCCCAGAATTCCTGAGACAGAATTCCAAGCTGTCTCAGGAATTCTGGAAGTTGAAGTCCACAGGTTGTAAAAGAGCCACAATTGCCCACCCCTGGCTACGGTAGGCTGGCGGCGCACGGGTGGAAGGCGAGGGGCGGGGCGGGCGAGCCAGCAATTTAACAAAGGGTTCGGCTGAACCCCCTAGAACCCCCAGAGTCCCACCACTGTGTAGGCCCCTCTTGATCTTGAGGCCCTAGGCTGAAGCCTAGTTAGCCTATAGGAAAATCCGGCCCTGTGAGTAAGTAAAAAATGCTGGCTAGGGAATTCTGGGAGTTGAAGTCCACAAGTCTTAAAGTTCCCAAGGTTGGGAACCCTGAACTAAAGAATCTGTTGAGTGATCCCCATCACATCTGTTCCTGGTCTTTTACTCATCCCTCAAACTTACATTTTCACTTCCTTTTTCTTGTTTTCATTGTCTGTCATTCTATCCTGCTAGGGCCAGTCAAAGACTATTTCTACAGCTGCTATCAGCATTTCTTTGTCATATTTTAGCTTCCCCAATGGACAACTGCCACCACATCATTCTTCTGAATCATCTTTTCTTACTAAATAGCTACATTTTACTTCCTTTTCGGTTTTATTTTGTTTATCTTGTGGTTTATTCCAATAGAGGCATATACTGGCCTTCTGCTATCACTGAATCTATTGCCCAGCTTCCTTCCTGATTAAAGATGCCAAATGATGACGCACCCATCCACCCTATTTCTTAATCAGGACACTTTTTATGCACTCAGCAAAATTTTGCAATGGCAAAATCATGATCCAGACGATATAGTCAGCAATGAGGGCTTTAAAAGCCAGCTGCGGGTCACGCAGCACATCTATTGACTGGCTTTATAATTTAAGAGAGATCATTTCAAACAAAACAGGAACTGACCTTCCTAAAGTCCACCTTGCTACTGAACTTTTATTGCCATTTGTTTCTACTAATGATGTCCTTTAAAGTTGTTAGAACATTCAAATGTATTTAAGGAAGTAACAGAAACAATGAAATTAGGAGTCAGAAATCAATTTAAGAAAGCATTTAAAATTAATGACCGATTTGTGTTTTGCCTGCAGTATTTGAGATCGTTTAGTTACCTACGACTCAGTGGAGGAAGTGAAATAATCGATCCTATTCTAATCAATTTTTACTGAGAGTGGATATTATATTAGAACCAACATTTGATATATTGCTCAAATTAGGTTAGTTATCATGGTTTTCAAACATGATTAGATGTTGGAAATAGGAGATTCTTCACAGAGAACGTCAGTAATATCAACTACCTCTGCTTACAACAAGTAGTCCTTGACTCTTTGACTTATAACAAGTAGGACCAGAATTTCTATTGCCAAGAAAGGCAGTTAAGTGAGCTCAGCCTCACAAGCATATCCTCAGGTCCCTGTATCAACTCTGCCACCTTCTTCTGGGTGCTTCTTGGGAAACATGAAATTTCCTTATGCCTCCAGGCTGCATTTGGCCCATAATGTATAGTACAAACAAAACAAAGGTTATGTGGGAGTAGGAGGAAAACAGAATAGAAGAGTCAAAATCAAAACATAACCAAAATGGTATCATGCATTATGTATGCTTTACAACAATATAATTAAAACACACAAACATAATTAGTTGTTGACATTATTTAATAAGTCTGCAGTGATTAGACTCATAAGGGAAAATATGATTTGGCGTGCTTGGAGGCTACATCTGTCAGCAGCTACTTTAAAAAAACGTCTTTGATATCTCTCTTCTTAGATGGGGAAAATAACTGTAACACTCAATAGGAAGGTAATACAAAAATCTGAGTTTCCATGAAAATGCTATCAAATGTGGATGGCACAATTGCTGAATAGTTCTAATTCTTCTCCATCTCATTTCTAGTCTGGTTTTAAATTTCTCAGCTACCAGTTTAGACAGATATGGCAACCACACTCATCTGGAAAATATCCTGCACTGGAGTGCATTTGATGTGCAGGATGGACTCTCTAACCAGAACATTTCCAAAAGAGTGTCCATTTTGAACTTCGAAGGGTAAAATGAACTGAGGCCAAAGTACTTGAAAAATCCTCTCCATCCATATCAGCCTGCTGAAATAGGCTTTAGGGAACCATCTCAAAAAACCTCTTTTGTTCAGTCTCTTCAGTATCCTTGGCTTTTAGCTGCAGTTAACGGGTTTACATTTGAGTAATGTCTATAGGTGGATTCTTTTAATTTATTTATTGGTTCAATTTATATGCCGCCCTTTTCCGGAGACTCAGGGCGGCTTACAATGTGTTAAGCAATAACTTAACTGTCCCTTTTATTGTTTTTTTAAAAACATTTTTTAAAAATATATAAAGTAATCTAAATATATTTAAAGGAATCAAATCAAAATTAGATACAGGGATTTTTCTTAGGCTGTTCAGCGAATGTTTATAAGTTTTAAGAGTTGTCAGAAAGTCTTGCATCTTTACACTACCATGCTGCAAACTTCATGTTTGAGGAAGGGACTGGGTTTTTGTTGTTTGGCTTCCCTTCAGGACGTCTCTCCTGAAGCTTTTTCATTCAACGCTGACAAAAGTGTAGCTTCAATCTTAAATGGTAGCTAGCAGTCGGTAACATCCCTGGTGCTATATGATACAGTTTTTCACAAATCATTGCCAATAAAAAAAAGGAATAAAGATTCGGAATCCCAGAAGATATCAAGATGGGGACAATTGCTGTTATTAAGTCATTTCTCATTAGTATTTTGCTAATTAATTTTCTGAGAATAGAAAAAGTTAGATTTGATAGCAGAAAATCATTCTCCAGTCATTCTAATGATTGGTAATTCCCCACTTGGGAAAAATATAGCTCCATTAGAAGTTTCAGACCTTCAGTAATTTATTGTAGCTAAGATTTACAGTATCTATTTCAAATTGTAACATTCTACAGGTAGTTCTCAATTTACAACCATTTGTTTAATTGACTGTTCAAAGTTACAATGGCACTAAAAAAAATAACCTATGATTGTTTTTCACACTTATGACTGTTGCAGCATCTCCATGGTCACATGATGAAAATTCAGACATTTGGAGCAAACCTCACATAACAACTGCCTCGCTTAGCAATAGAAATTTTGGGCTTAATTCTAGTCGTCAGTCAAGAACTACCTGTACAGAGCACTATTATTTCCCTATGCCAATCCAGTTCATGGGTATTCAAAGTCATATAATATTTTTATTACTCCATTAATTAAATACAGTAAAAAAACAACAAAAATGCACAATGCACAAACTTATAAAGAATAAAAAATAGATTAAGACCACAGGCTATATATTTATAGTAGATGCATCTTAATATGTAAAACATTTACAGTTTCAATAAAGAGTAGCTATATTTCATTAAAATCATCCATAATTAATCTAGGTGAAAAAGAAATTTGTTCATCCGTTGTTAATAAAACCAACTCTGTAAACCATCAAGTAATTGGAGCCATATATTTATCCATCTAATGTTAAATAACAAGGATTTTTTTGCTATAAGTGAGATAGATAATATTTCTTTGTCTGATGTCAATCTCCATGCAATAGGGGTAATGACAAGGGGAATATGAACAGTTGAGAATATAAAAACTCCATTTTATCTGACAGTTCAGTTAATAAATGTAATAACTTTTTCCCTGGAAAGATAAACTATAGTCGATTGTACAAACTTGTGTTTACAATATTAATCTCATTGATTTCCAGTTGCAGGATGATTTACTCCTACACTGATAAATAAATCTGAAGTATTATTTTTGTTGCAGAAGATGTAGTTTAATATTTATTGAAGTTTTTGATATTAATGTTAATCTTTTCCTATTGCCAAATGCCTTTTTAAGATTCCAGGGATATAATTGCTATTTGTTCTTCCCTATCCTTATTCAAATCCATCCAATCTACCATAAATTTAATACTGTCTGATCAGTGTGTTTTTTTAAAAAAGCTAATTTAACCATTCTTAATTACAAAAGGTATAACTTTTTGCAATTTATTTACTGGAATTATTTGGATATTAATCAAGAAACAAGCTGATAATTAGAAGTTAAAGTATGAGGTTACTTGGATGAGTATAACTGTAATATAAGCTTCATTAAATGATAAAAAGCTTCTCTCAATTTTTTTCTGCCATTCAATGATGTCTGATTCTCTGAGGACAAGTCCCTGTAATTTTCTTGGCAAGGTTTTTCAAAAGTAGTTTGCCATTGCCTTCTTCCTAGGGCTAATTGCTAATTGCAGGTGATCCATTTTAGTAAAAGAGGCCTCTATATCCTCATGAGAGTCTCAGGCTGTACAGATTTTAGAATTTATGTGCAAATGAACTATAGCATATTTTATTCCTTACTAACTCTAATAATTTAATAGCTATAATAATTCTTTTCTTCTTTAAGCAATTTACAAAGATTTGGCTAGGTTTTCCATTATCTCCCAAATACATTTAACATAAACATCAACACAGATCTTTGTGATAAGGGATTATTTCACTCTAATCTAATATTCTGCATCTCTCTATTTAAACTATTAATAGGACTCTTAGTCATCTGTGCTCAGAGTTTTACCTTATTTTTCAAACTGTAGGCTGCTCCTGAGCAAACTGTATTTTCCTTGGGTTAATCCAATCCAGTTTACAAATGTGCATGGTCTCCATTAATTTAGTTTACTTTATTGTCATTGCACCTCATACAACAAAATTAAATGCTATCTTCAGTACACATTATAACTGTTGAATATGTAAATAGGAAGTGAAGCCAGGAGCAAAGGCTTCACTCCGGTCCGAGTAAACAGTAGAGTTAGCATGCCGCTGCTCATAGGTGTACTCGAGCGGCGGGGAAAATAAGACGATGTCAGTGGCCAGACTGTCGAACAGAGCCCTTTAAAAGAGAGTGCTGTCAGCCAAGCCTGGCTGAGTTGTATTGCCTATACTACAATAAAGAGCTGAAGTCACTATGCTGGAGTCCTGCCTCTTCAATCAACTCCAGATCTAACAATAACTATAAAAATAAAACACAAACATACATCCTTCACATTCTATACAATTGAACTGAAAACCCCTGATATTGCATTAATATTTTATTATATTACATAACAACAACAACAATAATAATAAACTATTTGTGGGGAAGATATTGAAGACAAAGTTACTGAGAGAATATATTCTGTCCACTTACTGTACAAAATATAATTCTATAAACTTTGCAGGGAATAAGTCCCATCTATTTAAATGGCACTCAGTTGTAAGGAGACATGTCATTTTGCTATATGCATATTTAATTGATGTATCATCAAGTAGGTGTCAACTCTTGGAAAAGATTTTTGATGATTTCCCCAACCCAGTTTTTCTATCTTGTTGCTGATCATTCTCTTCTTCCATTTCACTTTACCCTTCTCAGCAGTAGAGCCTTCTTATAAAGCTAGATCTTTGCATAATATATCCAAAGTAGGATAATTTGAACGTGCTCATTTGTGCCTGAGTGAGACCTCTAGGCTGATTTGTTTGATAATCCATTTCTGTTTTCTTGGCTGTTCACAGTTTTCCGAGAAATTTTCTCCAGCACCAAAAGGATTATCACACTTTAGTGACAACAGCCCCATTCATCCTGAGTAGAAGACAGTAACTAACTACCCCCGTATTTTTATCAAGAGAAGCACCCATCTTTTTTTTAGCACATTTTCTTCACAGAAGTTAAAAAATCATGCAGTCTTCCTGTCGTGTTGGCTTTGAATTTTAAATATGTTCCTGCAAATCAAAAATGGAAGCCATCTAAGTTCAGATGACCCGATTAATCATTGGTAACATTCCTAACCTGGTTAAAAAACCACCCACTGCAAAGGTGAGAAGAAAAGAAAGAAAACAAAATGTGCATCTCAAACCAAGCTTTTCAGTATAGTGTAGTTTATATAAAGAAACATCTAAAGCAGGGGTGTTCAGTTTTGGCAGCTTTAAGACTTGCGGACTTCAGCTCCCAGAATTCCCCATGCATGGCTGGCTGGGAATTCTGGGAATTGAAGTCCACAAGTCTTAAAGTTGCCAAGGTTGGACACCTCTGATCTAAACGGTCCCAAGAATCAAATAGGTTTTCTCTCTGGGTGACAAGATACTGGCCTCTGTGGCCCTCTCATATTCTCAATGTGGACTTTTTAATGAGAAGGATGCAAATGAGAAAATGTCCTCAACACTGTAGCTACCACATATTTTGTATTTATATACATTTTATCTTTGTAGAGACTTTTCGCACTGCAATTGGTTATTTGTAATTAATCAGTAATATTTAACAAAAGCAGACCGGAAAGTTGTATGCCACAAACCTATTTATAAATCAAATTTGTTCTTATACTAGTTCACCGTTGCTATTCCAGTAATTTTTAATGCCTTATATGGAACTCGCTACTAAAATATCTCACTCAGGATTTCTATAAGGTTTCCAGCAGAAATCTGAGCATTTAATTCAAGATAGGAAACTAGCGGCTCCCAGTTTAAAATCCATTTTTGCAAGGATTTTACGCAGCTCTCCGCCCAGCGTGAAACCGCCTTCCAGCCAAAATAAAATAAAATAAAATCGGGACAGGCGGCTGGGATTGGAGGAGGCCGCAGCCAACCGGCGATCGCCTGGTCTCGGCTGAGCGCGGAGAAAGATATAAAAGCTGCAAGAACGGAATTTTTCCGCCGCTTTTTGCCCTTTGATCTGTTTCTTCTCACCTGCATTTGCCAGCCGGGGCCTCAGGTCTGGTAGGCGTATCGTGCGAGCCTCCCTTGCACAGCGCCCCCTGGAGTTCTCATCGCTTTTGCCGCCCGCTTTCTCTCCGCCTTTCCCGACGTGGTTTTGCACACTTGTCAGTGAACAAAATCATTAATAGTTATTGTATTTTAAAGGGAGAGATGAACGAGCCTGCCCCTCCCGATTTCACTTTTTTCTTCCTGAATGTTGCAACTGGTGAACGGGCGCCGCGAGCGCCGGTTTAGTGAGATGAAGGGGCTCCGTCCGAGCCCCCTCCGGGGGAAACAGTAGGCGACCGTGAAGGCGCAAGAGGCGGGTCCGGCTTTGCTTCACTCCCGTGAGGACGTAGGAGGAGTTGAGGATTCCCTTGTTCCTCAATTGCAATAATTCTTCTAAAGAAGGGCTGCGAGTATTGCGTCTTTAAACAAAGCCCATCTTTCTTGCCTTCCGCCTTGCTGAGGCGCAGGGTGGAAAGGAGGAGGTGCACCGCTTTCCCGTCGGTGTTGCAGGGCCGCGGGGGGGAAAACAAGGGAAGCCTGGATGCTTGCTGGGGAGCCCCGCGTGGAGAAAGGAGTAACCAAGTTTCCTCCCGAGGGTTTCCCGCCTTTCTTTTTTGTGGCTGCTTCGCGGCCCTTGATCGCAGCCCACGTAATTGCCAGATTTTCCCAGTTATGCTCGAAGAAAGAACTGGGAGGCAGCTTTTGAGGAATGTGAAACATGGCATAAGAATACATTTTTAAATATATATATATATATATAAAATATATATATATATATATTAATATATATATATATATATATATATATATATATATATATATATATATATATATATATATATATATATATGTTTTTCTTCTAGCCAGGTTTTCCCTAGAAGAAAAACACACATAAACCCTACGAAGAAGTAAGAAAATTGATATATATATATATAATTTATAAATTTTACAAATTTATATAATTATACATTTATAAATAAATACAAACATGGTATTAGGCTCTTCCCACGTTGATAGAAGGTAATATTTGTAGCTCAGAGTTGAACTGTGGGGTCCTTTTGGTGCTCTTTGAGCTTGGGGGTTTCTTTCCATATTGGTTTTGTGAACTTTTAACTTCGATTTATTACAATAAATTATACGTTCCACTTAATGGCAGTTGGGATCAGTTTATGGTATTGGTGTAGGATTAAAAACAAAAATAAAGACAATTGTTTTCAATCACTCTCACGCACCATTGGGAAGTAAAAGGACTCCATTGATGTTGGCAAACACCATCTGGAGGGGGATTCCTCAACCAGAGTTTTCCAATCCATAGCATCTGTGCCTTATACAGTAGTGCTAACATCTTTCAGGCACTGCATTAAGGCCCCAAATACATCTCCTACCCAGCATAAGGTAGAGATAATTAACTGAACATCCCCAGCATACTAAGGTTACCTCATCCTAGGCCATTGATGTAGATTAGATGCTAAACAGTAAAAGGGAGAGGACCAAGACCCAGAAGATTTAAAATACCCGTGGCAGAAACTAATGGTTCTAGGTGAGCAAACTAGTGGAGAAAGCCAGAGAAGATAACTGCTGTATTCATAAATACTAAAAGTTCAACCCTGAGAGAGTTGGGGCCCTGCCCACAATGAAAAATGCCAAGACTACTGTGATGCTAATTGTGAAGACCCTCAATGTTTTTACTTAACACTTGGAAGTGTTTGAGTTCTTTAATCATGAAGCAGTTATCCTTTAAACATGCATTTATTTTTCCAAGTTTGCCTCACTTGGATTGCATACCTAAGAGAAACTCAAGAGCTCACATACAATTAAATATAAAAACTCCCAGTGCTTCATATTTCTGCTGGTTCCTTGGTTTCTTTTCTGGGTTGATTTAAAATGCCGGTTATTAACTACAAAGTCCTATGTTTTCCATAGTATCTTCCTGACCAATCTTGCAGGGGTTGCTGTGCATCTTGGTTGCTTTGATTAATGTCATATTTTGAGACTCTGGAAGTGCACCTTCTCTGTTGTAACAGCACCTGCCCTCTGAATTAGGTCTCTCCCTCCCCTTCCCAGATCTGGATATTCCCCATCCTGCTCTTATTTAGAAGAGCCATGAATACCTTGCTCTTCATCCAGGCCTTTGGTAAGGGAGTGTGAGAGTCCTCACTTCATTCCATCTGCTCTGTCATTCTTGCCATCTTTTATCTTTGTTTATCCTCAAATAATTAGGTCCTATGTGATCCAGAGTGTTGGGAATCAGGAGATGTACAACTTTAATAAATTATGATTACATAAAACCACTCTGTCACTAATAATTTGGATTGCATTTGCAATTAGGATGATGACATCCATCTGATTCCTTGGCCAATTGGTAGCCACAATATTAATTTTCCATTTATGCGTGAACAATATTTAAAGCAATATTTCTCTTAACTCTAAGATGAACTCTAGTCTGTATTAATAAGAACTGTAGTTGCATTGTTTTGTTTACTGGAACAAATTCCTGGAAGTTGATAGGCATTATGTTTACTGCAGAGTGGCCTACTTACCCAAATCAGTTATTTGCTGATTTTCCACAAGTCTGATTTGCATCCTTATTAGAGATTAGAGCTTTCATAGAATAATGTGAGCATGTTTATGGTAAAACTGGGCTTTGTTTGGACTTGTAACATACAGAGTGAAAATGGATACTAGCCAAAGCTGATTGGTGTTGTCTTTTTTTAACATAACATATCATACAGTAGAAATGATTAATCCTAGTAACCCAGTCTAAGCTTCTCTGTCTTTCTGTTAAAGAAGACATAAGAGTCTTGATTGAACAAAGCCATATCAGATAGCAGAGATCAACATATGTGGTCCTCCTTGGTGATGTCGGTCATTTGAAAAATTACATCTTAGACTGGAAATGAATTAATGGATGAAATAAAGGAATATACATATGAATTTGTGAAAGGATATAGCATCTGAATAGCAGAGGTCTGCTCTTATGGAGGTGTAAGCTTGAATGAATGAATGAAAGGGCTGGAATAGTGTGGAAGTCAATATGTTTCTCTGTAGAATGAACTCTACCACCCGAGAGGTAAATCCATGCTTCTGGGTCTTTAGGGCAGCTAGAAAGGGATTACAGAAGAATTTCACTCCAAGCAGATGGGCCTTGGTTTCTCTTACAGTGGAGTTAATGGGTTACATACCTTGCTGATATCTGAAAGGGGCAAGTGCAGCTTCTTAGAAAAGGTAGCCCAATCTTATGCAGTGAGCAACATAAAACACTGAGATTCAATAGCTATAAAGCTTTATTGATTTCAACATTTAAGAAAAAGATCAACTGTATGTTCATTCACTCATACTACTTACATGTCTCCTGCTTGTAGCTGAATTAACCAGCTCAATCTGGGTTAAAGGGTGGGGAAGAGGAAAGATTTATAGTTCAGATGGAAGGTGTGGAGCAGGGGTGGGTTCTACTTACCTTTACTACCGGTTCACATTGCGCTGGCATGCGCAGATCACCTATGATGACGTCCAGGTCAGTGGGCGGAGCCTCCTGCCGGTTTTACTACTGGTTCTTGCGAACCGGTTCAAACGGGGGGGCAACCCACCACTGGTGTAGAGTCTTCCAAAAGGAACAGTATAGGTTCTTTCTGTATTTTTACTCACCAGTATATATTATTTTACAGCTTCAGATTTTTTTTAATCTGTTAGGTTAAACCTCATTTGCTGCATGTCAGATAACTTGTTCTTATCCCTGGTTGCTGTCCTCTGGTCTCAATGAATTATTTGAGTGTACAACTAACGTGTCCAGCTAGAGACCCCATTCTTCCATTCCCAGATAGTGATAACATAGAGATTCGCTGCTTATTACTTTAACTATCACACTTGCAATCTCTGGCTGCTTAGTCATTGTAGTTCGAATGGGAAAATGGAAAGCATAGACCAAAAATATCTGGGTTTAGTTGTTACCTCATTCCCTTCCCCACCAGCTGCTTTTTATATTTTGGTTCAGAGCTAGGTTACATCACCATCATGCATTTTGGATGCAGACATCAAATCTAGCTTGAACCTTCTACTCTTGGTCAGTTTCTTGCATCCCGCACTGGGAAGAAATTCAACTTAGTCTATTAAGTGTGAAGGGGGGGGGGGGAATCCATTGTGCTGCATTCATTCGTTACTGTGCCCAACAATTTTGAACAAGTTCCAAGAACTGTAGTAAGCCAAGAACTAAACCTCAAAGTGCATTTTGTCCACTTTAGCACCATAAATTGATTAGTACTGAAATGACCTTGTCGTGGGTCAGTGCTTATGTGGAAACAGTAGACTGTCATTTTTCTGTAGCTTCTATATACATTGTTGAGCAGCGCCGTGTTTTATATAAAGACAGTATAGAGAAGTTACGATTTATAATAGAAGATACCCGTTTGCCTATCTGTATTGTTATTTACGATGATGAAAGGAACATGCAGAGCTTTTCTTCCTGTAAGAATCTAAATCATTTTTTTTGTTCCTTTGTACTTCAGAATGCATCCAACTACTAAGCAGATCTGCATGTCACAATCTGTTAACCTTGGAATGTTATAGAATTCTTCAGTCTGCTGCAAGATATTAATCCAGCTTTTGTACTGAAAATCATCACTGATAGTGGAATACAACAGGTTTCCCACAGTTACAGAGGAGTGAACCAGGAGTTTGCATCTAGTATTTTTATTGACCTCATCATGGTGCTGTGGCAGAAGAAGTCTTTCTGTATTACAAAAGGTAGCAAAACTAGAATCTTGGCAAGTTTGTTTAGATTTATATAATGGACCAACTTTTGAAACTCTGACTCCGGGCAATATATATCAGGTTAAAAAAACACAGAAGAATATAATTGCAAATAAAAGACCATACAAAATTAGAAAGAAAATCCATAAGAAACACAGAAAATTGGCTCAACTAAAAACATGTTCCATTTTCAAAGATGGGCTCATATATTATCCTAATCTAATTCGTGGAGGAAACTACTAGGCGTTAAAACTTTCAGAAAGGCTAAGAGTTGGAACCAGCCAAGTATTAGGAATGGGTGGGGAGGAATCTGTCTTAAAGGGGCAAGAGCTGCCACAGAAAAGGCATTCTTTCAGAGGATATCAAGTAGTAATCGAAGTAGGGATCTGGAACATGTTCATCCTGTTGGATGGGCAGAGATAGATACTCCTGCAAATAACCTGTCCTTTTGCCATGTAGGGCTTTATAGGTGACAATCAGAATGTTGAGTTGCAATGAAAAGCCTTTTAGAAGTTCATAAAATAATGGTGTTACATAGTCACAACCTCGTGCACCCATGATTAAGTGCACTGCCACCTTTTTGGACCAACTGGCACTTGAAGCCAGTTCTTCACCATTTTAGACCGTCACAGCTGGCTGGGGTATTCTGGGAGTTGAGGTCCAGACATTTTAAAATTGCCATGTTAAGAACTCCTGCTTCAGACACTAGAAAAGGGTTTTGATAGCTTCACTTGGTTAGCAAGGGGTAAAGATGTACAACCAAGTATTAACTGATATTTCAGTGCATGTGGATTCAAGACATGAAAATTCAACTTCATGTGAATGTTTTAAAAAAAAGTGTGAGCCCTCAAGCATCTCGAGAAATAGGGATCCAGGCTAGACTTTTCTGCCAACACTAATTCCTGTCCAGAGGAATTGCCTGGAGCCAATTCCAGAGGAAAAACACTATGCCTCCCATTCTAAACCCCTCCAGTTGGGTCCAGAAGAATGCCATAACTGATGTATCAAAGATCACTCAGAAATCAAGGAAGACAAGGATAGATGCACTGCCCCATCTCAAGTCCCCCCATAGGCTATCAACAAGTGAGACCAGTGCTACCTAAGTACCATATCCTAGTCTGAACTCAGACTAAAAGAAGCCGAATAATCCATTTCCTCCAGGATGCAATAAATATGCAACTCAATTATCTACTTTCTCCGTTGATTAAATCATTTCTCCCCTTAAAACCACATATTCATTTTAAAAAGTGATAATTACGTCATTTAGCTAGCTAACATAGGGGATATCTGTAAAATGGCCATTCCATTCCTTGATAGGAAATACCATTACATTCTGAAGCATTCCCACCATAGGACAGCTCTTTCGGTGCCATCTGGGTGTCCCTCAGAATATCTTTGTTTTGCACACCAGTCTGGAAATGCCAGCTTCTCCTCTTGCAACGTACCTTCTAGTCACAAGTATAAAACCGCCCCTTAACCAGCAATTCAACTGTCTGCTGAAGAATCTGTTGGGTGATTCCTATCACTTTGGTTCCTGGTCAAACCTCAATAATTTACTTAGTGTTCTAATTTACATTTTCACTTCCCTTTTCTTCTATTGTCTGTCATTCTATCTTGCTAGAGTCTGAAAAAATATTTCTTTAGATGGTGTACTTTAGCTTCTCTAATGTACAGATGCACCACTATACCACATTATCTTTTTATGTTATGTCTACCCGTTCTTGCTAAATATGTTTCACTTCCTGCTTTTTTGGTTATTCTACTGGTTCATTTCCTTAAAGCAGAGGCATGTGTTGGCCTTCTGCTGTCATTGACTCTATTGCTTAGATCTGCTCCAATTTGATTCTTGTTGATTAAGGAAGCCAAATGATGAATTTCCATTTAACTGATGCCTAGGATTTTGCTCTGCCATATAAGCCCTATATTTTGGCATCAGATAAATTTATAAAATAAGATAAAGTAAGACTTTTGCTTCATAAATATATAACAGCAATGAACATATGTAATAGTGCTTTCAGAAGCTAGGATCTGTCAGCTACGATCACAACAAATGGGCTACCACAGAATTGTGGACTTGGAAGAGCATTTAAATTTGGTCTCCTTTCCTAGCATTATATGCTAATTCTACTCTGAAAAATATTCATTAATCTTTGTCTTTATATTCATAATTCTCTTTGTTTTAACCTTATATTCTTGTGGCAGAATTTTTTTCTTTCTCCCCTTGATTCATTATTAACATTTCTATGTGCCGGGCTTCTTTGAGATGCAGCAAGCGGAATATAAATTGATTAAATGAATGCGATAATACTTTTAAAAATTGTAAAGGACAAGCATGAGTCACACGAACTGTTCTCACACAAAGATGATAAAAGAGAACAAGTTATTTAATTCATAAAGCAGGAGAAGTAGACTGAAATTCCTGTATCTTCTATCATATGCTCTGTTTATTTTTCATCCTTACCTTGTTCTTTGCAGGCTTAACCTTACTCGCAAATATTAGAGCCTGTTTTTCTACTCAGAGGGAGCTGGTTGTCACCTGCTGTAATTTGGTTATAGTAGGACAAGACTACTGAAGTTATCCTCATAGTTGCATCTTCTGTTGCTGTTCTAGTGAATTCCTGGTAAAATGAAAAGAGCTGATGCGGAAGGTAGTTTCAGAGGTATTGTTGTAACCACAGTTCTGTATATGGTAAATGGACATCATAGACAGAGAACAAAAATATAGCTTATGCAGAAGTATAGATATTAAAAATGGGATATTTCAACTAAATTGTTAATATAAATGAACAACACGGTTGCTTTTATTATATGAGGCTGGGTTGGGATTCAAAAGAGGCCTGTATATTTCATGGCTAATGTAAATTAATTTAATTTTAATTTAATTTCCAATTTATATACCGCCCTTCTCCCTGAGGACTCAGGGCGGTGTACAGCCAAGATAAAAAACATAGAATACAAATATTAAAACATTTAAAAATATATATAAATTTGGGCCGAAAGTTAAGAATCACAAACTAATTAAAAAATTTAAAAATTTCTTCTAAGCCAACCCGGCTTGCTGGAAAAGATGGGTTTTCAGGGAACGACGGAAGGCATTGAGGTCATGGATTCTCCTTATCTCCGGGGGCAACTGATTCCAGAGGGTGGGAGCCCCCACAGAGAAGGCCCTCCCCCTGGGAGCCACCAGCCTACATTGTTTGGCTGATGGCACCCTGAGGAGGCCCTCTCTGTGGGAACGCACGGGTCGATGGGAGGTCGTTGGTAGCAGCAGGCGGTCTCGGAGATAGCTAGGCCCTATGCCATGGAGCGCTTTAAAGGTGATAACCAACACCTTGAAGCGCACCCGGAAGACCACCGGGAGCCAGTGCAGCTCACGCAGGAGCGGTGTTACATGGGAGCGCCATGTTGCTCCCATCACTACCCGCGCTGCTGCATTCTGGACCAGCTGGAGCCTCCGGGTGCTCTTCAAGGGGAGCCCCATGTAGAGAGCGTTGCAGTAGTCAAGGTGAGAGGTGACGAGGGCGTGAGTGACTGTGCACAAGGAATCCCGATCAAGAAAGGGCCGCAACTGGCGAATCAGGCGAACCTGATAAAAGGTCCCCCTGGTAACAGCCGTCAGATGTTCCTCCAAGGACAGCTGCCTATCCAGGAGGACTCCCAGATTGCGAGCCCTTTCAGTGGGGGCCAAAGACTCGCCCCCAATAGTCAGCGATGGAGTCAACTGACTATATCGGGATGCCGGGAGCCACAGCCACTCAGTCTTGGAAGGGTTGAGCCACTCAGTCTTGGAAGGGTTGAGCCTGAGCCTGTTCCTCCCCATCCAGATCTGCACAGCCTCCAGGCACTGGAACATCACTTCAAGGGCATCGTTGGGGTGGCCTGGGGTGGAGATGTACAGCTGGGTGTCATCAGCGTACTGGTGGTATCTCACCCCAAAGCCACGGATGATCTCGCCCAGCAGCTTCACATAAATGTTGAACAGAAGGGGCGAGAGGACCGATCCCTGCGGCACTCCACAGATGAGAGGCCTCGAGGTCGACCTCTGCCCCCCTGCCAACACAAACTGCGACCGGTCGGAGAGAAAGGAGGAGAACCACCGCAACACAGTGCCTCCCACCCCCAACTCTTCCAGCCGGTGCAGCATGATACCATGGTCGATGGTATCAAAAGCCGCTGAGAGATCTAATAGGACCAGAACAGAGGAATAACCCCTGTCCCGAGCCCTCCAGAGATCATCCACCAACGCGACCAATGCAGTTTCCGTGCTGTGCCCAGACCTGAAACCCGACTGGAACGGATCTAGATAGAATGTTTCCTCCAGGAATTGCGGAAACTGTTGCTGGCACTGTTGAGGCCTAGGCTGGATGACTGTAATGTGCTCCATATATACAGTATATTGGCCTTTCATTTAATGACACCTCAGAAACTCCACTGGTTCAAAGTGGGGCCAATTAGGTGTTGGAGGCAAGGCATTCAGTTTATAGGATACCAATATCGTAATAGCCATATTTCTTACCAAGTGTTTTCAATCCCAAAGGCTTGACTTTAAACTTCAAAGCCTTAAATAGGTTGGAACTAAGTTACTTGAAGGAATATCATTACCTGGCCAGATTTTTAAATGGCCTTTCATTTATTGCTGTGAGCAGGGCAGATTGGCAAATATAATGGAGGTGACCTATTCCACACCTGGCTGTTGTATGGGGCCAGGTTGACTGCATCGTTACAGGCTTTAGGTAACCATCTCAAGAACTCTTGTTGGGTCATTTCTTAAAGCGTGCTCTTGGTTTTTACCTGCAACTTTGAGTTTACATTTTACTTTTATCTGCAGTGGATCCTTCTTACTGTTCCTTCTATTTATTTATTTGAAGAATCTTGTTGTCAGCTTTTTTTCGATGAAGCTGAGCTAGAAATACCTAAATAAATCAAACTATTTTTTTTAGACTGTAGGGTGAACTTTTTATAAGCTTCAACTGTTGTTGGGAAGTTTTGTATCTTTACACTTCCATGCTGCAACTTTTTATGTTAATTCCTGGATTTCCATTGTTTGAGGGTGATGATGGAACGGCCTTTTTTGGGTGGAGGGGAGGGGGGTGTCTATTTCAATTTTTGCAAAACTGTAGCTTCATTCTTAATGGTGGCTAGCAATCAGTGACATCCCTGGTGCTAAGCAGTGAATCTGTTCCATAAATCCTTGCCAATAAAAAGGGATAAAGACTCCAGTACGCATTGGGAGTACTGGAGATGTCAAGCCTGGAACAGCTGCTATTATTAAGTCATTTCTCATCAGTAATCTGCTAATTAACCTTCTGAAAATAGAAACAATTTTGCTTAGTGGGAAATAATTTTCCAGTCATTGTAATGACACAGGATTCCCCACTTGGGAACAAGACTGACATCATTACAAATTTCAATCATTCAGTGTTTAATTGTAGCAGAGTATTTCAAGTTATAAGCTTCTCTTGAGTAATATTATTTGCCTTTCGCCAATCTAAGCCACTTGACATATGTGCAGAGTATGACCTCCATAAACTGAACTATTCAGGTGGAAGACACGGCAAAGTTACCGTAACTGAAATGTATTCAATGCTCATAGTGTTATATTACAACTACAGTTCTATATAGGTTGCTGGGTTCAGGCTCTTCAATCTGAAAGCTACTTTTTTAAAAAGGAAGTAAACATTTTTTTATATGACTGTATAATTATTTATTTTATTAATGGCAGTTTGGTATAGGTATTAAGGCATCAGGCTACATACCAGGAGACTGTGAGTTCTAGTCCCACCTTAGGCTCAAAGCCAGCTGGGTGATCTTGGGCAAGTCAGTTTTTCCCAGCCATAGGAAAGAGGTAATGACAAACCACTTCTAAAAAAAAACTTGCCAAGAAAACTGCAAGGACCTGTGTCCAGGCAGTCTCCAAAAACCACACACAATTGAACAGAAGGGAGAAAAAAATATCCAAGCAGGTCAAAGCACCATTGTTCTTCCTGCAATGTTGATTTTATCACTTTTTTAAATTTTAATTGTTGCAAATCACAAACAGTAATCACTTTGAGTTCATGTGACCTGATAAACCACTGGTAACATTCCAAAAAACTGAATGGTGGAAAAACCATGGACAACAGAGGCGAGAGTAATATGGCAAAGATGCAGTCCATTAACCAGGGGTTTTAGTAGAGTGCATTGTCTAAATAATACATCGTTGGTACAAATGATCTGGTGAGTTTTGTGCTTGGGTGTTGATATGAATCTAGTCTCAGTAATCTTCCAACGCAGGCTCTTAATGAAAATGTTACAAAAGAGAAAAAGTTATCATTACAGCATCAGATTTTGAACATATAATTTATACATATCTCCTTTGAAGAATTCTGGCATTCAGCCTCAACACATACTAATTCATTACCTGTAATTCAACTTGAAACCCGAAAGATTGTTGAAGTTTAGCTAGAGCATGGGTGTCAAATGCACATCACATTGTCGTCATGTGACATTTTGCAACATTTTTTCCAGTCGCGGAGCTGAGGTTGGCATGGCCTACACGTGACACATCCAGCTCATTGGCCGTCAGTTTGACACCCCTGAGCTAGAGAAAATTACAATTTTATTTGGCAAAGCTTTGTTTATAAATTACATGCATTCTTATGTTGTGCACCTGTGTGATATTTTAATTATCTCATAATTTCTAATGCTGCTAAAATGGAACTAGATCATTTGGTCTATGTAATCCAGTATCATCTTCTCCAATTGCAAGCAGCTTTGTATGCTTTTGGGTAGGGACTTCTTCCATCATTTTGGCTACGGCAATGTGCTCTATGTGGGGCTGCCTCTGAAAAATAGAATCTTCAATTGGTTCAAAAATGTGTTGACACATGTGGTTTTGTGCAAGACTAGATTTAGTCACATCTATCACTTTTCTTATGGCTGCCAATTTGCTTCCTGGTCCAACTCAAGGTGCTGGTTGTCTTCTTTAAAGCTCTCCTTGGCCTGGGGCCAGTTATATCTACCCAATCCACCAGAGCCAGGAAGGCAAGGGATATTATGGGTCCCTTCTCCTAAGGAGATCCATGTACTGGAACTCTCTCCCTGTAAAAACTATCCTTGCAGAAATAAAATTGGTCCCGACTTGACCCTTTTTTGAAAGGCTCTAAACACATGATTTTGCCAACCGGCCTTGGGACTCCAGGATGATATGGAACCCATCAAGTGATTGGATGTTGTTGCTAGGGGGGTTAGGCATCTGGGTTTATTGGGTCTTGTATTGGGGTTTTATTTCTGAAAGCCACCTGGGACCACAAAGAGTTAAGTGGGCAGCCATATAAATTTTCTTAATAAAAAATCATCTACATCTCAGCATTTAACTGGTTTATGCAGTGGTTGCATTAACATGAAACACACGTACATTATTCAAGAGCTCAATTTAGACCTTATGTACCATGTTTCATAACTTCTGATGTGTGGATAAGAAAGAGCAAGACATATGAGAGAAATGTTTGCACCATTTGCATTAGACTTGTCATCTATTGACAATCCACAACAAAATCAAAATGATGGCTTATATCTTGATGTCATGTTATATAATTTGTCTTATAAAATCTCAAGTACATAGAGTATTGGCATGATGTTACAAGACACGTGCCACCTTTTACTCCCCTTTGGACTCTCATACTTCACAACTCCATCTATCACACAGCTGTCAGGAATTACTCTACTAGACATTTCCATCTATTGATGGAAATAACTTTTCCCCTTTGATTTAACTAAATTGCAAAGGGTGGACCTTTGGCATGTAAAAATGCTATCAGAGCAAGGCTCAAACAATTAGCATTGCTAATGACTTGGATTTGCTCCTTCCCCATGTTGCTTTTTTACAAACATGAGAAGGGTGCAGTGCATGTATTTTTTATTACAAATTTTATTAGTTTATTGAAATATAAAATACAAAGAAAAAATAAAGGAAAAGTAGGGGAGGAAAGAGGAAAAAGTGGGTAAAACAGGAAAGAGAAAAGCATTGACTTCCAACTCTTAGTGCAATAGAATAAGGTAATAACGTACAACCTCAATGTTTTACTTTTACATAGTAATATATACTAGTCATTTCTATACTGATGACCCTATCTAATCAGCAAAACCCCAAATCAAAGTTTCAGTTTTTTTCCATCTCAAACACCGGAAGTGGTTTCCAAGTAAAAGTAACTTGTCTTCTAAAGAGTCAATTTAAATAACACCATCAGTTTTTACAGCCAGTTCTCAGTTCTGCAGTGCCTGTATTTCTGATGTCAATCCAAGAAAGTCCAGTGATCCAAAGCATATGAGAGGAAATGGGGGTTTCTGATGGTAACGAGCACACAGGATGCACTACACTGAGCAATTTCCATACTAGTGAATCAATATCCCAGGGAAATGAAGTCATTGTTTGAAGACTGGATGTTAAAGACTGGTGAGAAAGCTAGATCGCCTTTGTGCATATGGAGGAATGTGCATCCAAGTTTAGTATTCCTCTATCAGATGACTGCATTGTATCTTAGCAGTTTTATACCAGGGTCATTTTAACATTTTAGATTCACATTACGAATCTCAACAGTGAAAAAGACCAAACATTTAGTTTCTCTTTCATTTGTAGGAGTTAGACCCAGGATCTAAGTTGAACTCTACTTCCTATTATTTTCCTTTTGTTTTCATTTATAGCAACTAGTTCTGGAACATCTCTCTTGAAAGACCGAATAATTTAAGAACTGTCCTTTAAATTCCCTTTCCTCTTAATTATTCATATAATCTGTAATTATTTTTGTGCTCTTGAAAAACAGGAAAGTTTAAGTCATAGCAAACATAAAAGATGGCCTATGATCCTTTAAGACTTCCTTCTAGGAGATATATCGCTGGCCACATCTGTGACTACTTTAAAGGTTTTAAAAACTCATCTGTTCTCTCTGCATTTTAATTGAAAAAATTTATTGTATTTATTGATGACAGGCATTCCAAGGTTGTGTTTTATTGCAACAGGCTGCACTTGAAACTGTTTACAATTAATATCACTGAACTAGTTTTATGGTCTTACCTGCCCAGAAAAGATGCTGATTTTGAAAATAAATTTAAAATAAATACATGGCATGAAATAAAAATATATCCAACAGGGAGATTTGCGGTCAGATTGCTTCTGTTGAAGCAACAGATACGGACGATGTTGAATTGTCTGTAAGTCATAAAATCTTTGCTACTGAATATGTAAAGCAGAGATTTGTATATCACTCCAGCAACGAGAAACAAGTCTCACGCAAATCAAACATAGTGGGAGATGTCCATGTCCCTATTTTTCATGCAGGAAACAAACATTAAATACTTACAGCTCCTTGACCATATATTCTTTAATATGGGACACAGTTTTGATCAATTGATCAAACTGATAAATAATTACTGGTAAGTGAAGCTATAAAACAGAAAAGGTGCCTGGACCAGATAGTTTACAATTGTCACTGTTGGGGGAGAATCTGTGTGGCAAAAATTGGTGTTTTGTATGGCAAGGAAAAATGCTACAAGTTAAATATAAGATATACAAGATGCAAGAAAAAGAACTGGGTTTACCTGATCTGAAATAAGATATTACAGCTTATCTGGATGAGAGGACAGATATTGCTAAGAAATAAAAGACTGTTAGAATTAGAGGAACATAAATAATCTGAGATTAAGTTAACTATAGCTACATTTCAAATGTTTATTTGTATTCCTCCTGTATTATTTTTACAAATATCTCAAAGCAGCAAATATACGTGACACACCTTCTTCCTCCTATTTTCCCAACAACAACCCTGTGAGGCGAGAGTGACAGTCCCAAAGTCACCCAGTTGGCTTTCATGGCTAAGGCATGACTGGAACTCATTATCTCCTGCCGTCTAGCCTGCAGCCTTAACCACTAAACCAAACTGGCTCTCATGAAATCTAGTGTAATACTTATAAGAATCCAGAATGAAAACTGCTGCACCAATTTAACAATTATAATGCATTTTATTTTAGAACTTTCGAACAATTATTAAACACTCTAATCAATCTAAGAGTTTGAGTAATATTTGTTACAATCTCCCCCCAACTTAATGGTTAATTAAGTAGCCTCTCCTGTGTACTATTTTTTTCCCACCAAAAACTGTCACCCGAATTGCCTTGTGAGTTTGCTTAATTCATTTTAAGTGAAACTCCTCTAACAGATAATAGTTTTGCTTCTTTCATGTGAAAAATTCTGTATAGGGTTAAGGTTCTGTTTCTATATTTATATGCCTCACCATCTTTCTATAGTTGGATGTAAGAATTCAGGAAGCAAAGTGAAAAATTATTATACATTTCTCAGATGATGCAATATTTCCCCGTTAATTTCCAAAATGTTTCCTCTGCCCAACTTGTTCCATCTTGTTCTTTGTCGATTTCATCTATGATCTGCAAAAAGGTTTTATTAAACATCTAAAAGAAAAGATGGATCATTCATAATGCCAAGTTATACTTTAAAAACCCATCAACTTCTGTGGACTAGGAACAAGGAGAATTTTGAACCCTTGAGATTTGGCATGTCAGTTCAGAGATTTTGCATGATGCATGCTGACAGCTCGCTCTCAACACATACACATATACAAAGGTTATCTCTGCTAGGGTGAAAAGCATACCAACAACTAATATCACAAATTTTACCTCCAATTGAACAACTTTTTTTTAAGGAGGAAGGAATGCCCTGGACTAGTTGGCAGACATTTGTTTCACTTAAAATACTTATTTGATTTCTATAGCCACTCATGTCAACAAATGGCTCTGGGTGGCAAACAGGTAATCCTTGACTTACAACCATTTGTTTAGTGACTGCTTGAAGTTACAATGGCACTGAAAAAGACGTATGACCATTTTTCACATGACCATTGCAACTTCCCTATGGTCATGTGATCAAAATTTCGGTGCTTGGCAACTGGCATGTATTTATGATGGTTGCCCTGTCCTGGGGTCATGTGGTCATCATTTGTAACTTTCCCAGCTGGCTTCCAACAAGCTAAATCAATGGGGAAAGCCAGATTCCCTTAATGATATGATTCATTTAAAACTACAGTGATTCACTTAACAACTGTGGCAATAAGGTTATAAAATGAAACAAAATTCACTTAACCCCTTTGCTTAGCAATGGAAATTTTGGACTCAATTATGATTGTAAGGCAAATTCTAATTTCTGTACATTCTAAAATGTAAGAAAAGCAATTAAAAACAATACAAAATAAATATATGGTTGCCAAATAAAACCTACTGCCATAGATGTTAATACATGCAAGAAATAGTGCCCGTAACACATTTGTAGTGCCAGACCTGAGCGCATAACCAAGTCTTCACAGCCTTATGAAAGTCCAGCAGGGTCATCCTGATCTCCGAAGGGAGAATATCCAGAGACAGTGGCTATGGCAGAGAAGGCATGTCTCCTGGCCCCCTCCAGCCAACATTTCTTGGATGACAGGGCCTGCAACATGTCTAAGCTGTCAGACTGAATTGGACAGGTAGAAACAACTGGGAGAAGATAGTCCCTTAGATAACCTGGCCTCAAAGACATGAAGGTTTTAGAAAGCTTAATTAAAACTTATGAATCAAGCACTGTTCTTCTTGGCAATGCCTCAACTGCATGCCATGCCCGTACTCATTAAGAAAATATTTTGTTTATACATCTAATTTTTAGCTACCCCCAAACTGGCTCTGTGTTTAATGCTAACATCTAATTGTTAGCATTATTCTGCAAATGGAAAGCTTTTATATTTTCTCTATAAAATAGAGGGAAAAAATTGTGTCACAGAGTTGGAACAAAAGTCTAAACAAGCTGCAAGACAACACCCTTTGCTGCCTCTTTCCTCATCATGCAGTCTTATGTAGGAACGTTGTTATTCCATCCTATGAAATATAAAAGTCTGGGCTGAAAAACCTGCCAGCAGAAGGCAGAGTTGGTGTTAACTTTAGGCAAAGTGGAAAAAAAGTCTCAGTAATAAGTGAGTCGCACTCTCTGAGTGGCATCAGAGGAGACAGCTGTGTATCACAGGCCTTCCCTGAACCTAAGTTAGCTACTGCCTTCAAATGCAGAAACATGCCAGGGCTGTGTCATGTGTGTATCCATCCCCCCCCCCGGTCTGTCTGTTGCCCCCCCCCCCTCCCGGGTTAATGCAGAAAGAAAACTGAATTGCTAGTCTATTGGCTTTTGTAACATGGACGATCTGTCAAGCAACAATTTGTTATGGACCAGGCCTAGCAGCCAGGTGTTCATGCATTAAGTAATGAATTCAGAATTCTTGTTTGCTCTGGCACCAAAATGCTCCAGCATCCACTGGGTGAGGATGTGAACAAGAATGGTTTCCTCAAACTATTCTAGGCCTCCACAAAGTTCCTCTTATTTCCATGCATTTTAGAAAACCAATTTTTCCAGAACAGCCAGTACAAATCACATTAAGGGGTCGGTCTGATACAATTTACTCAAATTTCAGGAATGGGTGGCCTAGCATACTGTAGGCACATCGTGGCCATCTGTGGGCACATCATGTTTTGAACTTGGAGAAGCAGCTGAGGGAAACAGTAAGAAAACCCACTTCCCTTGTTTCTCCATGGGTGTTGGTAGGAGGAGCAGATAATGGCTCCTCTGGTGCCAGTTCTCTTCTTCCACCACAGGACTTCTGCTCCTGGTAATTGGCATCAGAGGTGTTCCTCATTCCAATACAGTCATCTCTTGGGGCTTGGGTGATGGTAGGAGCCCTATTTTGCTTCATTACTCAAAGTGGTCAACACTTTCTGAGCTACCTCAACTTTGTGCAGCTCCTACATGGGATGACAGCACTTTAGAGCTGCCATGAGGAAGAACCCATGAACTGAAAGTTTTCTTTCCATATTGCATTACTCCTTTGCCACATTTTGATGTTCATGGGCTAGCCTAAGTACTTTTGAAAGATCTCAGAATACCAGAATTGAATAACCCAAAGGATTCTTTTTGGACGACAGGTTTCATAACCCCCAGCAATTAATTCTTGCTATGGAGACTGAAGAAAAGAGTTTCTTTCTAAAGACATCTCTATTTATTCATGACGGTCCCAAAATGACAAGTGTCAATGACATCACAATGCAAATTTTAATCATTTATTTAATGCATTTTTTCCCTTCCATTTCATTACAGTTTGATTCTCCAACACTACCTGCACAAGTCCCTGCAGTTTTTGTGGCAAGGTTTTTCAGAAGTTGTTTGCCACTGCCTCTTCTCTGGGGTTGAAACAAAGTGACTGGTCCAAAGTTATTCAGTTTGCTTCAGGCTAAAGCGGGATTAGAACTCACAGTCTCCCGGTTTCTAGCTTTAACCACCACAACCAAACTGGTTCTGAATTTAATGGATAGGCTACCCCAATTTGTTAAGGGAATTCTGATGCCCCAATTGTGCAGGTCACAAAATGCAACACTATAAATCATATTTTAATAAGTTTATATGCAAGTTCAAAGGCCTAAGGGATCCTTGTTGCTCTCTGAGCTTGGTTGTTTTCTTGCAGACATTTTATTATCCAAACAAGGTAACATCAGCAGAGTGCTGATGGTGTTATCTAGTTTGGGTAATGAAATATCTTCAGGAAAACAACCAAGCTCAGAGAACACCAACAACCCCTCATTTCAGCCCTGAGCTATAAATATTCTCCTTTATCAATATCAAAGCCTGAGCGGGACTTCCGGTTTGCTGCTGGCCGCCGCCAGACGTTCCTCTGGGATCGTCAGCTTCCATTGCCTGTACAGAGCCGCCGTTACAGCGGAATGGCGGCTCGAAAAAACTCCGTTTCCAAGAGGAAACGGAGATAGAGCTGGCAGGGGTGGGTAGAACTCTCTGCAGAGTCCCAAAAGTTTTTTTTTACTTTTGGGACAGAGCGGATGAGAAGCCCCATATCCCCTGCCGCTGCTCCGGGCTTTGGGAGACCTCTGCTTATGCAGAGCCAGGCGTCAAGAGCAAGCCTGCGAATTTAACAGAATAATTAAAGAAAAGACGAGCTGGACCCTTAATACTGAATCGCAAGTATTTTACCCTTCCAAAAATTATTTAAGAGAAAAGAGGAGAGGAAAGAGGGAAAAAGAGCCTTTTAAAATGGCGTCTGCCGTGGCTGGAGAAGGGCTGAAAGGGAAAGTCCTTCCGTTTCTTATTACTACAATGTAGCGGAATAAATATCACTGGCTACATTTGTAGATAAAACCTCGCTCCTGTGTCTTCTCTTGCTGTTGATTGAAAAGAAGTTTTTTTTTTTTCTTAAGGGAAAGTCCTTCTGTTTTCTATTTTTTTCCTTTTTTTTGCTAAATCTTGTCTGTGTGGGAAATGGCATCGGGACTTACACAGCTGGACAAACGGGGGGGGAACTTCCCCCATTAAGAAACTGCAACAACAAATTCTAACTCTCCAGTGTCAGAAACCTGATTTTAATATATTAGAATTTCTCCTTGAAGAGATTGTAAGAAGGGATGAGATTGTGAACCAGCAATTTGAAAAATTTAAGCAGGAAATTAAAGAAATTGGTGAATTGGTGAAATCAAAGTTTGACTTCTTGAACCAAAAGATTTTAAAATCAGCTAATGGTTTATCAGACTTTCTGATTCGGGTGGATGCAAAGACTAAATTATTAGAGACTAAAATGAAGGAAATTGAGGAGAATTTGGATGACATGACTCAAAAAATTAAAAAGGATTTGATAAACACTCAGGATAATAGCTCAGAAGACAAACTTAAAATGGAGGTTGACCAAAAGATTGGTAATGAAGAAAATGTGCAACAGAGGATTAAAAGAGAAGTCTTAATGATTCAATATAATTTTACAGAATATGCAATTAGACTGAGAGGTTTGCAGGAAAATAATAGAGATGACCTAAGGAAAATATCTTCTGAAATTCTGGCTGGGATTTTAAAGGTTCAACCTGATGAAGTGTATTGCAGGATTGATAGAATTTACAGAATAAACTCCTGGTTGGCAAAGCAAAGGCAATTGCCTAGAGATGTGGTGATCTATTTTACAGATAAAGAAATTAGGAATAATATTGTGCAGAACTCCTTTAACTCTACTTTGCAATTTCATGGAAGAAAGATTTGGATTTTTAAGGAGCTCCCGACTAAAATGCTGATGGAGAGGAAGAAATTTGGCTTTCTAGTGACTGAGTTAAAAAAAAGAAATATCCTATTCAGGTGGGACACCCCAGTTGGTTTAATATTGAGATATCAAGGAGTAAGATATCAATTGAACACTGTTGAAAAAGCGGAAGATTTTTATCAAAAAATTTTAAAAATAAATTTAATACCTTCAGGCATAATACAGGATAAGCAAAAGGAGTTGGAAACAAAAGGAAAATATCAAATTACAGAGACTGTTGCAGATAAATTGTCTTTGGATTCCCTGGATATCCCAGCTGGTCTGTCTATAAATAAGAGAGTAGTGTCATCCGACACCAAGCTGATGAACCATCAAGTCACAGACAAGTGTGTAAATCAATCAGTTGATATACAAGTGACGGAGAAGAAAGATGAGATGATAAAACTAACCCAACAAGAACAACCCATAAAGCAGAATGAAAATCAACCAGCTGACACACAATTGGTAGGCAAGAAACGAGGATGGAAATTCAACCCGCAAAAGAAAAAGAAAAGAAATAGATCTCATAGAAACAGCAGTTTCTAAACCATGCAACAGTGAAGCCAGGGACTTTAAAAAACGAATGAATATTTGAAAAGATAGTGGAGGCGAACAATTGTTTAATACTATCCTGAGGATTGTGGCAGATCTCTGCAATGCCGTGATTTTGGGATGTGAAAAGAGCCTCACTTTGTTGGATTTGAATAGTCATAAGGCAGGAGAGTTATGTCGGGGCATGCAGAAGATCTGGATGTTACTCAGTAGGATGATGGGAATTAACAATCCTGATGAATACCACAACTATAACCATATGGATATAACTATAATGTCACTCGGGTGGTTGTTTTTACTTTTATACAGATGCGAGGATATCTACTACTGATGGGGGCAGAAGATGATTGAAGATTTTGAACAAACTGTTGCACCAGCATGTTACTTTACCCTATTATGGGTGATGGATTTAACAATCCAGTGGAAAGACACCAAAGAAGATACTATATGGATTATAAATTTAAAGTTATTGTCTTTTTTCTTTTTACAAAATGGAATGCATATATAGATATGTGTATATCTTAGTAAAGTGGGCAGTGGATTATATTTAGAATTGTATTGCATGATTTTGTAGGAACTGAAGGGTTGAAATAGGTTAGTTTATTGATTGATTAGTTTAAGAAAAAGGATCTTTAAGTCATATATTTAGGGGAGTGGAGGATTTAATAATCCAGTGGAAAGACACTAAAGAAGATATTACATGGATTATAAATTTAATGTTATTGTCTTTTTTCTTTTTACAAAATGGAATGCATATATAGATATGTGTATATCTTAATAAAGTGGGCAGTGGATTATATTTAGAATTGTATGGTAGGATTTCAAGTCATATATTTAGGGGAGTGGAGGAATTGGATAGAATTGAATAAATGTTAAATTTGGATGTAGGGAGAAGGTCGCTTTAAAATGTTACATTAATATATATAAAAGATTAAATCGTAAAAATGAGTGTTACAAGAATAATATGCCAAGGGTCAGTATTCTGAGGAGGGAGTAAGGGAAAGGAAAGATATTATGTATGTAATTAGTTATGAAATAGCTTATTGTTGTGAAGAAGTCACGGGGGGGATGGGTGGTGAGGGGGGGTTAGGGAAGAGGGGGGGGAAAAAGGGGGAAAAACTTGTATTTGAAAACTTTTTCAATAAAAAAAAAATATATCAAAGCCTGAGCGGCGCAGTAGACTAATGCTACTGTTAAAGTTGTATTTAGCTTCCAGCTGCCTGCAATTACTGCGAGTTCAATTCTCATCAGGCTCAAGGTTGACTCAGTCTTCCATCCTTTCTAAGGTAGGTAAAATGAGGACCCGGTTAGTGGGGGCAATAAGCTGACTTTGTATAAAATATACAAAAGTATGAAGGCTATTGCTTAATGCATTGTAAGCCGCCCTGAGTCTTCGGAGAAGGGCGGCATGTAAATAAATAAATAAATAAAAGGCCAGAGTTTATATTACGTTGATGCTGCCCCCAAGCCCTCCTTTCCCAATATTTCTTTCATTTACCCTTAGAATTTGGCCAAAGTTTTCAGTTTTTCCCCAAATTACTTTCACATAGGTACAAAAATAAGTTAATGAAACAACATAGAGAAGAAAGCAAATATGTGCTAATCCTGACCTCAGGATGCTTCTAAATTCTCAAGCCATTTTAGAAATTATGTGTTCTATAAGTATGCTATGCATACAACTTCATTTTTATTAGTTGTGTTTATTGTACCACCAGATGCCATTGGGGGAAATTCAATTAAAAGGAATTTTGCACTTTATGCATTGTTATGCCAATAACTGCTTTACTGATCACATCTAATCACTGGCTATAAACAAGTACGCATAAAGTTATCTATAAACATGCAGTTAAGACACATCAAAGGAGGTGACTGGTTATTCTTGAATTTTTGAAGATGTTTGACTCTTTCATGTATTACATGTTTATTGAAGTACACTGGCACTGTAGCTCTAGCACAGAATGGTTGTTGCAAGTACAGTGTGCCTCTAATTCAGAGTACAGTGGAATCTAATTCCACCTAATATGTAAAGACCAGGATTGTTCAATATAATTTAGCAAAATCACTTCAAACTTTAATTTTGTGCTTTTCTATATGCCTTAATAAAACCCAATGGTTCTTCTATTATATGCCTTAGGAGTAAGACACTAACAATGCAGTGGCAAGGCATATTCTTTCTATACTTTTCAATCCTTCAATAAGTTCAGAATTTGCCAACACAAAATACAGTGGCTGTGTTTAAATGATATACTAAACTATAGTTTGATTAGCCATGGTTTACTACATGAGCCACAATTACATTCACACGATACACCAGAAATCCATAATTTTCAGGCAATGGCTGGGTTCATGCAACTTGCTGATTGACAAACCTTAGAGAATAATTAACCAGTGGAACGACTTGGCTCCAGAAGTTGTGAGTGCTCCATCACTGGAAGTTTTTAAGAAGAGATTGGATGGACATTTGTCTGGAATGATAACGTCTCCTGCTTAAGCAGGGGGTTGGACTAGAAGACTCCAAGGCCCTTCCAAGTCTTACTCTGAAAATCACAATTTGGCATATTGTATTATGTCAACTCACCTAATGGAGTACAGGATAAACACGTACCAATCTCTTGTCTGCAAGAAGCAGTCAGCTGAAAAATTCCACCAAAAGGAGAGGGAAATTTTTCAATTTTCCATCACAGCATTTTCTCCTGAATTTCAGGTCCATGCTTAATCCATAAGGACCTGAATTGCTGAAGTCTATAGATGACAATCAATGGTTTACCAAACTCCAGAATCTTACTCCTCAGTTGTGAAAGCCATATCCTGTCTAAAATAGAACAATCCTATGAACTTATTTTTCAGATCTAAGATGAATTCAAGAGATTTACTACCAAAAGCAGCTGCCCTTTAATTTTAAGGATGCAATTGCTGAGGCTTTTTAAGTAGACCGCCTTCTAAGTAAGCCTCCATTAAAAATAGAAAACACTTACCGGATTCTTAGTAGGGTCGCCATGGCATTCTTTAGGGAGAATTACGCCCTAGTGCAGTGGCCAAGATTCTCCTCGGAGAAAATGCCCGAAGCATCGCGCTCCTGCGTAGCAGCAATCCTGTGCAATACTCACCAGGAAGTAAAAACAAGACGGGTTGGAAATCGCTTCCCTGGAAACCCGCTTCGGACCCCTCCTGCGTTGGCACGTCCGCCGACATTCATACCAGCGGCACATACCAGTGAAGATCATGCCCCGAGTGCCATCCTGCACAGCCCCAAGAAACAGCCGCAAACAGCGCGCAGGCGGCGGCGGCAGATCAAACACCCCTCACCTGCGTGCCTCGCCATCAACCTCCACCTCATCCTCATCAGCTGGTCCAGAGGGGCGTCGTCGGCGTCGCTGGTTCGGCCGAGGACTCGAGCGCAGGCAACAAGGCAGCGTCTGGTTGCCGGGCGAAACGCTCCCAGCTGCGGCGGCAGGTTGCGTGGATCAGGAAATTAGGGCAGCCGGTTGGGATTGGAGGCGCTCGCGAGCCAACCAGAGGCCGCCCAGGCGTCCGTGAGTCACCGGCGGCAGCGGCGCGCAAGGAGAGCGGAGCGGGGAGGCTGGTATAAGAGCGGCGCCGAGCTGCCCTCCCCTTTGTGTACGTTCTTCGGCTCTTCCTTCACCGGCACGACCGGTGTGTGTGCGTGCGCGGGTGCACGCGCGCCGCCTTGCCCGGCACCTCCTGGATTTCTGCTTCTACCCCCTCCCCTCCCCACCGCCCGCAACCTTCCCCCCTCCCTCCCTCTCCCCCGCCGCGCGCGTTTTTGCCTCGGACTGGAATTGCCTCCTCGCATCGCCGCTGCATTGTCTGCTTCTAGCCGCCCTACCTGGAGCCTCCCCCCCCTCCACCCACCCACCTACCTACCTACCTACCTACCTACCTACCTACCCTCCGGCGGACGCTCTTTACCTTTCTCAGAAGGGGGAGGGAAGCGAGGAAACAGTCCCCCCCCCTCCCCGCCTGCGCGTCCGCCTTCTGCCCCGAACTTGTACAGTGAGGAGGCGCTGCACGATGGACACGTTCTGGCGGCGGGGACTGAGGCCGGGGCTGCTGTTACTGCTGCTGCTGGCGCTGGCTTGCCTGCGAGGAGCGCGTGGTGAGTAAGGGGGCTCCGTTAGCTCGGAAGCTGCCGCGGCTCCCGGCTGTCTCCCCGGGGACGCCTGGCAACCGGGTAGGCGGCTGGGCGAGGGCGGCGGGACGCGAGCGAGCCGGCGCGGTGGCTTTGCCTCTGGGGAGCGGCGGACTCCTTCGTTTCTCCAGAAATGCCTCCCGAACAGCAGGAATTCTAACGCACACACATATACACGAAGGGCTACGTGTTCTTGCGCCCGTAGTCAACATCCCCTTTTTTTCCCCTCTCTTGCCCGTCCGCCTTGCCCAGACGTCGGGTGGAAAGGCGGCGGCGGGGAGGGGGTGGGGGTGCCGCTTTCCACTTGGTCTCGGGTGGCAGTCGTGGAAAGCCTTGCTGCTGCCGGAGAAGAGTGCGTGATGAGAGGAGCAACCTGGCCTCCTGCGGAGGGTGTCCCGGCCTTTCTTTGTTCTGACAGCTGTTGTGGGCTCCGCCGTAGCTTTGACCCTGAAGTTGAGCCCTTTTGCTCAAAGGGGAAGCTCCTCAAGTGCTCCCTTGCTCCCCCCCCTTTCCCGTGGTTTGGTACATCTGAAGAGAACCTCTTCAGTGTTAGCCGTAGAACTTTCCATCTGCCTCTAGGGGGGGAGGACAGGCCCTTGAAGAGTTCTGTGTGGCACCATATTGTTGGTGGGGCTCTCAAGAGGACACTAGTGTAAAATGTTTGTGTGCTCCCTCTCTGTGTCACTAATCAGGAACTGTAACTGTGGTTTAATGGCATTTGTAACTGTAACTGTAACTTAATGGCTGGGGGGGACAGCATTAGGCTCCCAAGTGAGAATGGGGTCAGTGGAGGAGTTACACAGAAGAGGAAGGCTGTAGTAGCAGATGCTGAGAATGCTGTCCCTAAAAAGAGATCAGGGAGCTACTTCAAATGAAAAATGCAGATAGTAGATACTAGTGATAGATCCGGGGAACATAGTTTGGGCAATGGCCTGCAGGGACCAGAGACACATAGCACATTGTTCTCGGCAGTATTTTAGTTGGCATATGGAGCTGGTTTTGAAGGCCAGTGATGTTTTTAATTAATGCTTGAAGATGTGTTTGAGTGGTTTAATCATGAAATAGCTACTCCCTTAAATAATAATCCTGGTCTGCTTTTCTCTGCTTGCCTAACTTTCTTGAACTGTGCAGCTGGAGAAGATAAAAACTGGGAGAAACTCCCCCACGCAATTAAGAACTTCCCAATCCTTCATGGTTCTGCTAGTTCCTAGTACTATAAATCTACGCAAGGCAATTATCACAAATAGGATTGCACTGTAAGTGCTGTAGGATGGTGACTTGCAATAGTTGTTGACAAATGTTAATTTTATGGCTGGGGGAGGCCATTTTAAGCCAAGCTAAAATTCCTAAAATAGGAACACGTAGGTGAGATTGTTTTGTTTATTAGAACAAATTCTTTGGACTCGGCTACATTATGACTAGGATTATTGCAGATGGATTTGCAGTACTTGGCCACATCAAGGTTTGCTTCCTTTCTATAACTTGAGTAACCTTTTAACTTTAGCGCTTGAGAAGCAAAATGCCAATCCACCAAAACAGTAATCCTCCTTCCCTGCCAATTATTCCATTGTAAACATGTTGTGTGTGTAAAACTTACAATACTTGTAAAACTTACAATACTTGACTGGTGTAAACATTTCTAGACTACAGTCTTTCATCAGATATAGAAAGGAATGGAATCTTACATTGTATTTATTTCCTAGTGTTTTTTTTAATCCCTGCTTCACTGGAAATCATTAAGGCCTGAAAGATTCCAAATATACATTGATAAGTTTTCTTTGTGATGGTTTTAAAATATAAGTTCCTGCTGAAGCAAGCTTTCCTCATCATGCCACTTAAGAACTTTCTTCTTTTTCAAGCATTAGTAATTTGGCCAAGAAACTAAGTTTCAAGGCCAAGTAATGCCAATACCAAGTTACACGTGTATCTTCCAAAGGCATTAGAGTAGGTGTGTTCTGCATTGCTATCGGTGGAAAGGACAGGCAGGGCATCCAATTTTTAATGTAGTTCTAGCCCTAAAGTGGAAAATCCACAGGATTCCAGTAAGCATAGATAATGGTCAGAAGATCATAGGAATTACAGTTCTTCATTTTTGTTTTTAGTGTATTTGTTAATGTAAAAGAAAATATTGGATGTGAAAGAATTCTGGTTAGGAGTGTTCAAAACTGCATTCAAAATGGGTATTCCAATATTTCCACAATTGTGATGGTATTTCAACCATACAAGTAATCCTCAACTTACAACCATTTGTTTAGTACCAAAGTTACAACAGCACTGAAAAAAGTGACTTATGACCAGTTTTCACATTTGTGACCATTGCAGCATCTCTATAGTCACATGATAAAAATTTGGGTGCTTGGCAACAGGCACATACTTATGGCAGTTATACTGTCCTGGAGTCATTTGATCACCATTTGTAACCGTCCCATCTGACTTCCAGCAAAGTCAATGTGGGAAGCTTTGTTTAACAACTGCATGGTTTACTGTACTTAATAATCTTGGCTAAAAAAAAGTTGTAAAATAGGGCAAGCTCACTTAATCACCTTACTTAGCAATGGAAATGTTGGGTTTCATTGAGATAAGTTGAGGACTACATGTACTGGAAAGTTTCAAGACCTCAAATGGGGTGTTTTAAAGTTGGAATACTTATGGTGGATTCAAGATAGTTTTGGCACTCTTTGATAAGTTCAATACAGCCATCTTGACCAGACCTACCACCAATGACAGTAAACTAATAAAATGAAATATATCAAATAGGTAAAAACATATTTAAAACAGCTCTCCTGCTTGTGATTAAATTTGGAATACAAGAGTTGATTGCCCTTTGAGCATTGAATATCATGGAGCTAAAGTGTCAGTTTGAGCATTAGATTTGGCATGAACCTTCGCATTGGGTATTGGCCATCTTTAACTTTTGTGATGTCCAAAACCATATGAGCTTTCATACATGTTGTATGTTTGTCATGTTATTTCCTTACAAAGTAAATGATGCTATAAAAAGTGTTGAAAGAGTAGCTAGTAAGCAAAAAAAACTAAAGGAAAAGAACAAATATAATCTTACTAAACTATTCCATTGTGTTTATCTTGCCATGGATGACTATCCTTGCTTCCACTATACTAATTCATTGCTTTGTTCTTTAAGCTTATCTCTCTTTTCTTTTTGGAGAATCAACTTTCTCCAATCATGACTTTCTTGGTTTTTCTTTCCTTGCAAGTCATTTTTCTTCATGTATGTATTTATTATACAATTTAATCCTTATACATCTATATACTCTAAAGGTATTTATAGACAATACTTTATATAACAAGGTGGACATATACTTGTTTTCATATAAGACTACATATTTTCAGTTCTTTCAAGTTTAATTCATTCCTCACAATAAACCATATTTTATGAGTACCTTTTTACTAGATTTTTCAGGATTTAGGACAATGTTTTTCAAACTTGGCAAATTTCAAACTTGGCCTTCAACTCCCAGAATTCTCCAGGGAGAATTGTTCAGCATGCTAGTTGGGGAATTCTGGGAGTTTGAAAAACACTGCTTTAGAATCACTCCTTCATTCTCTAAAAGTATACAAATTCATCAATTTCCTTGCATTTCTACCATTGTATTGATAATTGTTCACTTCCCTTTTCTTGTCAAATGCAAACTGTTTGACAGGAGATTTTCAGAGAGAAATGAAAGCCACACTTATTGTTTCATCTCACATTGCAAGCTGCATTTATTCATAGCACTTACTCTGAAACAAGTGACGTTAAAGTGAGGATTGTGCATTTTGCAAAACTTTGCTTGTTGGGATTATTCCAATTAATTACACATTCAGAGCTTTATACATCAGGGGAAGGAAGATCAAGACTAGGTTCTTATATGTGCTACTCAGCATATATAAACACTTATTGACTTTCTTCTAGCAGTTTTTGTAATTTAAATTTGGTTTTGACAAGCACATTCCACAAGAGTGGCATTTAAGGAAAGCTATTTAAATTGTGGAGATTAATGCATTCATTGGTTTTCTATTCAGGGAGAAGCAGAGATCTAGCTCACAGCTTTAATAATAATCAATTTTGAAACAAGCTTATGTATTATGACAAAAGATGTCTATGCTTGTGTGAATGCCTTAACTTTAATTTTAATTCCATCTACCTAATGCTTTACTCAAGAGAGAGGTTGTTTTAAAAGTCTAAACTTCTAATATTTTAAAACTCTAAAAACTCCTTAAGCTTGGGCCTCATGAGGTGGGATTTGTCCAGTATAACTTTTCCCAGATCTCCATCCCTCAGTTCTGGAGAATAACCACAAGTAGTCCTTAACTTGCATTTTGTAACAGTTCAAAGTTACAGTGGCGCTGAAAATTATTTTGACTAGTCCTCACACTTATGACCAAAGCAATATCTCCATGGCCATGTGATCAAAATATGGACACTTGAAAATAGGCATGTACTTCCAATGGTTGCAGCATTCTGAGATCACATGATTGCCATTTGCAAGATTCCCAGTTGGCTTTTGGACAAGGAATGTCAATGGGAACAGCTGGATTTGCTTAAGGACTGTGTGATTCATTTAAGGACCACAGTGATTCGCTAATTGACCATTGCAAAAAAAGGCACAAAATTGGACACAACTGCATCATTCTATAATGGAAGTTCTGGTCTCCAATTATGATCACAAATTGAGGACTATCTGTACCATGTATGTTGACCTTTTCCTAAATACTTGGTGTGCAAGAAAAGTAGAAGAATCTTAAACTGGATCTTGCCAAAAATCAGCTTAAAGAAAGATAACTTGTTGTTTTAGTGAGTGCTAAAAATAAATACAGCCTTGTTAACCTTCAGGTAACAAAAGTAAATATCTACATGAGGCAACAAATTAGGAAATAGGTATACAGCTTGCATCATGCTGTATACTTTCTTGGCCTTTAAAATATTAAATTTCAAGGAATTCCAGACAGATAACCCTGATTGAAAACCATGTCTTATTGTATTTCATTCAGATTATTTTAATAGGGGATGAGGCACAGTATAATGGTTCTTAATTATGCCCTGGGTGTAGAAAGCCCAAGCACAAATCCATCCTAAGTTTCATTGTATTAAAAAACAATATTTTTTATTATGGTTAGTTAGTTGCCCAGTGAGCCAGACGTTTAGACTGAATTTGGCATTTTTATCCACCTATTGAATTCTTCCCAAGGACTTGAGATAGGCAGATGTTGATGTTTGATGGTGTTACATATATTGTTGCAGGATATAAGTCGTTCCAAATAAAGCTACCTTTTGCAATTGATGGTGATTTTGTCAATATCAGTATTCAAGTCATGGTCCAGATATTTTGAGATTGCACCCAAGGCACCTGTTACCATTATCTTTGCTTTCTTTTGCCATAGTTGCTCTATTTCTATTTGCAGCTTTTTGTATTTTGTGATTTTCTCTAGTTATTTCTCTTCTCTTCTGCGGTCTGTGAGAACTGCCATGTCTACTATCCAGACTATTTTGTGTTTTTTTATTGACAGTTGTTAAGTTTGGGGAATTATGTGACAAGTGCTTATCTGCTTGAATTTTAATATTGTTTGCCGCACAGTCAGCCAGATGTTTAGACTGGGTTTGACATTTTTATCCACCTATCAAGGCCTTACCAAGGTGGTGGTATTAAACTTTTTAGGGATTACACACTAGGTAGATCTTTTTCTGCCAGTGTTTTATAGGTAAGATATGAGCAAGCAGTAGCTGTTCCACCCCAAGGAAATGAAACTTGTAATTTTGCTATATTGGAAGGACTGTTGCCTCCGTGGTGGATACATGCTTCAATTTTATCTGTGAGATGTCTCAATTTAATTTCTGGTATCTTCATATGGAATGGGAAGTTTTATCATAAGAGATTCTGTAAAACTGCTGCCAGTTTGAGGTCAGTAATCAGTGATCTAAAATTGCTAAGGCAATTTTCTCTTATTCTTGTATATGATGAAACAACAAACTTGTGTTGTGCCAGATATCAAGTATCCATGTAATATGGAATTGTGTCCTTGATAAATTTATTGCTCTTATTAACAGAATAACAGAGTTGGAAGGGATCTTGGATGTCTTCTTGTCTAACCACCTGCTCAGGCAGGAAACCCTATACCCGTGATGGCGAACCTATGGCACATGTGCTATTCCTGCTAGCATGGCATCATCTGCAAATTTGATGAGTTCCCCTCTATCCCCTCATCTAAATTATTGATGAAGATATTGGAGTACTGGGCCTAAGACAGAGCCTTGGGGTACCCCGCTGTATACTTCCCTTGATGTAGATGCAGTTCCATTAAGGATTGCATGTTGAGTGCGATTTGTCAGCCAGTTACGAATCCATCTGGTGGCGATACTGTCTAATCCACATCCTATTTTATCAAATAGTAGATTGTGGTCTATTTTATCAGATATGCCTTTCTGAAGGCCAAGTAAATTATATCGACAGCATTTCTCTGGTTTGTTAATTTTGCCACTTTGTCAAAGAATGCAGTAGACTTCTCTGGCATGATCTATTTTCGGCAAACCCATGTTGGCTTCTGGTTATGACTTTCTTTGCTTCTAGGTGTTCACAGATTTGTTGCTTGATTATCTTTTTCCAAAATCTTCCCAAGTATTGATGTCAGGCTGATAGGTCTGTAATTTCCTGGATACATTTTTTTTCCTTTTTTGGAGATGGAAACTACATCAGCCCTTTTCCAGTTATTTTATTATTCTATCATAATCTTATAAATAATAGTAGTTGGTTTTTTTTCCTTTAGCAGTAATGTATATGGATATCTCTGTAATTAAAATCTGAAAAAAAGTGGGGGAGGGGTTAGCACTTCTTTCAAGATCAAAAAAGGGAACAGTTCTTAAGTCTACAAAGACAATATATTTGATGTCCAATTTATATTTGTACAACAGTGTTGCAGCTATATTTTTTCCTCCGGTGCAGTTTGCTTTCAGCATCAAAAGATAAGTTCTTAAATACTTTTCTGTTTAATCTTTCAAAATGACCTCTTAGTTTTTAGTACTTACTGCTAGAGTACACTTGAAGTACAATTTTGCAAAACAGTTTCTCCATTTTTGTACCAATCACTGACAAATTATGTTACTGGATTCCTTACTTGGCTCAATTTACTTTCCCATTGCTGAGAAAAGAAAAAAATTGTTTTTTTTTTAAACCTTCAGTAATTTGTTATCTTTATCCCAGGATGAATGGGGTACTTTATAGAATATAAATCTTCTTAAAACCCAGGAGTAGTCAGAAGATATATTTAGATTTGCTATTTATCCCTTGGATGATGCTTTGGTTTATGTTCTGAAGTAGCTTTTTCTCGTTTGATGTGGAAATGAATGATTTAACTTGAATATCTGAATAAGATTGATTTTCTAAATAAGATCAATTTTCCAAATTGAAAAAAAGATTATTTGAATCAGATTTTGCTTGATTTACAGAAGTCTAATGGTTCATTCATAATGAACTCTAATTTTATTCTCTTACTCGAATGTCATTTCCAGTATTTTAAAATATTCTCTGCATTTTTTACAAATACATAATTGTATTGTTTATTTGGTCAGTGATCAGCCAAAATACAACTATGTTTTATACAGTTTCTCCAAGGTAATTAAAACCTTTCTCCTTTTTTTTTTTTAAAAAAAAATGATTTATATGCCTCCCTTCTCCGGAGACTCAGGGTGGCTTACAGTGCGTTAAGCAATAGCCTTCATACTTTTGTATATTTTTATATAAAGTCAGCTTATTGCCCCCACAAACTGGGTCCTCAATTTATCTACCTTAGAAAGGATGGAAGGCCGAGTCAACCTTGAGCCTGGCGAAATTCGATCTTACTTTAATTGCAGACAGCTGGTGTTAAATTATAGTGCTTAGTCTGTTGAGCTATCCAGGCTCCTTAAATGACATGTCACTTTCTCAGCTCTGGGAGTTTTATCAAGTTTTGAGACTGGGTGCTAAGCATTCCTTGTACTGTATATACAAGTTTAGAAATTTAGAAAGGAAATTGTATTTGATTTGAAAAAAGCTTAGTCTTCTGAGTTCTCCAAATATTCCATAGATATCATCCTCAGTGTTGCATGTAAGATTCCTTAATAGATTAATACTTTACCTAACTCATTTTTTAAGTGTTTAGGTATCTTCTCTTGGAAATGGGGTGATCTAGAATTGCTGTATAGATAAATAAATAGAAGTATGTACATATGCCTCCATCCATATGTGAAGCTGTTTTATAAAAATGCTTTAAAAAGTAAGTCTCTCGAAATTTCCTTATATTATCTCACATTGATTATTTGCCCAACATATTGATTCTACTAACTTTTAGAAATAGCTATGTTAATCTTAGCCTAAATCAAGTCTAATAAATAATAGTAATAAATAATGTATCAGAGCTGCTCCTTTTTCAAAACTGCAGTATTAACTGAGATGCATGAATAATTGCATTTTAGGAGCAATCACTTCATAATCACTTGAAAAACTTTACTTTAGTTCCTAGATGACTGGAATTGTCATTCTTAAACTTTGACATGTTCTGCTGCTTCAAAGTCTATTAAATCTAATTGTGATCTATTTCTTAATCCAAGGTACAAGGGTAACATGTGATGAATCACAATTTCAATGTCACAATGGCCGCTGCATAACTCTGGTGTGGCGATGTGATGGGGATGAAGATTGCTCTGATGGCAGTGATGAACTAGCATGCGGTAAGCTTAACATGGCCACAATGACCCAGTCTCTTAGTAGTAGGGTTTGGTTTTATATATGTCTTTAAGTCATCTTAACTCTGATGACTTCCTGAACAAGTCCCTGCAGTTTTCTTGGCAAGGTTTTTCAGAAGTGGTTTGCCATTTCCTCCTTCCTAGGTTTGAGACAGAGAGTGACTGACCCAAGGTCACTCAGCTGGCTTTGTGCCTGAGGTGGGACTATGACTCACACTAATCACTACACTAAACTGGCTCAATCCTACTAGCAAGATATTCTTATAAATAAGCATGGCTCGGACAGCCAGCCAGAAAGAACAACAATTATAACAACAACAATAGTGGTTCAAACTTTAAGAAGAGTTATCAACGCATCTAACCATGTAAAGCAACTGTGAAAATAGTAGCCATAATCTGAATAGTTTAGGATAGAACTGCTAGTTATATCAAGAGTTTCATATTGACCTTGGCATTGTAGCCCACAAGCAGAACTGGGCTTCTTGTAATGCCATTTCTTTGACCTGAATTAAACAGAAAGAGCAGACATTTTTAAAAATCTACTCCTAATTTATGTACTTATTTATTTATTTATTTATTGAATTTATATTGCCACCTATTAGCCTATGGCAACTCAAGGCGGCTTACAGAATATAAAACCACATTTAAAACAATAAAACTAATAAAAAGAATTAAATAAATTAATAAAATATAATATAATAAAATCACCACCACCACCCCGTGACAGCAGATCAAACAAGCCATTTAATGGGCTCCATCCCACTCTAGGTACCCCAGGCCCGCTGGCAGAACCAGGTCTTCAGTGCCTTCTGGAAGAGTATTAGAGCGGGGGCCGTTCTAATCTCTTGGGGAAATGATATTCCAGAGAGAGGGACCCACCACAGAGAAGACCCTTCTTTTGGTTCCCACCAGGTGTATATCCCTCGGGGATGAGACCCGCAGCATTCCCTGCCTCCCCGCTCTGATGGGTCGGGTAGATGTGACCGACAAGAGACAGATACCCTCAGATACAATTGCTACAAAAACAACTTTGCTTCTTAGTGTCTTTGCTTCTCAGATCTCAGACCCAATTAAAAAGGGTTCTGTGTAGTGAGTTGAGGCTAACTTAATTCTGCCCTTACGATTCTCCAGGATGCGGCTGGAAATGCAGGATATTGAAAATCTGATTTCCTTCTCATTGTAGATAGAGATAGAAGAATTGAACATACATCTCCTTTTTAAAAAGGATCATAGATGTTCATATTTCGCACAATTGCTTTTCCATGATGCTGTTAGACTCTTGTTATAATATTATCTAATATCTAGCATACACAACTGTGCCTGTGTTACCTAAGCATTGTAGGATGATTATTATATTAGTCTATAGGAGCGAAAAACTAGAGTTTGACCATGCCTTTTCCAACTAACAAGTAATATTTAAAGGTATAACCTCATGAGCTGTGGTTAAAAGAGTTTAACAATATTGAGTGATAATTTACTGTACTCGTAGGTATCAAAGGTTTCAGGCTATTGCTAAAAGTCTCAACAAACAATGGGTTTTGAATAAATTGTTAACCGAATAGGCACTTACATAACTGTCTCGTATTTATTTTTATCCTGCCTTTTTTACAAATAACTTCAAGGCAGTGAGAATATATCCAATGTACCTTTCTCCTATTTTTCCCTCAACAACAGTCCTGTGAGGTGACTTGGGCTGAAACAGAGTGGCTGACCCAAAGTCACCTAGTTGCCTTTTATGACTACGGCAGGACTAGAACTCGCAACCTCCCAGTGTCTAGCCTGGTGCCTTAACAACTAGACCAAACCAGCTCTCATATATAATCTGTATCTTCATAACTAATCTGTGCTCCGTATCTTATCTCAGTTTAAATCCTACATCAGTTTAGCTATTCTGTAAATCTGATGATGTAAATTTTAGCTCATGAAAACTTATGCCTTTTAATAATATCTGTTAATAAAAAAAGGTGCTATTAGACTCCTGTGTAGTAACTATGATAAAATTGACAGATGACTTTCTGAGAAATGAAGCTGTCCCAACAATTTTAAAAAAATCTGACTCTTGCTTGTTTTCAGAGTCCTAGGACTGCTATGCTATCAAATAGGGGTGAGGCTTTGAACAGTTCTGGAAGGGAAAATTTGAAATAACTTTTAAGCAGAGCACTTGAAATTATGTAGCAGAGTTCTTCCTGCATTTTAGGCAAATTTAACAATCTTACTCTTATACAGTGAAGAAGACATGTTCTGCAACAGATTTTGTTTGCCAGAATGGACAGTGTATACCAAACAGGTGGCAGTGTGATGGAGATCCCGACTGTGAAGATGGCTCCGATGAAGGTTCTGAGATTTGCTGTGAGTAGGCTGACATCTATGCAGCAAGTCGACTGCACCATCTTCCCTTTTAAAGGCGGAACTAAACTGCCTATGCATCAATACATAATTCATCTGCATAAAGTAGGCCGTCAGTAAAGATCTATTGTTAGATTTATGTCCCTCCTTTCCTTCAGAATTCACATTCTTCAGATTGAGCTGGCCCACAGATAGCAGATAGGTAGGCCGGAAATAATTTCAGGTTCAAACATCTATGGCATTATTCAATCAAAACTTCTTTCAATTGAAAGTACAGCTTTACCATTCTAACGTTCTTTGGATTACTTGGTTATGCAAATTTTGTTTGTTTATCTCGCTATCAAACTTCGAGACTGCCCATCTCATTCACAGAATTGGAAGGGACCAGACTGAAAATAGTGTTTGAGAACTTTGAACTTAACAGAGAAACCATAGTAATATGATATTTTGTTTTATGATAGAGAGAAAAACAACCACTAAATATGATTATATATAAACCTTAATAACCTAACAAACTGACAGATCCCGAAGAGAATTTCTACTTGGCATTATTAGTTCTGATAGCTTATTATTTTAAATGTCTATAGAGCATCACACATTTCAAATAGATCCATACAATACTATATTAAATGAAGATATGTTCTCACCATAGAGATTATCCCAAAGTATCCTGAAATAGTTAGTATAATGCTACATGGTTTATTTGCCTCTGAATGGGCAATTCCTGCACTTCTGTAGCGGATAATATGCACAGCATTGTGTAGCTTTGCTTTCATGCTTAAAACTGTAAAGAAGTTGCAAACACCACCATTTAAATGAAGGAGGGAAAACCTTTTGGGGATTGAAGGTAACATTTAATATTTTGAAGGTAGACTAATAGAACAAAATGTGTGGGGATGGAATATACAAGAGTTGAGGTAAATTTGGAGACTCTCCTAAATAATTTAGGTATATTTTATGGGTATGTTTGGCCCCAGAATTGTGAGAAGCTGCTGCAACTTCCAAACAGTTGTGGCAGATGGGGCTCTAGAGAGTTTGAGAAAAGGGTTTGTGGCTCTGCATATAGGTCACCCTTGATTTGAGCAAATGCCCTGACTCCTCAGACTTAACTGTCTTCAAAAAGCACCTAAGCAAACTCTTCATCACTTCTCAATAGATAGAAGAAAATGTACGATAGGTGAAATCAGCTGTGGTCCTCTATCAACTCAATGCATTCCTGTATCCTGGAAATGTGATGGAGAAAATGACTGTGGTGATGGTACAGATGAAGAAGGCTGTGGTAAGCCATAGTTACTGGGGATGAAAGGGCGGGTTTAGCTAGCTATGCTATGCCATAATTTCCCCATAAAAATTAGAAAGTGTTTAGTTTCACTAATAGATTCTGAACAGAGATATTATTCCCCCTTCTTTAGTTCCTGTAACTCCTAAAAGTAAACATTGCTTTGGTTCCCTTGAGTCAGTGTTAACTCTTGAACTAGTCCTTGCAGTTTACCTGGCAAGATTTCAGAAGTGGTTTGTCACTGCCTCCTTCCTAGGGCTGAAAGAGAATGACTGGCTCATAGTCAGCCAGTTGGCTCTGTGCTTAAGGCAGTGGGACTAAAACTCAGTCTCTCAGTTTTTAGCCTCCTGCCTTAACCACTACATTAAACTAGCTTAGAGTGCAACTAGGTCTTGCTAAATTCCCATTAATGTTTTGAGGAACTGTAACATCTTAAGGAGATATGACATCAGTGCCTAATATAGCAAGGATGTTAGCTTAAATATTACGTAAAAATTGGGCCTTCTATACGAGGCCTAAACCACTTGAAAGAAAACTAAAACACAATGCTATATCCATTAGAAATATTCCTTCTTTCAAAATGCTATTTTATAGTAGGTTAAGCTATCTTAAAAACGGACATTTTCACTGTATAGGACAGATAGATCATAAATTAGGCAGTTTCATCAGTCATGCAGTTTCTGTGTTGCATACAGTTCTTCCAGTATCTAGTAGCTTGAACCCTGATTGCTGCTCAGCTTGGGCACAGACCTAGAAATTAATCTCACCAGGATAGCAATATTCTGTTTATGTTTTTTACTGGCTTCCCAAGAAGCAGCACTGTTTGCTAAATCAAATTATTTCAACTGTTCCTTAGCCAACATAACATGTAACCCTGAAGAATTCACATGTGCTAATGGGCAGTGCATCTCAAAATACTTTGCCTGCAACGGGCAGGAGGACTGCAGTGATGGGACCGATGAGGAGGGCTGCGCCACTTCTACCTGTGGAGCAGGGGACTTCCAGTGCACAAGCGAAAGCGACATCTGCATCCCAGTTAATTGGGTGTGCGATGGGGAAGCTGACTGCACCGACAGGTCAGACGAATCTCCAGAACAGTGTGGTCATCAGCCTATCCAAACTGCGAAGTGTGGGGACAGTGAAATGCTTTGCGATTCGGGGGATGAGTGTTTTCACAAGAAATGGCGCTGCGATGGTGATACAGACTGTAAGGATGGAAGCGATGAAATCAATTGCCGTAAGTAAGAAGCTGTCACTTGGCAGCAGAGGTTTTATTGGAAGCCGAAATGATTTTTTAAAATTTATTAGACTTCTTTCCCACTTTTCCTTAAGAAGCTTAAGGCAAAGTACATAACCTCTTTTTTGACCCGCAACAACCTTATAAGATCAGCTGGGTTGGGATAGTAATTTGTTTAAAGCCTCCTTACAAACTTTCATGGAGGCAGAACTACGACTAAGGACTTTCCAGCCAGATCCACACCTTAGGCAGTGCTCACTATTTTCACACTGAAACAGAATTTAAACAAAAAAGTAAATAGTGACAGAATCATAAGGCTCTGAAGAAAAATGTTATTGCTTCTTTACATTGATCTTGAGAAGTACAAACATTTAAAACATCTCTCTTCATTGTTTTGGTAGAATGGATTTCTATAGAAAACCGAAATAACTATTGGGCAAAAAAATTCAATGGCTCCACAAAGGTTCCACAAAGATGAATTTATTTATAGTTTTCAGAACTCTTTTCAAATATCACTGACTGTATTTTAATTTTACAGAGTTTTGTGATAATAAATCTAGTAGCTAATACCAGGAATTGAGTAAATTTGAACGTAAAATAAATTTATATCATTGAGGAAGTACAGTTTATAAGCAGCATGAATCATTGGTGGTTGGTTTTTCCAGTTAAACAAATAAAAAGACTTGACAATTTGGCATTATCATTAAAGATGGCAAAGTATGATAATTTGCTTATCTTTTGGTTAATACTATCTGGAATAGTACAATTTATGTTGTGAAATTATAGGAGTGGTGTTACCTATCAAAAATCTCCATAATTGGTTCTGATGATCATAAGACATTTAAAATGAATTCTGGGATGACATTCATCACATTCAAATCCAAATAATCTTCCAAGAATGTTTTAACTTTCAAGTACTGTATAAAAGCGTTCTATCATGGTGAAAAGAATCCTTCGTTTTAATGTATATATGTATTTTTTGGGAGGAAACCTAAAAATGTTCTGTGATGTTAAATTATATAGCAAAATTTCAGAATTTGACTACTTCTCAGTCCAACAATTATGGTTATATCTCTGTTTGTGGGGGATAGCTAAAAGAATGCATTTTTTGATATATTGTACTTCTCTAAGAAAAAAAGATTAATTTTAAGAAAGGTTCCTTTCTTAGTAAATTAAGTAGAGATAATCTATTAAAATTTTCTTAATGGTTTGAATTGAGACATACTGTAGATATTTTATGAAGGAATGACCGAATCTAGCTTATTTGGAACTCAGTTGGTATTGATAACCATTCTTTTTGCAAATATATTTAGTAAGTTTTCACTTGTTGTTCAGTCTCTTAATTCCACAAAATTAATTTTGTTCCCATTGTGTGTAGTGAATATCCTTGTCCTCAAATTCAAGTCCTTGGAAAAGGAGATAAAAAGCCAGAAATTGGTGTTTGTACCATTTCCAAAGTTCTGCAGGAACACTTTTAAATGCGTACTTGAGATAATAGGTACTAATTTCTTAACTGTAGGATATAAATGCCACTCTGATCCTAAGGAATCTCATATTAGCACATAGAAGACATTTAATTTTCTAACGAATAAATTGTTTCAGTTAAAACTTAGATCATCAATACTTATTTGATAGAAGTGTGGTCCTTAAAACGGTATGTCCTCTATTCAGCTTCTCGGACCTGCAGACCTGACCAATTCAGATGTGAGGATGGCAACTGTATTCATGGAACCAGACAGTGTAATGGTGTAAGAGATTGCGTAGATGGGACTGATGAAGTGAACTGTCATGTTGGTAAGCAACGAAAACTTTAAGAGTTTGCAGATGTCAGTATGTAACCTGAATATGTAGCAGCCATATTCCTTATGCCATGTTCTAGAGCAGGAGTCTCCAACCTTGACAACTTTAAGACTTGTGGACTTCAACACCCAGAATTCCCCAGCCAGCTTGGTTATATTTGCTCCCTGGATCATGCCCTTTGAGACATTTATATTACTGCAGATCACTGTCACAACTTTCCTGATTTATCATAAATTAGTATTGATTCCCTGAAATGGAATGAGTTATGCCACAAGGAGATACTAAGTTGGGCATGGAGCTATTTATTTAACTGTGGCTTTTCTTTCCATCCTCAGTTAATCAGTGCACTGGACCCGGAAAATTCTTGTGTGGTAGTGGTGAGTGCGTAGATTTCAACAAAGTGTGCAACCAGAAACAGGATTGCAGGGACTGGAGTGATGAGCCGCTCAACGAATGCAGTAAGTTGTAGTTAAGAAAGCCAACTATAAATAAAAATCTTTTCATCTGATTCTAATGAAACAATTTTTTATCTCAAGGAATAATGCAGCACCTATTGTAATAGGCCACTTTCCAATCTGGAAGCTCTATAGTTGCACACAGTTGTACAGTTTTTCCTCCTTGAAAAATTTGCATTTCTGAGTCATCCAAATAAATAACAACTTGAATGGCATTACTAGTTCTTCTCCTTTCCAGATGTAAATGAATGTTTGGTGAACAATGGAGGCTGCTCTCACATCTGCAGAGATCTGGTTTTAAGTTACGAATGTGATTGTCCAGCTGGCTTTGAGCTGATAGACAGAAAAACATGTGGAGGTAAAGATCCTGAAAAAGAAAACATTTCTGAAGTTACTCTTTGTTCATATTATGTTGCACTATGAGTATCTTTTTTTCCCCCTAGACATTGATGAATGCCAGAATCCAGGTATCTGCAGTCAGATTTGTGTCAATACCAAACTGGGCTATAAATGTGAATGTAGTCGAGGCTACCGAATGGATCCACAAACAGGAGTATGCAAAGCAATTGGTAAGTAGTTGGAAACGAATACTCAACTCAAATTCTGTCGTAGAGTCTTAGAAAGGCATGGCTAACACTTCTTAGACTGATAACTGTTGATCAGATAGGTTGTTTGCCCAATCCAGATCTATTGAAATTATAACTCCAGAATTGCCAGCTAGCATGGTCAAATGTGAGAGTCCCATCCAGGCTAACATGTTAAACTTGCATTGTGACTCTCTCTGGAGCGTTATCAGCTGGCATTTGGACTCTAGAATACACGGTTCTAGTTAAGATGGCTGAATACATGAATGGTTAAGCCGACTCCTGCATAAGGCTTGCAACTTTCTTTCAAGAGCTTTTGGGAAGAGCTGTTTCTTCAGCAACTGGCTGTAGGTTTTTATTGCCTAGCTTTACACAAATTTACTCTTGCAGGAGGAGAACCAAGTCTGCTTTTTACAAATCGTTGGAACATCAGGCAGTTTGCTCTCGAAAGGCAGGACTACACCCAACTCATAGGAGACCTAAGAAATGTGGTTGCTCTGGATGCCGACATGGCTGAGCATAAAATCTTTTGGGCTGACGTTGGACCAAATGCAATCCTCAGGTAAACTAACTGTGTAAGCTCTTTCTGTGTGATGGTAAAAACTTAACATATCTGCCATATCTTAAAAACCAATCTCTGGGTTTTTATCTGTATGATAAAAATGCTTCTGATTCAGGGTTAACATACAACCTTCTTGCTTCCCTTGGGGTAACCCTTGGACTTCCCCAAGCTCATCCTACTGACATTTAGTAACACGTTTTCAATCTTTGCAGCACAAGTGTTCTTTTTAAAAGGGAATAATGCACATAAAAGTAAGCATATCAAACTTCCAATAGCTTACCAGTAAAGCACCTATTTTGAATAGAGGGAGTAAATCAAAGCTCCCCTCCCAATTTAAAAAGGACTAAAGAAATTGACCCTTCCACCTTCACTGCTTTGCCTTGGAATACCTTTCTTAATTCAGTCTCTAAACAGAAACAAATTCCTGCCACTCTTTAAAAGTTTATGGCCTTTCTTAGAGACACCGTACAACATCTGATCTGCACCTAGGTCTGGTCAGTAGTCTGAAGTGGGCTATGTAACTCATTTATAGCTCTAGTTTTTATAGGTCCAAGCAGAGAGGGTAATATTTTGGTTTCTTCTTGGCAGTGGAGTGAAGGCAGCTGCTACTGGTGGGACAGGATCTAAATAGTTCTGTGGAAAATGACATACTTGGCTCTTAGCTGCTAGCAGTCTGGGTTAATCTAAATCAGGCATGTTCAGCCTTTTGGCTTGCCTGGGCTGCATTGCGTGAAGAGGGATTATCTTGGGCTTCATATAAAATATATAATATAGTTAATGGATATAAATGCACAAAATAATGTTAAAAGTTTATGATCTTGGGGGCCATATTACTAGCTGTCCAGGGCCACATGCCGCCCAAGGACTGGAGGTTGGACATGCCTGATCTAAATAGAAACACCTGCAATGTTCTCCTTGCTTTCTCCTAAAATCTTGCTTTGTACCCAGTTTCCCAATGTCTTTTGCATTAACCAGCCATCACTGAAATAAAAATCAACAATATGCCTTGTTTCAACTGCTGTTATGTTTGATGAGCTCTTTACGCTGATCTAGGAGAACTAGCTGTAATAATTGTCTAGGAAAATGTTGAAAGCACCATAGAAACTCTGGGCCAACTATATTCCTGACAGATTTTATCCTAAAAAGCCTCGTTTGAACACAACTATCTGAATTTCGTAAGAAGCAATTTTGGTGGCAAAAAAATTAAAAAGGTAGGAAAAAATTGAACAGTGGCTGAAGCTAAACTTCCAGGCAAGATCTAGGATTAACATAAAACCAGACATGACCTGTTCTTTGTGCATATGCCATATGCTTAAATATAGGATGTTGCATTCCCTAGTGACTGCATTTAATGAAATGTTTCTCCCTAGTGCCTCAATTACTTCTAGTAACAAACCAGTGCGACATCGCCGGATTGTAGACAATGTACCAAGTCCTGGAGGAATTGCTGTTGATTGGATTTACAAGAACATCTATTGGACTGATTCATCCCTGAAGTCCATTTTGGTGGCCAGCCTTGATGGCATTAAAAGGAAAGTCTTATTAAACACTAACTTAAGGGAGCCAGCGTGTGTGGCTGTGGATCCACTTTCTGGGTAAGCCCATATTTACATACTTGGTATGGAAGTATCTGAGCATTAATTCTGAGAATCTTTAAGCCTCTTTAGTAGAATTGTCCTTCAGACACCCTCCTGAAATTAAATCACTCCTGGATTCCTGTGAGACTTGAATCACATGATTTGAGTAGTGACAGTGGAGGGTCTTCTGAGGAAGAGCCCATGCAGCTCAGAAGAAATCCTAAAGTGATTGTAATTTCACTTCAGAATCTCTTTCACAGCTGTGCTAACACTAGCAGCAATGTTGACAAAGACATAGCAGGAGGTGGCATAGCAAGAATTGCTAGTTTGTAATATTAGAAACTTGCCAGTGATGTCTACACATCTTACTTGAGTGTCTCTATTAATAGCTGCTGAGAAAGCAATGTGTCTCTTCGGAACATAAAACAATGCACCTACACAATAGAAAACCTTAAGAGAAGTGAACTTTGTCATTCAGATTCTATAAGTGATATTTGGGCCCTAAGGATAAATAATATATTGGAGGGGGAGGTCCAATTATTCTGGCAAGGTAGCCCAAATTTAAGGTCAAAACTTAAGGTTCAGTTGAAGAAGAAACATGTTTGAAAGGAGACGGTAGAAATAAAATAACTGTCTCACAAGAGTAGACTTATGACAGCTCTTACCTGGTTTCTCTTACAGCTTCATGTATTGGTCTGATTGGGGTGAACCAGCCAAAATTGAGAAAGCAGGGATGAATGGACTTGACAGGCAGCAACTTGTGACAACAGATATTGAAAGGCCCAATGGGATTGCACTAGGTATATTAATGTTATTCATACCACATTGGAATTCCTTTCTTAAGGAATTCTTGGAGTTATTGGTTAAATTAGACCAGTATATTAAGGGTTGAAGGCAAGTGACCTCCTGTAATGAAATTCCATGTTAAAATGTTCTCTTTCCTTCCCATCCAAAATATCACTAATACCTAGCTAGGTGGTATTGACCTACCTGTATCTTGGCTTCTGAATGGCCATGTCCATTATCTTCTGGCCATGATAAGAATTCTTTCAATCACTGTTTGTCATGGCTTTTATTTACCCATTGTGTAGTCAGGAATGCTACTTCATAACTTCCCTAGACCTCCAGGTTTAAAGAGAGTTGAAACAAGTAGGGAAGTTCTTGTTAAATCATGGTTCTTCTACCCTAATTACTGACATGTGTTTTTGTTTAGATCGTGTAAAAAATCGTGTTTACTGGGTTGACTCCAAACTGCATAAGCTTTCCAGCGTGGATATGAATGGGCAAGATCGCAGGATTATATTTGCATCTCACGAATTTCTTGCTCATCCTCTTAGTTTGACAATATTTGAGGTAAGAATCAAAGTTTGCAGACATGTATTTTGAGAGGTTGCAAGTTCATATTGAAGGGGTAGTTTACTACTCAGTTGCCTCTAATTCTTTTGAGGGATGGGGAAATTGCATTGCTAAAATTGAATAGACACATTGTGAAATCCTGGCATCATAATTTTACTTTTTTTTCACATAAGAATTTCAAGGAAAAGAAGTTGGAGAAGCTAGACTTAATATAGGTATTTTTCTTTTTTAAAAAAACACGCACCCAAAAAAATAGCCTTCCGTCCTGTCTCGCTTTATGATATTACTTCTGTATTTCCTGCAACCTTTAGGGTTGGTCTGGGTGGGGCAGGAAATAAAGTATGGGAGACAAAGTATGCCCCAGGTCACAAAAAGGTAGCAAATGTATAAGCTGGTGGAGGAAGAAAGATAAGTTCATTTGGAAGAGGTTTCTTTTTTTAACCTATAACTTGTAGTAATGAAATGCATGCTCTTTAGTTTACGTTCCATTACTAAAATATGAGGAAGTTAAAAAATAATCCTTCAGTTTGAAATGCTCACTCTTTTCTTCCTAGGACACGGTTTACTGGACAGACTGGGAAAACGAAGCCGTGTACAGCGCCAACAAATTTACAGGATCTGAGCTGCAAACAGTAGTAAACAATCTCTATGATGCTCGAGACATCATTGTGTATCATGAACTTGTTCAGCAGTCAGGTAATAGCAGGGGCACAGGAGTAAAATTCCAAGCAAAAACTGAGTTCTCAAGTTACAGGTGGGAGGAAAACACAGTACAGGTAGTCCTCCACTTACAACCATAGCTGAGCACGGAATTATGGTTGTAAATCATGTCTGTCATTAGGTGGATCACCAGTGAGTCCTTCTGATTTTATGACTTTTTTATGGTGATCATAAAATGCCACAGTTTTTAAGTGAATCCAATGGATGTTTTTTGCTAGAAATCGAAAATAAACACTGGTTTCCGACAAATATATATATATATATATATATATATATATATATATATATATGTAGGTCTTTGGTTATTCGGGTCTTCTCCCACGTAAAATTGGAAGTGTCTTGGCGACGTTTCAACGAAGTCTCATTCGTCATCTTCAGGCTGGTGTTCTCGGCTTCGTGCTTCCAGGAGCAAATTGTTCTCACGAAGCCGAGAACACCAGCCTGAAGATGACGAATGAGACTTCGTCGAAACGTCGCCAAGACACTTCCAATTTTACGTGGGAGAAGACCCGAATAACCAAAGACCTACATACAAACACCCGCGGAAACCTGAGAAAATATATATGGTTAGGCTGGTTTCAACTCCGCATATAATGGTTTCAGATTCACCAAAATCAACCCCGACGATGCAAACAGAATCAGACTCGAAATCACCAACATCCTCTGCACCAGCAAGCCACCCAAAAGTAACTTACCCAAAGAGGAACAGACAGCACTACTTAACCTGAAAGAAGACACCAGCATAATAATCCTACCAGCAGACAAGGGCAATGCCACGGTGGTTATGAACACATCTGACTACCAAACCAAATTAAACAACCTACTCCAAGACTCCATATACAAACCCCTAAACACAGACCCCACCACCTACCTGGAAAAAACCACCAGATCCAAAATAAAAGCCTCCCCCATCAGCGAAGAGATTCAGCAAAGAATCATACCCAGAGAGAAATCATCCAGATGCCCTAAGCTTTATGGTCTCCCCAAGATACACAAAGAAGGAACCCCACTTAGACCCATAGTCAGCTCCATAGGCTCACCTCTACAAAACCTAGTCAAATTTCTCGCCAAACAACTACAGCCCTATGCAGAATCCATCACCTCAGACGTAAAAAACTCATTCCAGTTCATAGACATCATAAAGCAACAAAACTTACAGCCCAGTGACCTACTCGTGAGCTTTGATGTCATATCCCTCTTCACCCAAGTACCAATCAAAGAAGCCTTGACAGGTATCCAAAACAAATATAACCCCCCCAAGCACATCTTAGATCTGACCAACCACTGCCTATCCAACACATACTTCATCTATAATGGACAGAAATACAAACAAACAGAAGGAGCACCCATGGGATCACCCCTCTCACCTGTCATTGCTAACCTCTATATGGAATACTTTGAAACCCAAGCTCTAGAAAAATCTGATCATAAACCCAAACTCTGGCTCAGATATGTGGACGACACCTTCATAATCTGGCCACATGGGAAAGAAAAACTGGACAACTTCCTCACACACCTCAACAGCCTACACCCCAAAATACAGTTCACCATGGAAACAGAAGCGAACAACCAACTTCCCTTCCTGGATGTCTTAGTCTACAGAAAATCCAATGGCTCCCTAGGACACACTATCTACCAGAAGAAAACACACACAAACCGCTATCTGCATGCACTCTCACACCACCACCCTGCCCAGATCAACTCTGTAGCCAAGACACTCATTTCCAGAACAAAACGCTTAGCTGACGAACAACACCTAAAAACCAAACTACACACCCTCACTAACGTACTAACATCCAATGGATTCCAAAGAAATAAGATCACCAACCTAATCCAAAAAGAAACCCCCACTAAAATCCAAGACACAGAACAAGAAAACGGCAAAGCCCTCCTCCCATACATAAAAGGCACCACAGACAGAATAAGCAAAATCCTCCACAAACATAACATCAAGACAGCATTCTGCACAAACCGAAAAATATCCACCATCCTAAGGAACCCCAAAGACAAAATTGAGTTAGAAAATCAAGGAGTATATGAAATCCCATGCACCGCCTGCCCCACCACATACATCGGACAAACCAACAGACAAATAAGTGCACGCATAGAAGAACACAAGAACTCAGTCAGAAAAGAAGAACCAACTTCTTCCCTGGTCCAACACCTTAAAGCCACAGGACATGATATTGACTTTAAAAAGACCAGAACTATCGCCAAAACTGAACACTTTAACAACAGAATAATCAGAGAAGCCATCAAGATAGAAAAACGCCCACACGGCATGAACAAACGAGACGATACCTCCCGCCTACCAGCCATTTGGAAACCCGCCCTTATTGACAAACGAGTCCCTAACACGACGAATGACACCAGCCCCACACTCACGAGAGCCACACAGGATGTCACCACCACACATCCACGCAGAAAGCAGACTCAAACCCACACTGATAATGAGCCACGACCAAGGACCAGAAGCCAGACTGCAGCTGCATCATTAGCCACTTTAAACCTCTCCAATCCATACATGAAGCAGACTGACACCCACCATGAAGAGCTCGCACGGCCACAAACACGAAGCCAAACAACAACAACGCAGCTCACCAGCTCAAATCCCCCTGCAACTCAGACTAAGCTGAGCACAACCAAGCCCCCACCCAAACAGAACACACCCCCAGCCAATCAGAGCACAACCAACCCCCCATCCAATCAGAGCACAGCCAAGTTCCCACCCAATCAGCTCACACCCCCACTAGCAGATAAAAGGAAGAGACAGCTGCGATCTCACATTGCTCCTGGAAGCACAAAGCCGAGAACACCAGCCTGAAGATGACGAATGAGACTTCGTCGAAACGTCGCCAAGACACTTCCAATTTTACGTGGGAGAAGACCCGAATAACCAAAGACCTACACACACATATATATATATATATATATATATATATATATATATATATATATATATATATATATATATATATATATATAAATAAATATCAAGGTTACATGACTGCAGGATGCCATAAATGTGATCATATGACATGGGTGGCCATTAGAAGTTCAAATCCAGATCATAAGTAGCCCTGGAAGTCCGTTGTAGCTTTGGTTGCTAAGCAAAGTCAATGATGGCCTGTATTGTTTAAGCCTCCCTGAGGAGAAAACATTTGGATGATTTCACTCTGTCAATTCCTTTGGACTTGGTATCATCATTTCAAAGTGCCTTGCAAAGGCCATCTAGTATTAAAAATAGAAATAGTGCCTTTAGGTGGGCAACTTTGGCAATTTGAAGTCCAATTGGTCACAAATTTACCATAGTTGCCCTCTCCTGCTTTATGACATAAAGATTGGGTAACTCGATAGAAGCAATATTGATGATTATATTATCTGAATAAGATGAAGTATATTTTGTAATCCTGAAAATGTAAAGAAATTGTATTAATACTGGGACTGTAAAAATTGAATTATAAAAAAGGAATTATTTGAAGGGGAAAGTTGGAATGAATTTGAAATAGAAGTTGGGTTTACTTAAAAAGGGGGTTATAAAAATAAATGGGAAGAATCGTATTTCGGGTAAAATGGCAAAATGATTAATTTTTAGAGAAAGATGATGTAAAACAAATATAAGGAATATAAGGAAATATATGTTTAAAAGGGTAAAATAATGGGTAAAGTAGTGATAAGATAAAATTTGGCCCATCTTTGGGAAAAATTGATACTAAAGAAAAAATTGTGAAAAATTAATGATCGAATGACTGTTTAAAGTAAAGGGTTTCAATAGATTAAAAATTGTGATAGGTGAAGATAAGGAGGCAAGGGAGGATGGTAATATTGATTATATATTCTATAAAAAATATAGATAAAAGGGGAAAAGTAGAATACTGGCAGAAATTGGAGTATATATACAGTAGTAAATATGGAGAAAATAAGCTGTATGAATTTTTGACTCGGTCAATACTCTATTCAGAAAATATGTATTTTATGTTTGTGTGTCTGAAAAAAAAAATGTTTTTTTAAAAAAAGATTGGGTAACTCATCTTGAGCAAGGGATGTCCTGGAAGGGGGAAGGGAATAGGGCATTCCTGTAGTGCCTTTGTAACCTGATCTGAAGTGGAAAGCCAAGTAAGACATCGTAATTATTTCAAATAGTAAGTAGGCCTCAGCTTTTGCTGCTTTGTTAGAAATTGTAGTCCATCCTAGGAGACCTATGTCTGAAAACTCTTCTACCCACAGGGAAAAACTGGTGTGAAGACGAGAACATGACAAACGGAGGCTGTGAATACCTTTGCCTGCCTGCACCCCAGATAAACAGTCGTTCCCCAAAGTATACTTGCATATGTCCCGATGGAGATGCCCTGCAAGACAATGGCTTGAAATGCAAAGGTATAGTCTGTGACTCTCTTTGTCGTAGTGTAGGAAGCGCTTCCGTCCTGCCATCTCATGCATACAACTCTTGCTAAAGTATTAAGTTTGGCCATTAAACAGCATCCCGACTGCCTGGCTTCTGCATTTCATGGATACTGCATGCTGTGTAGAACATTAAATCTGAACATCAGCCTGATTTAATTATCAGCCATGATGTACCTGGATACAACCCATAAAAAGCTTCTTCTCTGCCAGGGGCTCATAAGCTCCTTGCCTCAAACGCTGATTGGCAATCATATAATTGTAATCTATAAAGAGGCAAGATGTTTTGAATAATCAAATTCTATGTAAATACTAATCCAGGGTCTTGGATTGCATAATTGCAGATAGCATTCTGATTTGAATGTAAAAGCACAATAATATGCAAGTCAGCTATGGCACACTAAAGGACACTGTGTTTTGTGTGCTGGTGATAGATTTGCAGCTTGATTCAAACAAACTTACAGTAACCCTTGATTGAGTAGATCTTTCCATTCTGTTGAATTGAAACTGCAATCCTTGCTTTTGTTTTCCGCAATGATTCTGCTTACCCAACTGGCTAAGAAGTGATTCCTAGCATTACAATACCTGACCATAATGATATCCTTGCTTGTTGGCTACATCTTCATAGCACAATAAATCTAACACCTTTCAGGGCCAGATTAACTAAGCCTGCATGACCATACTCATCTGCTGTGGGTATTCCACTTCCACCCCAAAAATGGGGGGTGGAAATGAAAAAGAGCCAATGCAGAGCTTCAAAATTACTGATCTGTAATTTCAGGTACAGGAACTGCTGTGGCTTTCACTGAGACAAAAGAGAGCAGCAGAACAGACAAACCACCTGGACCACTTTCTGGAGGTATTGGTCCTGATCCAAGGCAGCTCAAAAGAGTTGGTGGTAAAGCAGGATAAATTAAGCCAAAGCTTTGACCTCAGAAACAGTAATGAGCAGCTTCTAGTCTTGCTGGGATTATTTCAAGGAATGTGGATCTAGAGTGACTTGGCTTGATTTGGCAAACCATTTAAGTTCTTAGAGAATACCTAGCAAAACTTTTGGTGAAGTTGTACCTTAGGCCTTGTTTGCAGTGTTCCTCACTGCCTAGGTAGAACATTCAAAGCAGCTAGTTAAAAGAAACCATTTTAGCAATCCAAAAGGAACAAAAAGCAGGAGGAAAAAAAATAAATTCCAGACTCCTGCAGAAAAAGGCCCTGAATTAGAATCAACAGTTTTTTAACTAAAGCAAACCAATTTCAGTAGGAAGTTTGAATACCTTGGAAGCAAAGTCACATCTAGTTAGACTTCCTGCAGCCATGGGATGTGGAGCAGTGCTTGGCTAGATCTTTGTAAGGAGTTGAGCAGCTTTATGGTCCTAAGTATTTGATCCTTCAGATTTAAAAGCAAAACCCAATTTAAACTCTGGAACAAATGAGCAATGAAGCTGCTGAATTACCTACACACAATTCAGGTAGAGCTGCTAGGATTCTGCAAGTCATATAATAGCTATGTGGGCACTCCCAAGTTCTGATAATCCAAAAACAAGACTGGATCCAAAAATAATCTCAGGGTGCAAACATACGATGATCCTTCAGTCATGTCAAAGGCTCATTACTTATTGCTGAGACTAGAATATCCGATTTCATATTGTCTGGGTTTTCAGTTCTTTTAAAAGTATTTGTGGATGCTCATTGGGTGGAGCTTAGCTGTCCTGCAATGTCCGTCCATCTCTGTTGGTCCAATCTGTTCTTGTTATAGCAAGGAAGATGGTCATGTCAGAAGAATGATGAAATATTTTTGAACAGATAATGAAGTGATTGTGAACTGAGCAGAAACTGCTGATATACAGCTGATATAAATCAAGGCCATTTCCTGAATTACGTAATTTCTTTACTGGGCAATGCTATGTTCTAGATAGCAAATTTGATCAGACTATCCATAATGATAAATATATTGTACTGTAAATCGTACATTGTAAACATATTGTAATTGTTTTCTTTCCTTAGGTCAAAATCAGAGCAGTCCAGTATCAGAAGAGCTGGCTTCCTCAAGAAGTACGTCAGCAGCATGGGCTATTCTTCCTATCTGTAAGTATGAGGTGGTGCCCTGAAATCAGGAGAAAACATTTTCAGCATGGGTATTTTTTTACACCACCACCATGTTTTCCTTTGGGATATAAAATTATTTTTGAAAAAAGCAATATATAGAGGTAGCGGGAAGAGCATAGTGGTCAGAGAGCCCAAATAGCATTGGAAGAAACCACATCTAGATCCTGACTTGGTAGTAATGCCCAGTGGATAGTCTCCCCCTCATCTCCCTTTCTCAGCCTAACTGGCCTCACGTGATTATTGTGAAGAAACAAAATGGAAGGAGAGACCATCATGAGATTCTTGAGGAAAAGGCATAATACAAGTAATGAAGTCTTAGTCTTTAAGTCTTACTTAAAACAGAATAGGCTTTCCAGTTGAATTTTTAAAATCTCACAATTTCTCATAGTACTATTAGTAACAGCAGCAGCAGGAGGCTACTTCATGTGGCGCAACTGGCAACAGAAAAATATGAAAAGCATGAACTTTGACAACCCAGTGTATCTGAAAACCACAGAGGAAGATCTCTCTATAGATATTGGAAGACACAGCAGTACAGTTGGGCACACGTATCCAGCAGTAAGTGAACTCCTACTATTTTCCTGATAGAAAATAGAGTTAATAGAATTAACTCTATCAGTTTCCTTACTGATAGAGTTAAAACAGGCGACTGTTCTTGGTACCCAAAATATAAAGAATGATTTTTGGAAAATCATGAAAAAGCTTTTCACAGTTCTTCTGGCATCTGATTAGGGATCCCAACAAGTGTTGTAGTCTGTATTTCTTCCAGGATATGGATTTTTAAAGTTTAATCCAAATCTCAAATAAATCCTGACACTTGGGATAGATTGTCATGGAGAAGATCAATCAATATGGTTACTAAGAGTCAACAATGACTTGATAACCTATAATCAGTCAATAAGTTTCAAAATCCCAACCAGTTTCTGCCAAGAACTGCTTTTCAATTGAAGGCTTTAGGGCACCTAATCAACATGTTTGAATTTACATGTTTAAAGCTTAACAATGGCACTTGATGTAAAACTATCAGACTCGAGCTTCAGCAGTGTTTTCCTCAGCTCCACTCCTTGGTTAAAAGGATATATGGGGTTTGTCAATGAGAACTGATGGCACAGACAAGCTTGTGTTCATATAGTTTGCAGGGGTGGGGTAGAAGAGAGATTCCCGGTGGCATGGGCCACATTTCACATTTGGAAGAAAGTGAGCAGAATGTGCAGTTCTGGATAAGGAATATGTTGCAGCACTCGGTGGTATGGTCAATTTGTTAAGCCACAGTTGCATTTAGAATGCAGTTTTTATGTGCTTTTGTCTTCAAATGAAGGGATGTACATTACTGAAATATAGTGGAAAGCTTGGAGTTTTCAGGTTACCCTCAGCAATAAACAACTGATCCCTAAACCTTACCTACCTGAAACACAGGTGCATTCATCTGGGATATAACTTTTCTTTTCTTCACAGATATCAGTTGTAAGCACAGAGGATGATTTATCATGAATCTAGTCTACACTTGCATTCTACACTTTTGCATGGTAGCCAGACAGTGGCTGAAGAGATCCTTGATGAATGAAGGCACAGGTGGAACAAGTTCACAAAAAACACACTTTCATACAAAGTTATAAAGATCTGTGTTCACTATCAACTTTTGATGGTTCTTACTTACCTGTAACCCTTTAATAAATTTAAGTATTCCCACCACTGGCTATGTATAAAGCACTTTCCAAGAAGCCATATTATAGTAAGTGCTTCAAAAGTACTAGCTGTAAATAATTGTACAGGCCCAATTGTAAATCATCCGGGGAAGGGATAGTTTATTAAGCACTTTGGAATAACATTTCAATGTAAATTATTGTATAATTTTTTTTCAATGTTTGGAAAATGGCAATAGGAGAAAACGGGTTACTCAAGATTAATTGCCAAAAATTTGTAAACTAACTTTTGTATGAATTGTGAATTTGTCCTCCCTGAACCACCTACAGGGGTGTGCAGAGGACAACTGCTCTGTATCAGAAATCACTGTAAATTTCAACACTGAAATGAAAAGAGGCAAAACTCTGTATTATGACTCGACTCATTCTTCTTAAGATCGCTTGGTACATGGGTGGAACTTCAGTTGAGCTGATCTAAGCAACAAGGCAAAATTAAACTCCATTCCCATAAATGACTCCGATATGGTACTTAAAAGTCAGGTAGTAGATATATCTAACTTCTTAAAGAAATGGCCTCCATATCACTAATCCAGTGAATCAGTCAACAAACCTTATTTATACAGTGGTACCCCGTATGATGGTACTCAATTGCTTTGAAACACATCTAATTTGGTACTCGGCGCATTTTGACACAAAAATTATGTCCTGGTACTCATCATTTGTTTGGTGCTCAACGCACAAGCTAGAATTTATTATTTGTCTGCTGCCTTGTGACTCATTACATTATTCCATATGGGAAAAATTTGGTACTCATTTTTGCATCTACCAGAACCAATTAACAATGGATAGGAAGGTACCATGGTAATGAGAAAAGGCACTTGAAATCTTAACTTTAATGATCTCATTAAGGGTGCCCTTAAAGGGCTGCCCACCATTGTATTTGACTTCAAATATAATGATGTTCTGCTATTTGGAGGATGCAGAGATTTTTAGTGTACATGTTATCTGTCTGCTAATCTTTTTGACAGCTTAACACAAAAAATTCACTTACAGGATTTTGTCATGTGAAAAATCTCAACAGGAAACTTAAAATGCTTCCAGAAGGCAGGCAAACAAACAAACATACTGAACACTGAGTACTTGAACTCAGTTAATATTTTTGCACAAAGTTACAAAGAGCATAACTGAGCAAACAACTCCTGTAATAAAATACTGCAGTATAAACACATTTATCATGCTCCAAACAGGTTAAAAGATAAGGTACTTGATAATAGAAAAGAGATAGAAATCTCGTTATTTTTCCCTGGAGTTGTGTAAATATTTTCAGTCAAATTAATGTGGGGTTAATCCTGGGACATTGTGCATGCATATAAGCAGATGCTTATATAAATTGGTTTAAGTATGAGAGGAGAGAGAAAAGGCGTTGACAAACACTCAAAGCAATAATTTTCTCAGACCTGATGCTTTCTAGATCTTCAGCCATTCTAACTAACAATCCCCTAGCACTGATGTTACCTAATCAGGTAATGAAATGTCTGCAAGAATACAACCAGGCTCAGAGAACACTAAGGATCTTAACAGTCCCATGCTGACCTTTGATGGAAACGGTATCTGATGGGCATCAGAATGGGGGAATCGCTCAAGGAGTGCTGCAGAAAGACATTTAGCAGCAGACCCATCCAAGTAACCAATAGGGAGATTGAAAAGTTTGCTTTGCTTTGCTGGATTCAATTGCTGGTACCCACATAATCTAAGTTCCTTGATGGCAAACCTATGGAACGCATGCCAGAGGTGGCACACAGAGCCCTGTCTGCTGACACATGCACCGTCACCCCAGGTCAGATCTTCATGGTGTTTCTTTCATGAGCTGTTTCCCTGCAAATAACGAAACAAGCTCACAAAATAAAAAGATCTTGCCTTTTGCGGCGCTGCCAGTGTTGGGATGCCCTATCTCCCACCGGCCAGCTGGTCTTCGGGGGTCTGCTGCGTATGTGTGCATGTCTGCGCATGTGCACATTTGTGCATGTCTGTGCAAGTATGCCCACACACCTTTCATTTTGGCCATGCATGCGCACAGTTTGGACATTCGGTGTCTAAAAGGTTCACCATCACTGATCTAAGCCAAGGTCTGCTTATCCTTTTTCCTTCATCTTTGATGGTATGTTGTAGAGCAGCAATCCCAAATCTAACCCTAACCCAGGAGAAAAAATTTGATTTCCTTTCACATTTAATTAAAATCTCATTGTTCTCCAGTCATACATTTAATGTTTTCGGCAACATTAACATTTTTAATTTGGCAAAAATTATAAAGGATTTCTACCTTTAGTCAGGCTATCCTTCCCCAGCATGTAACACAGGGGTGTCTAACCTTGGCAATTTTAAGACTTGTGGACTTCAATTCCAAAAATGTATGGCTTGGAATTCAGATTGGAAGTCTCTGCCCTGGGCTCCCAGTTTCTTACCAACTTTTGTTTAATTGAGCATTTTTCTTTTATAAAACTGATACTGGAAAATATCGTACCTGTGGAATTCTTTGATTATACTGAATCTTTTTCAATTATATTGAATCTTTCATTTATATTGAATATTTTCCTTAAATAATTGGGTGACTTTTCAGCCAAATAATATATATGTAACCTTCCATTAATTGTTAGGTAACATGCATCCCTTGTTCACAAAAGTATTGAGTAGTTATTCTCAAAATAGTATGCATAAATAGAAAATGCCATTCTATTGTGAAGCCTGCCTTGGTGAATTGCACTGTTTCAATTCCAATGAAAACTTGGGATTTGTTTTAGGTTTGTAATTGAAAGGCGAGAGTGTGTATTCAGTCAACTGGGTTTACTCTGCAAAATACCAGAAAAGTATTTAGAGAGGCAAGACGTTCCAGGATTGCAAATCAGATGCTCTCTGCCTGTCTTTCTCCTCTGGCTTGAATTCTCTTCCTCAATGTGGTGTGCCATTAACACAAGTACATATGGGAAATCAGCCATGTAACCCAGAGGTGTCCAACCTTGCAACTTTAAGACTTATGGACTTGTGGAGCATGCTGGCTGGGGATTTCTGGAACTTGAAGTCCACAAGTCATAAAGTTGCCAAGATTGGACACCCCTCATGTAACCTCAAAAACAGCGAGCCTGGAGATAGATTTATGGCTCAGGAAGCTAATTCTAAGAACACAAGACAGGTGAATGGCTGCAGATGAATCTTCCCTGTTTTTTTTTCACTTGTGTTTTTCCTCCTTGGCTGAGTTCAGATATTAAGTGGCCACAGCTGAATGAAAAAAAGGCGCATTGAGAACATAAGCGGTCATTCTCAAGGATTCTTTGATGCCGTGCATCGATTTCCTTTTGGCTTTTAAAAATCAGGCACCCCTGCTAATTCCTTTGTGAATGAAGCATTCATTCAGCTAAACCTACAGAAAAAGCTATTGTCTAAGTATAAGAAGTATATTTTGAGTCAACAAAGCCTCACATTAGTAAGGGTTTTTAAAACTTGCTGTTTAGACACAAAAAAAGGAATAATTTTTTACAGATGTATATTTTCATGATGGTTGGTAAGCACAAGACTCTTAACCTTCAAAACTCTCCCTTGCCATGTACTCATAGCCTGACATTAGCTGACAATTTCTTAGTCTGTCAGGAAGTAAGAATACCGTGGTGTTAGCTTTCAATCACTTCATACTGCTGTTTGATCTGCTGAAAGCATAAGCAGTAATGGCAAGATATATAGAAGCAAAGACTCCTTCAAATCCCATTTAACTCCTTTGACTACACAGACTTTGGCAACAGTAGTAGTATTTTGCTTCTTTCCCAATTTTTTTAACACCTAATCTAGCCTACAGTCTCCCATCCAAGTATTCACCAGGTCCAACTCTGCATCAGTTGGCCCAAATTAAAAATAATAAATAGTGGAAGTATTCTAGATTCAAGCAGCATACTGAAACTATTTGGCCTGATGAGATCGTATTATTTACCTTAAACAGGATTGTAGTCTTTTTATCAACAAATTCCATCTAATTTATATTCCTAGAAACAAGTGTACAAAAACTCTGTGCCAGATTTAGACCTTTGACCCAACCCAAAAAGCTGCAGGATGAAACATGTCTCCAAAGTCTGAGAAGTAACTAATATGCGCTTTGTGCCTTTAAATGCAATAATAAGGATACAAGATCTTTTGGGACAGAAAACTGCATCAGACTTTTAAGCAACATGATGGGCTTTTTGCTATATAAAGCTTTTAATCCTGCAATTACTATTTTTATAAATAACTCAAGGTGATGACCATACCTAATGCTCCTTCCTCCTTCTATTTTCCCCACAACAGAACCCTGTGACGTAGGTTGGGCTGATAGTGAGTGGTTGGCTGGCTTTCATACCTAAGGCAGGACTAGAATTCACCATCTCCTGTTGATTGGCCCAAAGTCATCACTCAGCTGTCTTTCATGCCCAAGGTGGGACTAGAACTCACAATCCCGTTTCTGACAACAGCGCAGAAGGAACTACCTGTTCCCAGCAATCAGATGTGATCCTGCAAATAAATGAGGCACCCTGCAAAGCAGTCAACAACTGTGATATGGTGTGTGTGTGTTGGTTCAGGGAGAATATATTTGCTAGCTTTACAAATACGAGTTATGGAATGTGCTCCCACTGGAGTTGTGCTCAAGTCTCATTCTCTCTTTTTCATGAACAGAGCCCACACCTTCCTCTTTAACTGGGTTTTTAATTTAAATCAACAAGTGTGTGGACTGGGTTTAATCAGATCTTAACTATCTAAGCTTTATCGCTTACTCTTAGCTGTGTCAAGTCTAAATTGAATAAATAGGAACAGCGGGCAAGATACCTAGTAGAAGGTAGCATTCAGCTCCTTCTCCCTGGGTGAACAGATGCCTGCAGCAAATCCATTTCTCATCACAGAATGATCCAGATGGCATGTTCTAGGTGGATAGTTTCATTGGTCGTTCCAAAGGAAAATGAGCTTGAAGGGTACAGAACCAACACTGGAGATTCGACAGATGTTTGTTCAACTCTGTACCCTCCTAGGTTTCACACCATCCAGCCACAGGCAGGGGTACCTAGAATCAAGCAAAAGCCACTTGAGAGAGTAAAACACACTTGCCTGAATTTAAGATTATTTTGGATTTAGCATGAGATTAAAAAGCTGGGAACCAGATCATTGACTTAACATTAATGTAAAGCCACAATGTTTCTGCGTGGTGTAGCAGGATAAATGGATTGTCATCCTTCTCGCCATCTGTTTATTATTGTCACTAGTATTATCAGTCAGCAGTGTGTCCCGAAATACCTAAAGTACCTCATTTGTTAGTTTGTGGCTAAAGCCATTTTGGCAAAGTAGTGATGCAAAGGAAGGTCAGGAAGACACTATTATATCAATGCATTTTTTATTGTGAATTCCAATGAAACGATTATTAGGATTAAAAAACATGCATTGTTTTCACATTGATTTTATAGCTCAATTCCAATATAAAACTACAAGTGTGCTCTAAAAGGGAACATTTTAAAGTACACAAAGGTTGGCAGAAAAGCATTTTAATGAATGGAGTTGATTTCTGTATAACCTCCCCTTCCATAGGGGTCTCTTTACTTCTGTTCACTCACTCGCCATTTTTACAACACCACAGTTTATATGGGGCTAAATGCAGAAATAGCAAATCCATTTCTTGTGATTAACACTGACAGAAAAGCAGTTTTTCATTGCCACATCTCCCCCCACCCCATACTTCTGTGGTTTATAAATTCAGATTTTGGTATGATCTGCTGCTGTAAGATCTCTTCTGTTTATTCTCAGGCTTCGAATCAAATAAAATGTTTAGGAATGCTCTTGGAAGTGTTCTGAGGGAATGCCTCACTGAACATTTGAATTTTCTTTTTTTTAATCTATAGGCATTTCAACTGCATTTTGAACCTAAGGCTGTCAGAACCAGGCTGCGAAAATCTAAACCACATTAGAAAAAGCAAAGAGTTATAGATTTCTGCAACCCCTATACAGGGGTGGGCTTCAAAAATTTTATCAAGAGGTTCTCTGCCTGGTTGCTGGGTGGGCATGGCCATGGTGGGTGTGGCCTAGTCAACCTCCTGCACCATGGTGGGGGGGCATTTTTGCCCTCCCCAGGCTCCAGAGTCTTTCCTCGAGCCTCCGGGAGGGCGAAAACGGCCTCCCCAGGCTCTGGAGACCCTCTGGAGGGAACTTCTGGTAGGCCCATTTTTTGCCCTCCCCGAGCCTCTGTGCATGCCCTGCACATACCTGCATCCAAAACGAGCCACATGGGGACTCCTAGGAAGGGTGGGCGGGGCCAGCCAGGAGTGGGATTTGAGGGTTCTCTGAACTGCACAGAATCTTAGCTAGAGGTTCTCCCGAACCCCTGCAAACCCCAGCAGCCCACCCCTGTCCATATAGCTCATAATTATATGGACCCACATGTGTGGGTTTATTGTTTTAAAGCTGTAATTCTAGATATACCTGCATGAGAAAAAGTATGCTTTTGTATTCGAATCCCCAATTCGCTTCGCATCATTCACGGAGAATGTTAAAAAATTTTTGATTATGTTTCAAACCTGATTTATGTTTATGTTCCCTACTGAAAAATTAATTTCAGCATCAGAATCTGTTGGTGTTTTTAAAGGCCAACTGAAGGAATATTTTTATTTAATTAGTTAAAAGCTTCCTTTTGTCACATTCACTCCTTTTTTATCAGTAGAGCTCCTTTACTGATTTTTCATTACCCTTACTCAGTCTGTTCTTCCTGAGAAAGAAAATCAATAATGAAAATATTGAACGGCTTAGTTACTGCTTTTCTTTATATTCTCTTTAAAGCAAAAAGCTACTATTTGTTACAATACAAAAAGACGGGAAAGATAAAAAGTAATTAAATTCTTTATGGCAATGAAAACTGCTTAAGGATGATGTAATGATAATATCCCAGTTGGGCTTAACAGGAAACAATAAAGAGACAAAATCTTTAAGCAGGAAGCTACTAATTAGAAATGTATGGGACCTTTGATAAATGACATTTGTAAATAACCATTATAAAGAAATCTTGGCTTGGAAATGCTTTACGGGATAATACAGTGTTGTTTGAAGTCACTGTTTTAATAATCAACAGACATGCTCTTGACAGTATAATTAGAGTGCAATTTATCATTCATTCAGTTTGGAACTTAACACAATATTAGGCATGACTGCTATAAAGCTATAGATTACATCATAATTGCAGTAGTATATTTAGGGCTAATTTAAGACCTGAGCTCAGCAGGAATATGTTACACAAATCAAGATAATACACTGATCACTATTATTATTTCAATTAAATTAAGTCACATTTTTGGAATAAAACATTTCAATGTATTTCCTTGTTGGCATATCACTTAGTGATTTTGATAGAAGAGAATATTTACATCTCATAGTTGAACTGTCTGAGCTTGATTTTTTCGTTGCAGACATTTCATTAACAAACTCAGTGTTATGTAAATAGATTTGTTTGGCGGGAAGTTCGAATTAACTGACCCTCAGCTGATTGGCTGACCACCACAGCTGCAAGGTATATAAAGGGAGCTGGCTCCCCAGGTCAGTTACTGGAGTCTCACCCTACAATAAAGAGCTGTTGTCACTTACTACTCTGGCTTGCTGCGTCCTCATTCACCCAACATAACATTGGCGACGAAGGTGGGATTTTGAGGCCAGAAGCAGAGGAGAGCTGAAGCCACACGCAAAAGAGCTGAAGCCACGTTCAGAGAAGGAGACCCGAGACCGCATCTGAATCCAGCCAGGCGAGCGAGCGGAACACAGGAGAATCCCGAAACGATGTCTGCCTACACCCCGCCAGCGCCTTTCGACCCCAAGGAAGAGAAGTGAGGATCCTACATGTCCCGGTTCGAGTGCTTCATGGTGGCAAACGACATGCAAGGGCTACCGGACGTTCGGAAGAAAGCCCTGTTCCTGAGTCACTGCGGGCCAAGGGTCTTCGACACAGCCGAGGCATTGTTGGAGCCGAATTCGGTCCACAACATCTCCTGGTCGACGCTGCAGACCCTGCTGAGAGACCACTATGCGCCAACGCCATCGAAGTACGTCCAGCGCTACAACTTCAGGCAACGGCTACAGCAGGAGGGCGAATCGATCAGCGAGTACATCGCCGCCCTGCATAAGGCCGCAACCCAATGTGAGTACCGAGACCTGGATGAGATGCTCCTAGAGCAACTAATTTGCGGAGTGAGAGATAGCCGGCTCCAGAGAAGACTGCTTGCGAGGTCAAACCTGACCCTACACATTGCGCTAGACGAGGCCAGGGTGCAAGAGTCGTCAGTAAAGGCCGCAGAGAAACTAAAGAGCTCCCGCCTCACCAGAACAATGCAGAAGACGGCGCCTGTGCACCGAGAGGCCGTAAGCACCGCCAGCGAGGGGGAGTCTGAAGAAGAGGTCTACCGCACCGAGCAGCCCCTCACAGCCCGCAGAGAGCCCAGAGACGGATGCGCCAGCTGCGGAGGGTCCCACTCACGACAAAACTGTAAGTTCAGGGACGCCGTTTGCCGTTCCTGTGAGAAGAGGGGCCACATCGCTAGAGTCTGTAGGTCGAAAACACACCAGAGCTACAGACCACGTGGCCAAACGGCCCAATCCGAGACGGCGCCACACCGAAGGCCCAACAGGGATGGCGGAAACCGGAAGGGCGCGAAATTTGAAGATGCTGGGGCCTACACCATTCGCATCGCACGGACCTGCACCTCGCCCGGAGAAAAGACCTACACCACGGTCGAGATCGAGGGACGGGAGTGCCAGATGGAGATTGACACGGGATCGCCGATATCCATCATGTCTTGGGAAACCCTAAAGAGAGTCATCCCCAGCGCACACAAGCGACAGCTCCAGCCACAGCTTCGCAGACTGAAGGATTACCAAGGGAACCGCATACCCGTCGAAGGCAGAGGCGAGTTCCAAGTCCAGTACGGGGAGTTTACCGAGAAACTGCCCCTCACCATCGTCAACGACAACCTTCCCAGCCTCCTGGGCATGGACTGGTTTAGAGCCCTAGGCATGGGATTCACCGGAGTAAGGAACGTTCGAAGCACCCTGAAGGAAGACCTGATGCAGGAGTTCCAGGACGTGTTCGACGAAAGGCTTGGCAAGTATGTGGGGACCCCGATTTCATTTAATCTAGACCCCAACATCGCACCCATCCGTTTAAAGCCCAGGCGGGTACCATTTGCCCTGAAGCCCAAAATAGGCATTGAGCTGGATAAATTGATCAAACAAGGGGTGCTCGTTCCAGTCGACCACGCCAAATGGGAGACCCCAATTGTGACACCGGTCAAGCCGGACGGGTCAGTGCGCATATGTGCTGATTATAAATGCACAATTAATAAGGCCCTGCAGCAGAGCGCCTATCCAGTGCCAGTCGTTCACCACTTACTGCATTCCCTGGGCCCCGGCAAGATATTCGCAAAACTCGATCTGGCGCAGGCGTACCAGCAGCTGCCAGTAGATGGCGCTACCGCAGAGGCACAGACTATCGTAACCCACAGAGGGGCCTTCAAGTGCACCCGTTTGCAATTCGGAGTAAGCGTGGCCCCCAGACTGTTCCAAAGTACCATGGAGCGGCTTCTACAAGGGATCCCCGGGGTGGTGCCCTATTTTGATGACGTGCTCATCACCGCGGACAATGAGCAGCAGCTAAGAGAAAGGCTGAGGGAGGTCCTAAGGAAATTCAGGGATGCGGGACTCAGAGTAAAACGCAATAAATGCATGATCGCAGTCCCCTCAGTCGAATTCCTGGGATACAGGGTAGATGGCACCGGCATACACCCCACAGAGAGCAAGATCAGGGCAATCAGAGAAGCACCCACCCCCAAGGACAAGGCAGAGTTACAGGCCTTCCTGGGACTATTAAATTTTTATGCCATCTTCCTCAAAGACAAGGCAACAGTGGCAGAACCCCTACATAGACTGTTAACCAAGAAAACCATTTGGAAATGGGGGAAGGCTGAAGACAGGGCATTTGCCGGCATTAAAAAACTACTATCAGCTGAAAGCTTCTTAATTCAATACAACGCAACGCTCCCCCTTGTCCTAGCATGTGACGCGTCCCCGTTCGGGGTGGGAGCCGTCCTGAGCCATAGACTCCCGAATGGCCTGGAAGCGCCCATCGCATATTACTCCCGAACTCTATCAAGTGCCGAGCGAAATTACAGCCAGCTCGACAAGGAGGCCCTCGCCGCCGTTTCGGGAGTAAAGAAATTCCACGAGTACTTGTTCGGGAGGGATTTTGAGCTAATCACAGACCATCGACCACTCCTGGGTCTCCTCGCGGGAGATCGACCAACCCCGGCAGCACTGTCGCCCAGGATGACACGCTGGGCCATCTTCCTCGCAGCATACTCCTATCGCCTGGTACATCGACCAGGGGCGAACATGGGCAACGCGGATGCACTCAGCCGATGCCCACTACCCGACAGCCTAGAAGACCCCACAGCCGGCATCCCCATCCTGCTGATAGACGTTTTGGACTCTGGGCCCATAACATCAGCCGAGGTTGCAAGAGCCTCAACCAAGGACCACGTGATCCGGAGAGTCGCAAGTTGGGTCATGAGGGGGTGGCCGGAAAAGATTGGGAGCAGGGAATTTAAACCGTTCGCGGGAAAACGAGACGAATTGACAATGCAAGGGGGTTGTTTACTATGGGGCGATCGGGTTGTTATTCCCTCACGCTTAAGGGAAAAAGTTTTAATGTTGTTGCATGAGGGGCACCCTGGGATTGTGAGAATGAAGGGGCTAGCCAGGAGCTACGTCTGGTGGCCCAGCATGGATGCAGACATTACAGAGTGGGTGGGGAGATGTCAGCCCTGCCAAGAGTCCAGATCAGACCCGCCAACGGCACCCGTGAGGGAGTGGAAAAGGCCCCAGGGACCCTGGTCCAGAATACATATTGACTTTGCAGGCCCATTCCATGGACAGACCTTCATGGTCGTCGTAGACGCATTCTCCAAATGGCTGGAGATCAAGCTAATGAAGGCCACTACCACCGACGCAACCATCAGAGAGCTAAGACAATTATTCGCCACACATGGGTTACCGGACATCCTAGTGTCAGATAACGGGCCACAGTTCACCGCAACACAGTTCGAGGGGTACTTAGCGGGACTTGGGATCAGACACGTCCTTTCTGCCCCGTTTCACCCGGCTAGTAACGGACAGGCGGAGAGATTTGTGAGGTCAGCAAAGGAGGCCCTCTCACGCTTAAGCCCCGGAGACTGGCAGGAAAGGGTAGACAAATTCTTAATAGCCCAGCACTCCACACCCTGTACAGACACAGGCCGAAGTCCGGCTGAACTACTAATGGGGCGGAAACTCCGGGGAATACTAGACAGGCTAAACCCCAACTACTCCCCAGAGGTCTTCAGGGGGGGGAGAGGAAACTTAGAGAGTTCACCATAGGAACACCGGTACACGCTAGAAACTATGGACAGGGCCCACTCTGGGAGGCCGGAACAATCACAGAAATCACAGGCCCCAAGTCATACAGGGTAGACATGGGGGACGGGAGAGTTTGGCGCAGGCACATTGACCAATTAAGAAAAAGAGTAACCACAGACACCGAAGACACACCAGACGACCCCATCTCCGACCACGACTACCAACCAGAAGCACAAACCACTAGCCTGAGTAGAGCAGAGGACTTAGCTGAGGACTCTGGTATCCAGCGCCGCCCCGTCGAGGTAGTCCCAACAGCAGGAGAAGTCGCCGCCCACGAGGAGGTCCCGGAGGCCTCATTGGCGGAGCAGGGAGAAACAGAAAGTCCCTCCGACCTGCTCAACGCCGCCCCTCCGACTGAACTGCGCAGGTCAGCAAGGACTCGCACACGCCCTAGTCACCTGAGAGACTTTGTATGCAAATAACACCCCAAGTGACTTCTGGGAGGGGAGGAGTGTTATGTAAATAGATTTGTTTGGCGGGAAGTTCGAATTAACTGACCCTCAGCTGATTGGCTGACCACCACAGCTGCAAGGTATATAAAGGGAGCTGGCTCCCCAGGTCAGTTGCTGGAGTCTCACCCTACAATAAAGAGCTGTTGTCACTTACTACTCTGGCTTGCTGCGTCCTCATTCACCCAACATAACACTCAGTAACATGTTAGTAAATGTTAGAAGGTAGTGGGATTTGCTCTTATTTTTATATACTAGTTGCCAGTATTGGTGGAGTATATCTTGGTGGTTCCTTGATTAGGCAGTTGTTTACTGTTTGTTGGTTTGCATTGGTAGTTTCTTCACTGGGATATTTGTTTACTTTATTTCTTGTTAATCTTGGTGTTGATCTCTGTTCATGAGGGTGTTGATTGCTGGTGAGGATGGGTTTTGGTCTTTTTGTTTCCTCTTGGGCTTTTTGATTATCTCTTTTGAGTGATATGTAGATGTTGTTTATCTCTATGTGCCTATTCATAGCCAATTTGTCTGAGTGCCGGGCTTCCAGGAATTCTTTGACATTCTTGATCTTGGCTTGATTCTAGGACGTTCACAGTTTCCCAGTTGAAACTATAGTTGAGATTGCCATGTGCATTTGTGAAATTTTTCACAAATTTAGACAAATTCAGCCCTCCACAGATTTGGTTTGCCTACTTTGGTAATGAAATGTCTATAAGAAAACCACTAAGCTCAGAGAGCACCAATGACCCCACTTGGAGGCTTAGCAAGGGTGGGATAGTTAGTTAACTGGCACAGCTGAAGTATTAAAGGTTCCTTGTCTAAACCCTAATTCAAGAAATTTCATCCAGCAGTTGAATAGCGTGGGTGAGGGAACAGCATTTCCAGTAAGAAGAACTAGTCTAGATGGACTAAGTGTAACCCTTAAGGTGCAACAATCATTTAGATTCATTTTATATTTGTGGGACATTTGCATTCCCAGATTTATCTAGGCCATGATGAGTGTGCACCCCTGTGATACGATATGAATCTGTTCAATATTTTATCAGGTCTCTCAAGTGCTGCTTATTTTTCTATCAGTCTCCCCTGGACAAAGAAGCAAGACATTTTCAAGTATTTCAAGCAAGTGGATGTACTCTACCATTAACTTAGAGTGACTCATCCATTTCTCTAAGAAATCTTTTCTGAGAGCTGGAAGATTAAAGGAGTGAACATCTTGGTTGGGATTGCAGGGTAAATAAAATTTGGCACAAGTTGCCTCCCTGCCATTTTACTAAATCTGATTGCATCTGTAGAAGGACCAAACTACATCATTGTCTTTTGCTGACCTCCTGGACCCTAAAATGCTCTCTCACTTGGCAGCTGTTAATTATATATACATATTGATGCATAATTATTTGATAGATGATAGATAGATAGATAGATAGATAGATAGATAGATAGACAGACAGACAGACATGATAGACAGACAAAGATAGGCAGATAGATAGACAGACAATGATATATGGTAAACAGATGATAGATGGTACAGTAGATAGATGGGAGATAAAGAGATGATAGATAGATAATAGATAGATAGACAAATAGACACAGGCAGGAAGGCAGATGATAGATGAGAGGGAGGGAGGGAGGGAGAGAGATACTAGCAGCATATGTGCAGATATGCTTAAATTCCATCTCCATGACCACAAGGCAGCCTGCTCATTGTTCATTGGAACCAGCAATATCTGGAATAGGACAGGTTGCTCACCTTATTATTTTAGATCTTGGTGTCAATATCCTTGACAGAGGACACTCCCTTGTGTTTCTGGAGATGAGACACTATCTTAATCTTTTGCAAGCCTACATGGTTAACTTCATAACTATTAGCATGTCATTCATGTATTTGTGCTCTCATAGATATACATGGTGTGCTTTTTGGAATAATGGTGTCCCAGATGGCCTAAAACCTTGAGAGTATAAATTTCTACAAGAGAGATATTATGCAAATAAGATCCTCACGGTCCGAAGAATGACAGCACATCCCCTTGGATTATAAAGTTTTATAATGTTACTGTAAAATAAATTTTACCGCACAAGCTTTCTGTCTTCTTTAATGATGAAAAATCCTTCTGACCATCTTGCCTCATGCAACCTTGGATGATGAGGAGCAATTATCCGGGATGCCTGCAGGCTGGGACTCTTTGCATAACAAACAAAAATGATTTATTATTTATTTTTATTTATTTATTATTTCAATTTGTATACCGCCCTACTCCCGAAGGACTCAGGGCGGTGAACAGCCATAGAATAAAACATATGAATACAAAATTTAAAATGAAATGAATTAAATAATTTGGCTGAAAATTTAAAACCCCAATAATTTAAGACCGAATTTAAAATTTCCATTTAAAATGGGGAGAAACTTAGGTCAGGCCAGCTTGGTGAAATAAGAACGTCTTGAGCACGCGACGGAAGGTACGCAGATCCGGGATCCTCTGTATCTCCGGGGGGGAGTTCATTCCAGAGAGTAGGTGCTCCCACCGAGAAGGCTCTCCCCCTGGAGGCCGCCAGTCGACATTGTTTGGCCGACGGCACCCGGAGGAGCCCCTCTCTATGGGAGCATACTGGTCGGTGGGAGGCTATTGGTGGTAGCAGGCGGTCCCGCAAATAACCAGGTCCTAAGCCATGGAACGCTCTAAAGGTGATAACCAAAACCTTGAAGCGCACTCGGAAGACCACCGGGAGCCAGTGCAGCTCGCGCAGGAGAGGTGTTACATGGGAGGGCCACGTCGCTCCCATTACCACCCACGCGGCCGCACTCTGCGCCAGTTGGAGCCTCCGAGTGCTCCTCAAGGGGAGCCCCATGTAGAGAGCGTTACAATAGTCCAGACGGGAGGTGACGAGGGCATGAGTGACCGTGCGTAGGGAGTCCCGATCTAGAAAGGGGCGCAACTGGCGGATCAGACGAACCTGATGAAAAATCCCCGGTCACGGCCGTCAAGTGCTCTTCTAAAGACAGCCGTGAATCCAGGAGGACACCCAAGTTGCAAGCCCTTTCCATGGGGGCCAATGATTCGCCTCCAATAGTCAGCGATGGCACCAGCTGACTATATCGGGACGTCGGAAACCACAGCCACTCGGTCTTGGATGGGTTGAGTCTGAGCCTGTTTCTCCCCATCCAGATCCGTACGGCCTCCAGGCACAGGGACATCATTTCAAGGGCATCGTTGGGGTGGTCTGGGGTGGAGATATACAGCTGGGTGTCGTCAGCATACTGATGATACTCCACCCCAAAACCACGGATGATCTCGCCCAGTGGCTTTACATAAATGTTGAACAAAAGGGGTGAGAGGACCGATCCTTGTGGCACCCCACATATAAGGGGCCTCGGGGTCGACCTCTGCCCCCCTGTCAACACAGACTGCGACCGGTCAGAGAGAAAGGAGGAGAACCACCGTAGTACGGTGCCTCCCACCCCCAACTCTTCCAACCGGTGCAGCATGATATCATGGTTGATGGTATCAAAAGCCGCTGAGAGATCTAACAGGACCAGGACAGAGGAGCACCCCCTGTCCCGAGCCCTCCAGAGATCATCCACCAACGCGACCAATGCCGTTTCCGTGCTGTACCCAGGCCTGAAACCCGACTGGAACGGATCTAGATATGCCGTTTCATCCAGGTTCTGGGGAAGCTGTCGCGGAACCACGCTCTCAACAACCTTCACCACAAAGCGAAGGTTGGAGACTGGACGATAATTAGCCAATACTGCCGGGTCCAGGGAAGGCTTCTTGAGGAGAGGTCTCACCACCGCCTCTTTCAAGGCGGCGGGAAAGACACCCTCACCCAATGAAGCATTTATAATCCCCTGGAGCCAACCTCGCGTCACCTCCCGGGAAGCCAGCACTAACCAGGAGGGGCACGGGTCCAACAAACATGTGGTTGCGTTCAGTCTACCCAGAGTCCTGTCCACATCCTCAGGGGTCACAGGATCAAACTCATCCCAGATAACATTCACAGGACCTGCCTCCGTCACAATATTTATTAATATTGTGCCTCCAGCCAGGAAACAATCCGTCCCCCCCCCAAAAAATCAATAACCGAAGAACAGTTAAAAGCACATAAAAGCAATGAAATGGGCATGCGTCATGACATACTGTACAGGTAGTCCTCGACTTACGACCCCAATTGAGCCCAAACTTATGTTGTTGTTAAGTGAGATATTTCTTAAATGGGTTTTGCCCCACTTTATGACCTTTCCTGCCCCAGTTGTTAAGCGAATCGATGCAGTTGATAAGTTAGTAACCCAGTTGTTAAGTGAATCTTGGTTCCCCATTGACTTTGCTTGTCAGAAGGTTGCAAAAGGGAATCACATGATCTTGGGGCAGAGCAACGGTCATAAATATGAGTCAGTTGCCAAGCATCTGAATTTTGATCACATGATCATGGGGATGCGGCAAAGGTTGTAACTGTGAAAAACATTTATAAGTCACTTTTTTTCAGTGCCGTTGTACTGATTTATGACTGTTTTTCACACTTGCGACCATTGCAGAATCCCCATGGTCAGGTGATCAAAATTCAGAAGGTGGCTAACTGACTTATTTATGACGGTCGCAGTGTCCCGAGGACAAGTAACATCAATAAGGAAGCCAGATTCACTTTACAATTGTGTTACTGACTTAACAAGTCCAATGTTTCATATATATATATATATATATATATATATATATATATGTTTTTCTTCTAGCCAGGTTTTCCCTACATAGCCAAGGTTTTTTTTGTAGCTCCAGCTCAGTAGAATCTCATCTACTCGGTTCTGGGCTTTTTTCCTTTCTAACACCTAGCAAGCTCTAACTGCTAGGTGGGAGACCTAAATAGATCCATTTCTAGCTCGTTAGCTGTCATCAGTAGGCCACACCCATCTCCTCCCTGTAAAGGCATAGTATCAATTTTCTTACTTCTTCGTAGGGTCTATGTGTGTTTTTCTTCTAGCCAGGTTTTCCCTACGTAGCCAAGGTTTTTGTTTTTTTTTTTTGTAGCTCCAGCTCAGTAGAATCTCATCTACTCGGTTCTGGGCTTTTTTCCTTTCTAACACCTAGCAAGCTCTAACTGCTAGGTGGGAGACCTAAATAGATCCATTTCTAGCTCGTTAGCTGTCATCAGTAGGCCACACCCATCTCCTCCCTGTAAAGGCATAGTATTTAGGGTTGACAGCTAACAAGCTAGAAATGGATCTATTTAGGTCTCCCACCTAGCAGTTAGAGCTTGCTAGGTGTTAGAAAGGAAAAAAGCCCAGAACTGAGTAGATGAGATTCTACTGAGCTGGAGCTACAAAAAAAACCATGGCTACGTAGGGAAAACCTGACTAGAAGAAAAACACACATAGACCCTACGAAGAAGTAAGAAAATTGATACTATGCCTTTACAGGGAGAAGATGGGTGTGGCCTACTGATGACAGCTAACGAGCTAGAAATGGATCTATTTAGGTCTCCCACCTAGCAGTTAGAGCTTGCTAGGTGTTAGAAAGGAAAAAAGCCCAGAACCGAGTAGATGAGATTCTACTGAGCTGGAGCTACAAAAAAAACCTTGGCTACGTAGGGAAAACCTGGCTAGAAGAAAAACACACATAGACCCTACGAAGAAGTAAGAAAATTTATATATATATATATATATATATATATATATAATTTTTATTAAATTACATGATAATACAATTCAAGAGTTTTTGGTTTAGCGGTGTTCATGAATATATACAAATTATATACATGGTGTTCCCTGATTTACTTAATTGTTATTAACAGTTGCACCCTCCCTTACTCTACCTTTTACTTTTATCTTCCATCCACTTATACCACATTTCCCACACCATGTAATATTCTGAGTTCTCTTTTTCGTTTACCACATATGTTAATTTACTCATCTCTGCGCATTCTAATATTTTTCTAATTACATGCTCTTCTGGTGACAGTCCTTTCTCTTTCCAATACTGTGCATATATTATTCTGGCATCTGTAATAATATGCATAATTAGGTATTTCCCCCCCCCCATATGTCCTTTTTAGTATTCCCAGGAGAAAGGTTTCAGGTGCCAAATCGATATTTTCCTCTGTTATTTCTTGTATCCATCTTTGAATCGTTTTCCAAAATTTCATCGCTTCGGGGCATGTCCACATATGATAGAAGGTACCATGATGGTGGCCACATTTCCAACAATTTGGGCTCGTGTTTGGGTAAATTTTCACTATCCTCGTAGGGGCTAAATGCCCCTACATTTAACAAGTCCAATGTTTCACTTAAGAACTGTGGCAAGAAAGGTCATAAAGTGGAGAAAAAGTCACTTAACAACTGTCTCGCTTAGCAACAAATTTTGGGTTTAATTGTCATAAGTTGAGGTCTACCTGTATGTGTATGTGTATGTGTATGTCTATATGTATATGTATATGTATATGTATATGTATATGTATATGTATATGTATATGTATATGTATATGTATACATACGCATACACAATTTGGAGAGTGATTGCTTCAGCAGTTTGTCCTGGCATTAAGCTTCCAGTAGAGAACAAAATGGGTTAATGAAACTCAAAGTGTTCCTAGGTTTAACTGTGGCCAGGGGGAGTAAAAAAAAAACAGGATTTTTTCCACCAGTCTCTTTTTGCTAACCACAACTTGTACATAGTCAACGTTTCTTTGGGGAGGGGAGCAAGTTAGAAGATTTCTGGGGCAAACTTTCACTGCTGACAGAGCAGCATAGAACATCCACATCAGTGATATAATGAAAGATACAAAGTGAAAGCATGCATTAGGGAATAATAAATGAATAGATGTGAGCAGAAAATAATGAAAAGGTTAAGAATGGCTATTACTGGACTAGAACGTAACTCTTAGAATATTGCAATAGTGGTGGTTGGAAAATTACTGTATAGGAATTGTATTTATATCCAGTGGAGGATAAGAAGCATCCTTAAAGTTGCTTGTTTGATATTTTAGAATGTATCTCTCTGTTCTCCATCATTTTCTCAAGCCCACTGAGCTCACTGTAGTTCTATATCCAGGTTCAAGGAGAAGAGCCTTTTCCTCTGTGGCCCCATCCTTGGCCCCAACTTTGTGCAACACTCCACCACCAGAGGTAAGAAATGCTCCCAACCTTTGGACCTTCAGAAAGGGTATTAAAATTTGGCTTTGCCAGTTGGCCTGGAGTCTCACGGGGAATACTCATCATTCAAGGTGGTTTACAGGGTAAGAAGACCTCGTGTCATCTGTCTCTTAGTCTTGGTGTTTTGTATAGTTTTATATTTTTAATTTGCATTTTAATAATTCATATTTTAATTATTAAGGCCCAGAGTTGCCTTATAAAGGAGACGGGCAGCATAAAAACTTAATAAACAAATAATAAAGTTTCACAAACTCAGTATGTTTTTCTATACCATTTGCATCTATAGGGTTTGCTCCATAAGCCACCTAATAATAGCAATGTAAATGTATATTTCCACCTAATTACTAGCCATCAAATGGAACAATTTGTTCAGCAAATACAGCAACCTTCCCATTGAAGCCTCCTTCCTTTAACCCCACCTACTTGTATTCTTCTGGGAGTTGATTACAGAGAGAAATTTATGGAAATTTATGGAAAATTTTTGGTCTATGTCAGGTGAAGGGGATCCGCTCAAGGGGAAAGGTTATATCCAGCTCGACTCCAATCCAGATGTTCTTGAGGGCAATATAAACATCCCTTTTCCCAGACTAAACTCAATCCATCAACCATTAACTCTTCTCACAAAATTCTCAGCATCAATCATTTTCACAACTGGTGTTCTTCCCTTCAAGAGTACTACAGATACCAAAGAAAATCCTGCAGCCAAAACTACTCAGGTATTTTTCTGTGGATTCCCACAATGGCACCTTTTCTTGTAGCCATTTCATTCTGGGGCATCCTTTACCCGCTTGGTGTGTTTGCTCACAGCAAAAGCCGCACAAGGTCAGTTGAGATTGCTCAAACTTGATTTAGCATTGTGAACTTTGGCCCACGATAACTCTTTGGAGTACCAAAACAGAGATTTCCCCCCCCCTCTCTCTCTCTCCCTCCCTCCCTCCCTCCCTCCCTCTCTTTCCCTCCCTCCCTCTGTCTCTCTCTCTCTCCATCTCTCTCTCCCCACCTCCCTTCCTCTCTCTTGTGATCTGCCTTCCCAGGGAGTAAGCTTCATGCGTTGAACAAGGTGTACAGAAGAGATAAACAAAATAACAAAATAAATAGGAAGGGATCTTGAAGCAGGAGACTCTATAACATTTCGGACAAGGATAAAAGCACTGCTCAGTTGTTAGAAAAGGGGAAAAATTCAAACACACAAATAACATGGATGAAACCGAGTTGAGGTAACTGGAAGGTTGTACATAAAAATCTGGCTGTGTTCAGAATATCACCTGGAAATAACGAGGCTGATTGGCCAAAACAATCTGGGATCCAGAGTCTAGTCAAAATGTAGATAATCGGCTTGTCACAAGTAAATGCCTTATTCTCCTTTATGTAAATAACATATGACCAGGGTATCAGGGGTTAACTTATTCTTCTCTATTTAATATATTCATATTTAACCACTCCTATATCTAGCTCCACCCCATGTATATATAAGGAGCTGTATGCTTTCCTTCTGTGCTTCTATCTGTGAATATTCAGTGAATATAGAATGCCTTCTGTAAATAAACAGTGCTTTATTTGAATATCTAATTCTTAATCTACTTATTGAGTCTGATCCTGAAAATATCGTAACACGGCTTTAGCTGATTTTACTTTTGTTCCTGTAGCTCTCTCATTGTTTACAAGAACTTTGGGATACAGTGATAAGCAATTCAGTAAGCAGTATCAGATCCTCCTCCTTCTGCCTGTGACCAAATTGAACAGGAGGACTGCATCCGTATCTATCATCTCTTCAACACATGAAAATTGTGCAATATTTGGGTGGAAGAAGTACAATTAAACAAGATCAGATTAACTCATCATCATTCAGAGACACCGGCATTTGCTACTGTTGCTCGTTCACAACCCAGTGATTAATATAATTGACACAGAGCAGTTTATGATAATTTCCTGCCTCTCCCATTCCATCTAGTTAGGCCTACACGGGCTAACATCCTGCTAGATTTGGTAACCTGTTGATGTTCTTACTTTTGGATGGAATATTTCATATCAGGTGCTCCATTCATTTAGTGACTGTTTGAAGTTATGATAGCACTGAAAAAAGTGACAAAGAATCTGTCTGTGGAGATTCTCAGTCATCCAGCCATCTTTCATGCCTAAAGTGGGACTAAAACTCACAATCTTCCAGTTTCTATCCTGATGCCTTAATCACTAGATCAAACTGGCTTTTTTTTGGAATTTTTTTTTTCTTTTACTTTCATTTCATTTCATTTCATTTATTTAAATTTCTATACCGCCCTTCTCCAAAATAGGACTCAGGGCGGTGAACAGCCAAAGTAAAAAACAATACATACAAAATTTAAAAGCAGTTTAAAATAATTAAATATTTGGCCAAAAATTAAAACAACCCAATTTAAAATCAATTTAAAATTCACTCAAGCCAGCCAACTTTCTAATAAAACGTGGATCAAAATGTGGATTTTGCATAAACTAAAAAAATACTGCGGCACAAAATTGGCAAATATTCTGCAATGTATGTATATGCCATAGCCCCTACACTATTTGAGCTCTTCATACATTTGATTCTTCAAACCTTGACTGTACATCATCACTAGATGGCACAACCTGGTTTGTTTTATCTGATCATTGCTAAGTCTTCAGGAAATTATTACCGGTATATTGTATCATATGGATTTCTTAAACTTCAATTTTTAAATCTGAGGTGGCCTGAGAGTTTACTGAAGACCAATTTAATGAAAGGATTGGGAGCTAGTTCCTCAAACTAACACATGAAAGAAATGTCACTGAATTCTGAGTTTTGCTGTAATGCAAACCTATCATTTGTATTTAGTTTCTCATTTTTTCTTTATTCTATATTAGAAGGGAATAGAACCCAGTTTAGACCCAGTTTGGAAATAAAATAATAAACACTAGTAAAAGATTAACCTTAAAACTGTTCAGTAGGAAAAACAATCCTATTTATCCATTTGAATGTCCCAAATTTGAGCATTCAGATGAATACTAAAGTCCAGCTGGCTTTAGAACAACATTTTCTGTCCACACTAATTTGACTGTAACAAGAATACCTTCTGTCATTTCAAGTGGGAGAAAATGTAAACTTAGGCATAGAAGTCTTCTTATAATATGATATGGCAAAGAATTAAAAGATTCAGGATCCTCCTTGAATTCTTGCCTGCTTGCTCTATTTGGGTACCTTCAGAATATCCCGATTCCAAAGAAGTCCTGTTGACATGCTATCAGAGAACAGGGATCCAGTGTTGGATTCCGGATTCGCCCCTTTGTGTTCAAATATCTGTGTCTGGAAGGGAAATGCAGAGAAATTGAATACATTTATTTATTTATTCAATTTCTACAGCCGTCGATCTCAAAGAAGTGACTCTGGGTGAAGAACAATTATGAAGCAATTAAAAACAGTTACAACATAGTACAAAATTAAATATATATGACAACCATGAAAAAATGTAATCACAATTGCCAATGTAGCCATGAAATGGGGCCCTTCACACATACAGGGGCACAGGCAGTGGTGGGATTCAGCCAGTTCTTACCACTTCGGGAAAACCGGTTGTTAACTTTCTGAGCAGTTTGGCAAACTGTTTGTCGGAAGAAATCATTAGGGCAGAGAACCGGTTGTTAAATTACTTGAATCCCACCACTGGGCACAGGCCTAGGTAATGTAGGTAATACGGGTCCAGCTAGATGATCACTGAAGGACCCTCTTTATTCATAGTATTGTAAGAAAGGAAATGTGCTTGTTTAAGAGAAGCCAATTATCCAGTTGAGACAGTACAAAGGCAGAATAAAGTTCCTTTGAAGTAGAAACATTCAGAAGAGGGGCCTCTCAGTTGTCAGAGATAGAGACATTTGGTGATATACAGTTTGAAGGTTAAAAGAGATCAAGGATGACCACATGAAATATCAACAAGAGATAATTTGAATCTATGCTTCAGTGATTTACAAGAAGAATTATGACTGTTTGGCAAAGATAATGTAAAACTTAGTAATTAGGAAATGTCAATTAAATATAGCAAATGTATATGACCACATAAACTGCTGTGTTAGCAGAATCCTTTGTTTGAAACTGTATAAAACTGAAGTCTCATGATCATAACTTTGTTCAGATCTTGAGGTATCAATACCTATCTGATCCTTATTGCAATAATAAACTGACTCTGTCTGCCCCGAAGGGATGTCTCTTAATTCCTTCCTTCCATAACATAGACACAAAGCCAAATCTTCAAGGCCTTACAACAGAGCTGTCAAATTTGATTTCATTGAGAGCCACATCAGGGTTGTCTTTGACCTCGAGAAGTGGGGTGGGAGGGCGTGGCCACGGGGAGTGGTCAGCTCAGCATCCCTCGTGTCAGTGCCTGTGGTGGCCCGAGTGCTCTGCCAGTGAAAATGAAGCTCGGAAGGGCCACACGCAGCCCTCCTGAGCTCCATTTTCGCTGGCAGAGGGTTGCAGGAGGCTGTCACACCTGGAAATGGAGCTAGGGAGGGCCGTGTGCAGCCCTCCCGAGTTCCGTTTTGCTGGCAGAGGCACTGCATGGTGGTCCTTCACTGTTTTTAGGGCAGCCCCGTGGGCGAGATCCAAGCCACAGGCTGGATCCAGCTCGTGGGCCTTGAGTTTGACACCCCTGCCTTACAAGAAGCCAACAGGCTTAGGGTCAACCTGGATTCTGAGGCAAGAATGTTCCAGAGGGCAGAGAAGGCACATCTTCTAGTCTTCGCCTGCCAAAACTCTGTGGGTTATGTCCAGCCTGCGGGACCAAATTAGATGGGTAGAAAGAAACGATTGGGAGAAGACAATCACTCAGAATGCTATTTAAGAAGCTAGGTCTGGTGGACATTCATGCTTTGCAGTGTTTTAGATAGGATTTCAAAAAGGCATTTCAAAACACCCAAAGGTGCAACTATAGTACAGCACCTCACTACAATCCCTAAAAAAGCAACCACATCTTTTTTCAAGATCAAATGCAGAGGCACCAGTAGAATCCCAGGAAAAGTTTCAGCTGCTTTAATAGATTGCAGATCATGCTTCTAGGTGTTTCAAAACCCTTTTCCAAATTATTCTGAAGTGCTGCATATCTCTGTTCGCTTCAGTTGAACCTTATAGTAGCTGTTACTTGAGTGGATGGTAGCAAGCGCCATAAAGCAGCACTGTGTAACAGTCATTAAACGTTTATAGTTAGGATCTATAGGGCTAGAACTATATTTTTTCTTGGTAGTTGGATAACTGGTTCACTAAGCCAGGTGGAAATTATAGCTTTTAAGCTTGGTGGAAATTATAGCTTTTCTACAGGAGGAGAAGGAGAAGCATGCTACATTAGATGAAAGAAAATAAATCATAATCTAACTAATGATTATCCAGCTGTCTTCTCCTATATCCAAAAATAGGACATAAAGGATGTTGGTTCCTGATATTTACAGATTCTGAAGATAGAATGATTAGCTGTGAAATTGTCTAGTCTGTAGAGAGCAATCAGAAGTCATATTCACCCAATATGTGCTTATCAAATAAATAGGAAAAATGGATGTAATATTCCCAATTTATGAACATTCAACTCAACTGCAGAATAGAATCTATGCATATATCACATAAATGAGAAGTGTCCAGGAAGTATGTATTTTCCTGATTGGGCATATACACTGTAGGAAGAAATATCCTTATGGGTTCAGCTCCAAGTGGGGAAAAAGACACTGGAAACATGGAGACTGCTTGGAAAGATGGTTTAATGGTGGACAGGATCACATGGCTTGAGTTTCTGAACAGAAAAAAAGAGCGAGATACAGCGAGTCCCCGGGTTTTATGCTCTCTCTGGCTTTGAACTTCCTGGGGCCCCGAAAGAGTATCCTGATTGGTTGTCAGACTCCCAGGGGGTGGGGGTCTTAGCTAGCCTTGCTGGCTGATATAATCTTCCCAGGTGCCATGTGGTGAGTTTATATCCTAGATGGGTCCTATTATGTTGTAGATGAGTTTCAAAGATTGAAAGATTGAGTTTCTGCTTCTGGCCCATTGACAAACGGTGGGGGCAGGAAGGTGGGAGATGCTTTGTCTTTAAAACATGCTTCTCCATTTCTCATACAGGGAAACATAATATTCTGCCTTTTTAATATTTCCCAAAATATTTCATTCATTCTAGGAAAGGGGTGGGTGCTAACTTCCTACAACACTATACATGGTGTTTGTGTGCATGTGTATGTGTATGCATACGCCTCCCTCCCTCCCTCCCCACCTCTCTCTCTCCTCCCCCCCCCCATATATATGATACATGAACTCAGTCTGCTCAGGACTTAGGCAAAAAGTATGAAAATAAGTTTGGCAATGCTGATTTCCTCTTTTTGCAAATCCAGTATCCCATACCAGATCCACATAGAAAAATCCCAGACCTTTTGTCAATGTATCCTAAAATTCTTTGTCGTTTTCCTCCTCTCTTGCAGTTTCTTCCTTTCATCAGGAGAAGCCACCAGTTACTTTTCATACCTGAACACAAGATTTAAACAAGTATATTAGGCAGTGAGGATTTTTAAATCATATAGAAAATGTTCTGAATAAACCCTGTTTAGTTTCAACAACAAAGTGAATTTTTAAAGAGCCATTTCAGGCTTCAGATCTGTTTTCTGACCCTTCAGCAATTAAACAGCAAACTTACAAAAATGTAAGCAGCAGCTTACTGCATTTGTTTACAGCCACTAATTCTAAATTTATTTGAGGGTGTGTTTTTTTCAGTGAAATATTACTTTGGAGTCCTTGGAACTCTCTGAGCTTGGTTATTTTCTTGCAGACATTTTATTAGCAAACTAGGTAATAAAAGGTCTGCAGGAAAACCACCATGCTCAGAGAGCACCAAGGATCCCACAGTTCAACCCTGAGTTACAAATATTCTCTTTTATCCGTAAACGGCACTTTGGCATTTGCCGTCAATTCTATGATGAGACTTTAAGTTATAATATTGCAAGAACAAAATATGGTTCTATATATTCTATTCTCCTTTCATTATTCTTTTCTTAAAACCAAAATCATTTTGGTGATTCGTTTGCTTCTGTTTGAGTTCTGCCTCATCACATGATCAGAAGTCTAGAAAATATTTGAACTGTGGCTGCCCCATAGATTCGGACTGTCTTTTCCCTTCTTTCGCACCTGATTTTGCATTTGTCCATCTCCACTCCAAGTTTCCTTCCCTGGATTCCCAGAGCTATTTCAGATTACAACTCTAAGTTTATGGAGCTGTGATTTTTCTTGTCCTGATTAGTGTTCGCTTATGCTGTACTTACTGTTGCCATCAGTATAGAGCATAAGGATCAAGAAACATTGTTTCATCACTGTCTTTCTCGAAGTTGCTAGAGCTCTTGGAGCGATAAGAATTACTCACCCCTATTTTACACAAAGGGACATAAAATAGCTTACACATGCACCATCCACATTTGTGCTTCATATCTTTCTCTAGCCATCTTAAAAAAAAACACCATTTATGATGGGAATCTCCCTAAGACACTCTCTTAAGAGAAATCTTACGTAATTGAAATAATACTATTGTGTTTGAGAGAGGGGAGGGGAGGGAGGGAGAAGAGAGGGAGGGAGGGAGAGAGAGTGGAGGCTAGAATTTTGACAAATGCCCACAAGCTCCACAGAACTTCAGCATTTCAAGGAAACTTTGAAATTTTGTTCTGTTTTCAAACATCTGGCAGCTGCACTTGAAATAAATTGGCTGAGCTGGTAAACCCCAGAGGAGGATATGAGATCACACAGATGTGGATCTAAGTCCGAAGAAGTGTGAAAGTTCTGTGTGAAAGGATCACCTCAGTCAGAGGGATCCTCTTGGAGTCCGCAAGCTCACTAAATTTCATCAGCCATCCTGAATAATTTAGCATCAATCACAATTTTATTTCTTTCCTAACCCAGGTTTGACCTTTTGAAGTCTGGTACCCTATGGAAGTGCTAAATAGCCTGGTGGGGATGTTTGAGGGTAACTTATTTATGAATAAACTGAACAATGCAGTCCCGTCAAACTATGTTGCATATCTAACATTGTTTTTGTGGCTTCTTTTAAGCCTTCACTTAAAAGGAGCATTTGCTGAGCCTCTTCCCTTCTCTTTGCATAAACCTCTCCAGTTCATTAAATTCTAACAATCTCAGTGTTATAGCCATGAGAACATACATCCATTTGGTGTCTCTCAACAGGGGGCGTGCCGGGAAAGCATTTCATTTGGGAGTCAATTCTTCAACGCTTCCAGAAAGTGGGGCATCCTTTTGATCTGAAAGTCACCGTTCAGATCAGATTTCTAAAGCAATCAAGAACCGAGTTGAACAAACTTCCACGTAGGTGTTAGTCAGATTAACTAACAGGTATTTTGATATGCAGAATGAGTTGTAGACCCTGAGAATTTGCCTCTGCTGAATTCAGAAGGCTGCGATTCAAAGATGACGGTGCCATTTGTCACAGTATCCTAAGGGATGCAGAACAAATACCATTTTCTTCAAATGTTCCTCAGAAGCTGTTGTAGCATGTCTACGCCATCTGGCTTTAGATTATATCTGCTTCCTGCTCCATATTCAGCAACTTTGATTGTCGTAACACGTATTTCACAATTTTGTAGAAATGGATTCCTCGTTTAAATAAAGATCAAATGGAAAATAAGGTGGGGTCGCTTAGACTTCAGTGGCTTGGCTACTCACGTTATCTTTAGATAAACAGCAGACCAATTTGTAAGTCTGAAAAATCAGTGAGAATGAAACAAGAGGCACAGGTCAAGTAGGCCCATCAGAAAATGCCTTATGCTGAGTCAGGTCATGGGCCAATTTGACTCCAGAAGAGTAACACTGACTCTTAAGGCAGGGGTGGGCTACTATGGCAATTTTATGAATTTAGGACTTCAACTCCCAGAATTCCTTAGCCAGCCATGCTGTCTTAGGAATTCTGGAAGTTGAAGTCCAAAGGTCATAAAATGGCCATAGTTGCCTACCCTTGCTCTAGGATTTCTGATCCACCTAGGGAAGGTAGGGCTGAATCTGATAGCTTCTGTATGCTAGAACCATATAAATAGAGGGATGACACCAAACATTGGTTTAGGTTGGAAGTTCAAGGAAAGCATTTAACATTTTCCAAGGTGTACAATTCTAGAATATTCCTCCACCCCTAAAAAAATTAATTGTGAGGAATCAGGATCTACTTTCATTTACCTCAAGCCTGAATAAATTGACAAATATTCTCATTTGTGATTTCTCTCCATTTTTTTCTTGCAGAGTTTGCACTGGAGGTAGCCTTGCTTCATATAGAACAAGGTGGTAGTTTTGGTGCTCATAATTAGGACATACGGTCTGTTCAAATAAAATTGCTCCAGGGCCAAGAAACCACCTAGAGAGAATTTGCTCTTCCAATGATGTTTGGTAAGCCCTTGGTCACTGGTCAAGCCATTGTAGTGGTCTCCTCCTTAGAATATGGCTATCATAATAATGTAGTTATTAATCATTTGTGAGAGAGAAAGAAGAGGAAGCAAGTAGAGGGAAGCAAGAAAAAGGGGGATAACAGAAATCAGCTATGATAATAATGCTGATTGATAGGTAGTCCTCGACTTACGACTGCAATTGAACCTAACATTCCTGTGACTAAGCAAGACAATTATCAAGTGAATGTTGCCCTGTTTTACAACCTTTTTTTTGCCAGAGTTGTTAAGTGAATCACTGTAGTTGTTAAGTTAGTAACCCAGTTTTTAAGTGAATCTGGTTTTCCCAAGGTTGATCCCATGGCCTTGGGACACTGCAACGGTCATAAATACATGCCAGTTGCCAATCATCCAAATTTTGATCACATAACCATGGGGACGCTGCAATGGTTATAAGTGTGAAAAATAGTCATAAGTCACTTTTTCAATGCCATTGTATTTTCAAATGGTCACTAAAGAGATACCGGTAGTTGTAAGTCGGGGACTATGAGTACTGATTTACTCCAAAGAGTTTAAAACTCTAAAGCAGGGCCATTCTAACGTTCTAAACCACAAGTGGTATTTTGAAGTAGAATTTCCCCATTGCTCTCCTCCTCCTCTTCCATCCAGCCCCTCAAAACTAAGAACATTCAATTCCCCACCCGATTAATTCCTCTCACCACATTTACTCAGTCAACCTGGGTGAGAAAAAAGCTGTTGGGTCTCATCAGCACATTAAGTGTTTCATTGCTCTGTGTACAGTATAATTCTAGGGTGATTAATTAGCTGGAGTACTTCAGATCTCAGAAAGAGAGCAAACCGTTAATGTAATTGAATTTTACAGTCAACACAACAAATTAAGAGAGAGAAGCAACCCACCACATAACAACTTTTTTTTGCAGTTCATTACAAAGGCATAAATACTCCTAAACACAAGGTGGCTAAATAGATTTTCCTTCTGAAATGGAGCAATGCTGCATTTTCACGGGACACTTCAGATAAGTATAATAGAATATCTTGATCACTTGTTTCTCTCAGGTTAAAGCCATTCGTAGATTTATTTTCTCTTAGGGTTATTTTTTTGTCTTCTTGTGTTAGACTTGTGTTAGGAATCAGTCAGGTCAAGGAAGAGTTAGAAGGCTATTTGGAGAATGTCTTCTTAGAGGATTAGTCATTTGTTTGGGTTAATAAGAAAAGGGAAAGTATCAGATGGGGGTGTTACCGAAAGAAGGGAGCCATGTTAGTGGCAAAATTAACTGGATGAATCTGGTAGCACCTTTTTCAACTAATGCATTTTATTACAAAGTGCCAGCTTTTTCCTGCATGATCTGATTAAGTGAATGGCAACTCACAAAAACTTCTGCTTTCTAGAAAAAAAATTACCAAATTCCTCTTGATTGCTTATCAGTTGAGGGGCAGCTTCTAGATCAGGGTGTCAAACTCAAGGCCTGCAGACCAGATCCAGCTGGCTGGGTGCTTAGATCTGGCCCATGCACACACACACACACACACACCCGCAAACAGCAAAGGACCGTTTCGCGGTGCCTCTGCCAACAAAAATGGAGCTCAAGCTCCATTGTCACTGGCAGAGGACTGCAGGAGGCTGTCGTGGCCAAAAACGGAACCTTGATGAGTGACATCAAACTGGCCATGCCCCCTGGCCACACACACCCAACCCCCTTGAGGTCAAACACAACTCTGATGTGACTATCAATGAAATTGAGTTTGACACCCCTGTTAATCTAGAACAGAAGCATTGCCAGCATATCTAGAGTGCCAGTAGAGTGGGGCTGGATGAGATTTTGGAGACCTTTCTGTACCATTGCTGTGGCCTATAAATACCATTAATTAAAAAGTTAAAACTAAACAAGTACAGGAGAAGACAAATTTTCTTGACTTTCCAATTTTATTCAGTAGATCAAGTGTTAGTTTATAATGCCTTGGTAAGATCACGCTGGGAATATTGCATCCAGTTTTAGTTGCCAAAATATAAAAAAGATGTTGAGACTCTAGAAAGAGTGCAGAGAAGAGCAACCAAGATGATTAGGGGACTGGAGGCTAAAACATATAACGAATGGTTTGTGGAATTGGGTATGTTTAGTTTAATGAAAAGAAGGACCTGATAGCAGTGTTCCAATATCTAAAGGGCTGTCACAAAGAAGGGGGAGATGTCAACCTATTTTCCAAAGTACCTGAAGGCAGGTCAAGAAGCAATGGATGGAAACTAATCAAAGAGAGAACCAACCTAGAAGTAAGGAGAAATTTCCTGACAGCGAGAACAATTAACTAGTGGAACAGCTTGCCTCCAGAAGTCATAGTTGCTCCATCACTGGAGTTTTTAAGAAGAGACTAGATAGACATTTGCCCAGAGTGATATAAGGTCTCCTGCTTGAGCAGGAGGTTGGACTAGAAGGTGGTTTCCAACTCTATTATTATGTCATCAGGAGAACATTTTGCTTCTTCTAGGAGTTTTCATGCACTTACTCTCGGCCACTCCTTTCTTCCTGTCAGTCATCCTGCTCATTCTTGCTAGTTCCCTTGGAGATAGATTTGAAGGCCACATGAATTCTTGTGAAGAGAAATGTACAATATATTTCCCTTTTGTAAAATATCAGCAGGACTTCTTTTATCCCAAATTCTGCTTACCCTCATTGAATATTGCAGTAAAAGTATTAGCTGTACTGGTTATCAAGGATATTGTAGCTTGAAGGAACAGGAGAAAAGATTTTTAGTTGATTAAAAAACAGCTTCGATACAAATTGATTTCTGTACTGTGGTTCAATCAATACATGTGACTTTAAGAAAGTTCTATTGATTTTAATAGGTCTTATTTCTCAGTAAATGAGCTCAGAATTGTAGCCCTTAAGTCAGGGGCGGGTTTCAAAACCAATCGCTACCGGTTCACTTGTGGGCGCATGCATGCTCATGCACGATGCTTCTGCACATGCGCAGAAGTGTCCGGGGTGGGGGTGGAGCCTCCCTCCCACTACTGGCTCGTCCGATCCGGGGCGAACCGGTAGCAACCCATCACTGCCTTAAGTCCTTCTTAAGGAAATAACCACCTTAACCATGAGAATTTTGAATCAAATTATTTTTGCCAATCAAAATTTGCTGCCTTTTCTTGCATGATCTCATATAGAAAGCCTTTGCTGTTTTGAAATTTATCAGATGATCTGATCTGTCTGGGGGAGGAAGGGAGGCTGGTATGCTAATCAGGTGTTTTCTAATAAATTGAATATGATCAGTGCTGCAGAAAAGTGTTTGAATTAGTTTATTATCTCAGAGGATGACTCAGGGGTGAAATCTACTTACCTTTCTTACCGGTTCGGAAGCGCACGCGTCGTGCGCATCACGTGCACAAGCAGATCTTCTGCACATGCGCAAAACCTTCTGTGCATGCGCAGACGGTAAAAAAAACATTACTTCCTGGTTAAAACCAGGAAGTAATGACACCCGGGTGGGTGGGCGGAGCTTTGCTCCGCCATCGCTACCAGATCGCCAAACCACCAGCCAAGATCGCTACCGGACTGGGCGATCCGGTCCAATCCGGGAGCATTTCACCCCTGGGATGACTAGATTCTGGTTGAATGTCCTGGCCACCAAACATTGCTTAAACATTGTTAGAGCTTTTAGAAGAATTCCTGAAGTTATAACTGAGCCAAAAACAGGACTTCAATGAATGCCTTTCTAACCTTATATGGAGGTCTGTTAGGCCAAGGATGTATGATTATTAATACCTTACCACCAGGTAAGTGCATAGAAGATTGCAGAATAAATTATGCTCATTAGCTTTGCTGACCAACCTACTTGGTGAAATACAATGAAGAGTGTATAGCATGGAGTCCCAGGGCCTACCATGTGAAAATTTAACCATATGATTTGTTGTACATTAACAATTATTGGGCTATACATTGATGAGTACAGCTTCTGATTCTGACGTGTAAATTTTAGGAGCAACTCTTGATATTGCTTCATGCAATTTTTCACCTTCCGTTTTGCTGTTTGTGTACCATTGCCTTTCTCTCTTAATTGTGCTTGTCTTGTTGAGGACATTGCCCTGGATAGGTTTTCCACTTTTGGCTTTCCATTTCAGATCTGTCTAACACAGCTTGCCAATTCCAAGCACAGGAAAAGTGCCTAATCCAAACCATTTTTTATTTTTTTTTGTGCAAAGCACCCTACAGCTGTTAAACAATATTCTCCACCAGCTTTTCCAATGCTATATGGCAGGGGTGTCAAACTTGATTTCATTGAGGGCCACATCAGGGTTGTGTTTGAACTCAGGGAGTCAGGGTGGGCATGGCTAGGGTGGGCGTGGCCAGCTTGACATCACTTATGTTGGGGGTGCCTGTGGTGGCTTGAGCGCTCTGCCAGCGAAAATGGGCTCCTGAGTGTGTTTTCACTGGCAGAAGCACCGCGGGCTGGTCCTTCGCTGTTTCTAGGGCAGGTCTATGGGCCAGATCTACTGTAAGTACCCTTCTGACCAGGTCCGGCCCCGGTCCTTGAGTTTGACACCCCTGCTATAGGGTCTCCAGCTTGAGCTGGGGGTTGGACTAAAAGACCTCCAAGATCCCTTCCAACTGTTAAGTCTATATTCTATTCTGTATACAGGTAGTTCATGGCTTACAACTATTCATTCAGTGATGGGTTGCCACCGGTTCGCCCCAGTTCTGGCAAACCAGTAGCAGCAGTGACGGGAGGCTCCGCCCACCCACCTAGACATTATCAAATACGATCTGTGCATGCACAGAAGCTTTGCAAGTGAACCGGTAGCAAAGGTAACCCACCCACCCCTGAAACCCACCCCTGCATTCATTTAATGACCATTTGATGGCAGTGAAAAAAATGACTTATGACCAAAATTTTGGGCTCAACTGTGGTTGTAAGTCAAGGACTACTTGTACCATCTTCCCATTCTTTGATACCAGAGAGATCTTCCCAATCAGCCCATTTTTATCTCTCATTCACTTTTCTTTCTTGCCTTCTGAAGTGATGCTGGCTTAGACGGGCTTTCTATTCTCCTGGAACCCTGTTTCTTGTATACCATTATTCATACCTTAATGGAATTTGGTCAGTATATTTTCTATCGACCCACAGCTGCCTCATATCTCTCTTTGGACATCTTATTTTCCTTTCTCTCAGAAAGCAACAAGCTCCATTTCAAAATATAGTTTGCAGTTCTGTTAACAGTTAAGGTAGTTCATATCCCAATAGAATTCTTTACTCTTTTTGCTTTTACACCCACATACTAATAAAAGGGAAGAGCAAATGTAGAACATCCCCTGCATATCAAGTTTTTAATGCATTATCTGTGTAAAATAAGTGGAATTGATTAAAGCTTGAACTGGAAAAGAGTTAATCCAAGGCCAACATAGGGTAGTAGTTAATGTGTTTGATTAGCAAGCTTTAAATTTCACTCCTCCACTGGCCTAGCTAGATGACCTTGGCCTATTCGCTAATGTTTAGGCTAGCCTAGCTCTAAGACAGGGGTGGGTAACTTTACCACCTGTGGACTTCAACTCCCACATCTCCTGAGCCAGCATGGCTGGTTTGGGAATATTGGGAGTTGAAGTCCACAAATCATATAGTTGCCATAGTTGTCCACTTTGCTCTAAGGTTTGTTATGATGAAGATGAAGAAGAGAGAAGAATGTTTTGTATCTTCAACTGCTGAAAGAAAGCTGAGATAGAAGCACATTGCACAAACCATTTGCTTTGAAGCTCATTAGGAAAAGATTCCGATGCTTCTTTTCATGAAGCAAAAACTTCAGATTGAACATGATGCTTGGGGATTTCATGGACATGTCCCTGTAGTTTTCTTGGTCCAGGATTAGCCCACAGCCCTGATAGGTCTCGATAGTCTCCTAAAAACCTGCTTAATTTTCTGATACCAGTCAAAATGCAGCATAAATACTCTATATGTCATGCTACATATTAAATGTGGCTGGAGTTTCCATTATCATGTCATGGTTGCCACCTCAACTATTTCTACTGACCTTTTTGATGCCTCCTTCTACAATTATTCCTATCCCATTATCTATTAATGAAAAGAAGGGCTGGGGTGACATGATAGCAGTGTTCCAATATCTCAGGGGTTGCCAAAAAAAGAGGGAGTCAAGCTATTCACTAAAGCACCTGAAGGTAAGACAAGAAACAATGGATGGAAGCTAATCAAGGAAAGAAGCAACCTAGAACTAAGGAGAACTTTCTTGACATTTAGAACAATTAACCAGTGGAACAACTTGCCTCCATAAGTTGTGAATTCTCCAACACTGGAAGTTTTAAAGAAGAGAAGAGACAACCATTCATCTTAAATGGTATAGGGTTTCCTGCCTGAGCAGGGGGTTGGACTAGAAGATATTCAAGCTCTCTTCCAACTCTTCTAGTCTAGTCTAGTCTAGTCTAGTCTAGTCTAGTCTAGTCTAGTCTAGTCTAGTCTTAATTCAGACATGTCACTAAAAGACAAAATCGTGAAACTATGTCTCACTTACTTTGACCGTGGGAAAATTCACTGGAGAAAGCAATTATATTTGGTGGCTGGATACCATCAAAACTGACACCATCCAGAGCATAGAACTATTTCAAAGAAGTAGTGCAAGATCGGAAGATGTGGAGAGACCTGACCCATAGAATCGCCAAGAATCAGACATGACTGAATGGATAATATCATCATCATTATATCTATTAAAGAAATGAAAAATAAATAAGAAGATTTGTTGGGGTGGGATTTTAAAGCTTTTCCAAGGTTGGTCTGCTTCATATCATAATATTTGTCTTCTGATAGATTGCTCTTGCTTTGGTGACATACATTAGTTACTGGATTGGGGAGATTCAAATGCAGGTCCTGATTAACCATGGAACGTGCTGTGGGATTTGTGGATTTCAACTCAATCTAATACCCTCCCCTGAGAGGGTATAAATGCAATGCAATGCAATGCAATATGTGCATGAATGCATGGATGCATGAATGAATGAATAAGTGAGTGAATGAATGAATGAATGATATTCTGTTTATTAGAATTGTAAGCCACTTGGGGTTTGTTTTGTTTTTTTGCCATTAAAAGTGATGTAATCTAAAACTCAAGATCTGGACTTTTAGGCTAATCCTAGAAGATACTGTATCTCCCTCAAAATGTGATCCCAGAGTCCTTGTTGCTTATTTGATACAATCAGCCCAAGTTCTCTGGACCTCAAATAAAGAACTGTTTCCTGATTTGACCTTTAAAAACTAAGTTCTTACTCAGTTGATCTTTTTGCATTTACCTGACATTTTCAAATGATCCTATTTTAAACCCAAAGATGTACATTTAGAAACCAGTATTGACATTTGTGGATTTAGAAATTAATCCCCCCCCCCCCCCAATAATAGCATTCTGTAATTTTCAGCTGACTGGCAACCCTGGAATGTCCCATTAACTCTCAGCCTTAATTTAGAAAGAGCCGCAAGTTTCTTCCTTGCTTTTCTCCCAAGTGGTCCTTGGCTCTTTCTTCTGATTCATTGGCCATTTGTTTTGCGTCACCATGCAGACAGCCAACATTCTTGGGGACCTCTCATGCAGTGAATGATAGATTACAGCTTCCTGACAAGGCTCATTTAAGACACACACTCTCTCCCCAGGGCATTGGCTGGTTGCGTCTACCGAAATACCTGTACCGTTTAAAAATAAAATATTTGAAAATAACAAAGGGAAATTATTACAGGGGTAATTGTATGGCATTGTGTCTGGAGAAATGGGCAGGCTCTCTCTTTGGTACTGGGCTTTACATAAGAAGCAAAGAACTAATTTCTGCAAATGTTTTCTCCTCTCATAATGGTGGAACTGTGTGTGCAAATTATTCAGTTTTTTAATGACGTTTTGCCTTACGGAAAGGTTCTGTTAAGCTCTTGCCTAAACAACAAATCTATTGTTATTGCAGTACAGTTACTCCTGGACTCAAGACCACAATTTTGAACCCAAAATGTCTGCTGTTAAGTGCGACATAAGTGAGCTTTATTCCATTTTACAACCTTTCTTGCCACAGTTGTTAAGTGAATCACTCCAGTGGATAAGTTAATAACCCGATTATTAAGTGAATCTGGCTTCTTCATGGACTTGCAAAAAGAGATCACATGACCTTGGGACACAGCAATGGTCATAAATATGAGCCTGCATTTTGATTCAGGATGATGCAAAGGTCCTAACTGTGAAAAACAGTCATGTCACTTTTGTCTGTGCTATCATAACTTTGAACAATCGCGAAACAAACTGTTGTAAATCAAGGACTACCTGTACTAAACTTTTGTTCATTTTAAGGCAGCATAGATGGACTTTGCTTGGACAGAATTTTGTGGATGGAGTTGTGTGACTTGCTGAGAATTACCTGCCAACATGGACAGAGCCAAAAGGGGAGGTGGCCTAACCAGAGCAAAACAAAAATGATATGCATTGTGACATATTTGTAATCAATTAATTTCCTTAAATGGTTGATCGATTTCTTGAAACCTTGTTCTTTTTTACGCACCCATTTTTTTTTAAAAAAACCTATCATCTGGCCCTAAAAGAGCCCAAAGAGAGCCGCCCCAGTGGTGGAATTCAATTTTTTTTTACTATCAGTTCTGTGGACGTGACTTGGTGGGCGTGGCAGGGGAAGGATACTGCAAAATCTCCATTCCCACCTCACTCCAGGGGAAGGTTACTACAAAATCCCCATTTCCTCCCCACTCCTGGGGGAAGGATATTGCTAAGGTGACCAACTTTTTTACAATGAGAAGGAGGACACAAATAAATAAAAGAAAAAAAATTGTAAATAAAAGAAACATTTTATTCATTGCAGCAATAATACAGAATAGTAAACAAAGCCACTTGCACATGGCACACTCTCTCAAAACAATTCTGTGCGGAGCGCATGCGTTTCATAATCGCATCTCGCCACACTGTACCGAGCCTTGAAGAATCGTCATGTCAAATACAAATATATCACATCACACACAACGGATCGGATCGGCATCAATCGAATACGGAGATTTACAGATTAGTCTTCAAATATCGAAAAGGAAGACATGTGGGAGGACACTTTTCGAGAGAGGACAGAACTTACAAAAGAAGGATTGTCCTCCCTAAAGGAGGATGATTGGTCACTTTAATATTGCAAAATCTCCATTCCCACCCCACTCGGGGGCCAGCCAGAGGTGGTATTTGCTGGTTCTCCGAACTACTCAAATTTTCCGCTACCGGTTCTCCAGAACCTGTCAGAACCTGCTGAATAGCACCCCGGCGTCTCCCCACCTTAATATCTTGTATGTTACACACACACACAAATAATATAGAATGCTTTTCCATCATTGACTGATGTCATTTTACAACGACAAGTGAAGTGGCAGTCACCTGGAACTGGCAGTGATATAATTTGTAGCCAACCTCTGGCATCAACCTCAAGAGAAGAGACACCACATTTCATGATGTTCCGAGCCTGGAAAAGCTAGTTACGGCCTATTTCCATCTTCTCAAAGCACATCTGACTGTGCCTATTATGCTGCACCTGGAATATCTTATTCCCAATATCAGCAAGTCATGCATTAGCCCCTCTAGCCAAATATTGCTTATCTACATGCATTCTAATTACTACAGAGACATCAGAAACACAGCAAAAGGGAGCAATCCATTTACCAATCCCCTTTTCAATGCCAATTCCACGCCAAAATCAAAGATCATCCCAGGAAGAGTTTTCATCCGAATGGGAAAGAAACATCCCACAAATGAATTGCAAGGCAGAATTCAAAGCCTGCACACCAGAGGGGGTGGGGTGGGGGAGGAATTAAACAAAAAGGTCAGGTGATCACCCATCTTATCAAGTTCTCTGTTGTTTATTCATGGCAAGCGTTCAGGAGTTTGTGCCAATACATATTTGACATTCACTCCAACCCATAAGTCAGATTTAAGCTGTTGGACAGCCTAATACCCGTCAAGCAGCTGTGGAAATGCATGTGGGGGGGGAGGGAAAGAGAAAACCTGCATGTGACATACAAATATGGGGCTTTATCTAGAGCAGGGGTCTCCAACCTTGGCAACTTTAAGCCTGGAGGACCCACCCTCTGGAATGGGTTGACCACCGGGCTACAGACGGCCTCCGACCTCCACACTTTCTGCGCCGACCTAAAGACATGGCTCTTTCAGCAACTTCCCTGATCTGCCATGGATTTTAACTTGGGGATTTGGGGATTTTAAATTGGTTTTTAATATTATTTAATCTTTATCTATTGTCGGGTTGTTTTATTGTTGTGAGTCCTACGGGAGATAGACGGGCGGCATATAAATCTGAGAAACAAACAAACAAACAAACAAACTTTAAGCCTGGAGGACTTCAACTCCCAGAATTCCCCAGCCAGCTTTGTTGGCTGGGGAATTCTGGGAATTGAAGTCCACCAGGCTTAAAGTTGCCAAGGTTGGAGACCCCTGATCTAGAGAACATGCCACTGAAAATCAATGGGTCTTAAAAAAACACTTCCACAGGCCAGTCTTACAAAGCCCCATAAGCAGCAGAACGATGTTCATAAAGAGTTTATTACAAAATGCCTTCTTCCCTTTGAGGAAAGACAAATCAAAACACATGGCCATATGCCACACGTATGTGATGTTCAACCTCTGGGATCTCTACTTAAAATAATCCCAGGAACAGAAGCAGAAAGATTCCTATCCTGAGACTTCGAAGCAGAGGTGGGGAAATCTATTACGTTCTAGTTAGGGGTGAACTACAACCAGCAATCCAGTTGGTGTGGCCAGTGGTGAACAAGGAAGTCCAGTTGCCTCCTGAAAAAAAGCACCTTTGGGACAACCATGACCTGGATGACTGAGAATCTCATCAGACTTTTAGCTATACAATTTGAGATGGACACCCTTTGAATGGTCTGGGAGTAGGAATGGATTTCCAGAGGAAAAATTGCAGACTACAGGAACCAGAAGCACTACTCAAGTGACCCTGAGGACACAGATAAACCTCCAAGTGCTTCAACAACCATCTAAAAGGATGCAAATGACCAGCTGTGCTGCAAGGAACATAAATCCTTTCATTCCCCACTATCCTGTCAGAGCTGAAGAAGCTTCTTGGATGAGAAGTGAAATGTCTTCAGAAGAAAAAAGAAAGTCCAGTTGCCTCCTGAAAAAAGCACCTTTGAGACAACCATGATCTGGATAATTGAGAATCTCTATAGACATTTCAGTGGTGAGTCATTCAACATCTGGAGAGCTACAGGTGTTTCTCCTTTAGAGATACAATTTGCAGGCATGGAAACACTAATGGGCTGTAATATGTTTGTGGTTACAAGTCTAAAGGCAGGTACATCAACATTTGTGAAAAGTGTTGCTTCACTAAAGATTAAACTACTACAACTGGGGTGAGAAACATATTTTGCTCTAAATTTTGCCTGAGCAAATACAGCAATGATTGCCAGATTACAATGATTGGGGTCAAAGGCAAATGGCAGGTTTACTACAATAAACCATTCCATATTCTGTTCCCAAAGGCACCTGGTTAGTAATTGCACAAATTAAGCTGGTGTGCATATTATGTTGTGTTTTGCCTAATGTTCTCCCTTTGTTAAAGCAATAAGCAAAAAAAACAAACAAACCACCATGCAGAGCACTAGAGTCCATTGCACTGAATCGGGTACTGAAAGCTTAAAATAGTTGGCATCTAGGTTTTGAGGTCTGACCAGGCATAATCCACCTTCTGTCTTCATGGATGTAGGGACCAGAACCTGGCTTTGAAACAAAACAATGATAAGATTTCCAAACTAAGATTCGTCATCCAGTGTCCCTTTCTCTGTGTCTAGTGATAAGGTAGATGTGACACAATTACTTTTATATTCTGGGTCAGTGTTTCTCAAATTTGGGAACTTTAGGATGGGTGAACTTCAACTCGAGGAATTCTCCCTCCATCTTAAAGTAACTAAGTTTGAGAAAGTCTGCTCTGAATGAACCTGAATCTCTGCGCTACCACAGAACTGACACTTTGGAGCATTAACAGAAATTGGTGTTAGCTTTGCTCACTGTAAAATCTGCTCCAGCCAATAGAACAGCTCTACAAGTGTGGATGGATCACACTTTGAGGAGGGGCAGAGGAAACCGAGGGCAAGACAAACATTTGAAAGGAGGGGTTTCATGGGAGAACCCCTAGGCTCTCCTTCATTCTGGAAACATACTGAAAGTGATACCAATAGTGATATATTGATTTTGATATACTTACATTTTTAAAAAATTATCATCCAAAGATTATTGGCTCTGTGGACCTTCACGTCACAGATAAAGGGAGCCGAAGCTAAAATAGGATAATAGCCTTTAAATCCCCTTCTGTAACTACTCAGTTCTTCCCTGTCAGCAAGATTAAAGCGATCAACAGCAGTGTCTCCTTCCCCGCCCCACTTTCCCATGCCTGCATCCCATCCTGAGTTTTAGCAACAACTGGAGTGAGTGAAGAGTGACTGGAGTGGAATGTGAGGCTGCAGCTCTAGTCGCGAATGCTCCAAGCAGGAAGAAGCAGAGCCAGAAAGCCGTGGCAAGAAACACCTCTGAAAACGTGGGTGGTGGGCTAGAGAGTGTCACTCATGAGAAATTTCAGTCAAAAGAAGCAACTTTCCATCTCGGATGGAAAAGCAACTGAAACGCCACTGGAGTCTTCTGCAGAATGCAAGGCAGCCGAGCACATAGACACCCAAGCGACTATTCCCTATGGATTGCAGTTGTCCCAGGAAACTGAGAAGTACTTGGGTGAGGAAGAGGAGGAGGAAGAGCAGAAGAAACTCCTTTCAGTATTTGCATTTGACCCCACTTTTGCTTCTGGAACATTAGCTTCCTCCTCAGTGCTCAACATTAATGTTGGTGGCCGAACCTACCATCTCACATACCAGGCAGTGGCCACCTATCCCAACACCCGCCTTGGACGCTTGGTTACTTCCACTGATCGCCACTGCCAGCTAGGCCTCTGTGATGACTACGCGGTTCAGGGGGATGAGTATTTCTTTGACCGAGACCCTGCTGTTTTCCAGCTGGTCTACAACTTCTATGCTTCCGGGGTGTTACAGGTACAAAATGAGCTGTGCCCCCACAGCTTCTTGGAAGAGTTGAGCTACTGGGGGGTCCGTCTCAAATACACGCCCCGCTGCTGCCGGATCTGCTTCGAAGAGAGATGCGATGAGCTGAATGACCAACTGAAAGTGCAAGAGGAGCTCCGTGCTCAGGCGGCCGTCCAGGAGAGCGAGGGTCTCTTCTGCCACATGCGCTATGCTGCGCAACGGTGGCGCCTTTGGAACCTCATGGAGAAGCCCTTCTCTTCCACCATGGCCAAAGCAGTGGGGGTTGCCTCCAGTTTCTTTGTTCTCATATCCGTGGTGGCCCTTGCTCTCAACACAGTCGAGGACTTGCAGCAGAAGGACAAAGTCACTGGAGAGCTACGGCCAGTGTTGGAACACGTGGAGACCTTCTGCGTGGCCTTCTTCACGCTAGAGTACATACTGCGACTGCTCTCTACCCCTGACTTACACCGCTTTGCTAGTAGCGCTCTCAATGCTGTGGACCTCATTGCTATTCTGCCCCTCTACCTTCAGCTGTTGCTGGAGCTTTTTATCGATGAAACCCACACTGGTGGGCATGGGTCCCAGCATGAACATGAGATTGAGAAAGTGGGGCGAGTGGGCAAAGTAGGGCAAGTGCTACGCATCATGCGCCTAATGCGCATTTTTCGCATTCTGAAGCTAGCCCGCCATTCCACAGGGCTCCGAGCCTTTGGCTTCACTCTGCGCCAGTGTTACCAGCAGGTGGGTTGTCTCCTGCTCTTCATCGTCCTGGGCATCTCTGCCTTTTCAGCCATGGTCTACACTGTGGAGCATGACGTTGTTAGCACAAACTTCACCAGCATTCCTCAGGCCTGGTGGTGGGCTGCCGTAAGTACCTGCTGTACTCTTTTGAGACCTGACCCTCGCTTCTTGCTCTTTATTTAGAAAAGCTGCTTGTTATGAAAGCAGCAGGATATGCCCAGATTTTGAACATCTGTTCTGAGACTTTGGTTTTAGAGGAGATGTAAATGCAGACACCCCACCCCACTTCCTACTGTAAGCTTCAGTACATCTGTTTCAGTAGATCAGTCTGTAATCAGTGAAGCTCAGCTTGAACTGGATGTCTTTTTGTGGCAGTGTTCTGCATGGGTGGTCTTCTTGCAGCCCTCAAGGCTACTGCATGAGAAAGAAGAAAGCAGAGAAAGGGAAACATATTGGAAGCCTGAAATTTGCAGAGCTTTCTGCACGCTTTTTTTAAAAAAATTCAGAGATTTCTATATGCCAACTGACAGCTAGCTATTACTTATTTATGAAGGTAGTAAGGATGATTTCAGTCGGGGCTCAGTGGCTAAAACGCTGAGCTTGTCAATCGAAAGGTCGGCAGTTCAGTGGTTTGAATCCCTAGTGCCATGTAATGGGGTGAGCTCCCATTACTTGTCCCAGCTTCTGCCAACCTAGCAGTCCGAAAGTACGTAAAAAATGCAAGTAGAAAAATAGGGACCACCTTTGGTGGGAAGGTAACAGCATTCTGTGAGCCTTTGCTATTGAGTCATGCCAGCCACAGGGCCACGGAGACGTCTTCGGACAGCGCTGGCTCTTCAGCTTTGAAATAGAGATGAGCACTGCCCCCTAGAGTTGGGAACAACTAGCATATATGTGCGAGAGGAACCTTTACCTTTTTAAGGATGGTTTCACCTAATAATGTACCAAGAATAAATGAGATTGATGCTCACAAAACATGTAGAACTTATAGTTGGCACGGCCCTTTGTCTCTGAAAAATCAGGAGACAGTAAGATGCCAGGCGTGATCACAGATGACAGACACAGAGGTTCCTCGGGAGATTCCCAAAACAACTGACAATAAATCAGAGCATGAGATGAGCTTTCTTTTTTATTTTTATTAAGCTAGTAACAATGGCCAAAAATAACAAAATGGGAGAGGTGGTTGGGTCACTGGATTGTAATGTGATACGGAATTTATAATTTATAGACCTGTTGTTGAAATACAATAGAGGCTGCCACTAGTGATGGATGAGAATTGTATTCCCAATAAATCTGGTGTCCTGGATAAACAACAACTGGACAAAGGTGTGTCCTGCAAATTTCTCTGTGATCTTTTCTCTCAGCTGTTCTTTGCTAAGTTGCCAGGGTTAATCAAAAATGGAAACTGGAATTACCATCTTATGTCAAGAGCTGGCTGGGTGGATGGATATTCTACCGTATATCCAATGTTGGCTTTTCTCCATGTGGCGCAATATGCATGCATCATCCCATGTGATAGATTCTGCATTGGGGTATATATAGTTTTCTACATATACTTCCAGGGAGGAAAAAATGCCTTGTGTTACCTTGATTTACCCCTGGAATTGAAAAATAAGACTACCATTTAAGAAAGTACACGAATATTGTCCAATGGGAAATGTAAATGGCTCTGTAAACAGCTGCATCCAAGGTGATTATAAAATTGGAGTGGTTCTAGCATCTGCTCCAGAAGTTGTCAAGCCAATTTAGGAATACATAGCATGCTATGACACATCTCCACTAATGCTTTCTCTTTGAAGCTAGAGGACAACAGTCGAAGTATACACCATTGTTAGTGTTTTACTCAGATGTATGTGAACTGACTACATGTTTATGATCATCCATAATCTGATTAATAATATCACCCAGAATCAGGGCACCAACTAATAGAAAGCAAAGTATCCTCATGAATAAATCCTGAAGATGAATGGGCTTTGCTTAATTCTAATACTTGCTGGTGACATTAAATAACACATCTGCGACATAACTTATTCTGCATATGGGTGATATATACTAGCAATTTTTCCTTCAGTAATCCTGCTAAATTGCCTGGAGTAGCAGCTGAAGACAAGATTCTTCACTGACCACAACATGCAATTGTTTTGAGCTTCATTCAAATGAGCCCTGACAACACTAGTTGTGACTTGTTAAACAACTGAGTACAACCTATGGCTCCTTTCACAGGTTCCTCTAGTCCCGTGTTTCTCAATCTTGGCAACTTGAAGATGGGTGGACTTCAACTCCCAGAATGCTCCAGCCAGCCAATGTTGAGAGTTGAATTCCACTCGTCTTCAAGTTGCCAAGGTTGAGAAACTGATGAATGAATCAGACAGATTCATTCTCTGTAACCCCGAGGTGGGGAACCTGTCGGTCTCCACAGGTTACTAAATTACAGCTTGCACCAAATCCAGCTACTATGCAGAGCAATAGTGTTAAGTGGTATTTGAGCAGCAACTGGAGACCTTGGGCTTCAGTGGTGGGATTCAAATTTTTTTACTACCAGTTCTGTGGTGTGGCTTGGTGGCCGTGGCTTGGTGGCCGTGGCAGGGGAAGGATACTGTAAAATCTCCATTTCCTCCTGATCAGCTGGGACTAGGGAGGCAAAGAAGAGATGGGTGCGGGGCCAGTCAGAGGTGGTATTTACGGTTTCTCCGAACTACTCAAAATTTCCGCTATCGGTTCTCCAGAACTGGTCAGAACCTGCTGAATACCACCTCTGCTGGGCTTCCCAGCCTTGCTTTAATGCAAGTCCACACAGTTTCATATGTTTTAAGTGGAAGTCATGATAGGTCCCGTAAGCCATGACACGTCATCATACAAATGATTCCAATTACATAATGGCTCAATTGTGATATGGAAGATGCCAATCACATAATGTATGTCATTAAAATGGTGATGTCACAACATCTATGGTGGTGCCACCTCCCTTCCATAGACTGTATGTGCATAGAAGTAGCAGAAACACATATGCAGGAATAACTGCACAGAATTTTTTTACCCCAAGTGAATTGTGTCTGGCTGGTTGAGATGGCACTAAATACTGTGCAGAAAATAATATTGCATTTTTTTCTTTACCAATTCACATTCAATGAAGGTGAAGAAGAATGTTTATTCAAATTAGTTTTCAAAGGAAAAGTGGGGCTTAAGTGAAATGTTTCTGTTGTGTTCCTGTATATCCTACAGATGCTTTTTCAAGAGGCAACTGGACTTTCTGGTTTTTCTTTGAAGAAGTTTCGCTTCTCATCCAAGCTCTGTGCTGAAGAAGCTTCTTGGATGAGAGGCGAAACATCTTCAAAGAAAAACCAGAAAGTCCAGTTGCCTCTTGAAAAAGCGTCTTTGGGAAAACCATGACCAGGATGACTGAGAACCTCCACAGATATTGTGTTCCTATACTTCAGCTATCAGCAAGATGGCTAAGGAGCATCATGGTCCTTTTGTCAGGGTACGGTTGTCATTCTGATTGACAGTTCTTGAGTTTCTTGGATTTCAGTTTCATTCCAGGGAAATATACAGAGGTGGAAACACCTCTTGTAGGGCTGTCCCTGAATGGGAGGGTGGAAGAATCCATAGGCTTGAAAGGCAGGTACAGAAATTGAAACCACATGCAGCAGCACTGAGGACAACTCTAAACTCAAAGGTGCTTTTTCCAAAAGGCAAGTAGGCTTTCTTAGGTTTTTTCCTTTGAAAATGTTTTACTTCTCATCCAAGAAGTTTCTTGGATGAGAAGCAAAATGTTTTCAAAGAATTTTTTTTTTAAAAAAGCACATGACCTGGATGACTGAGAATCTCCATAGATCAGGGGTTCTCGACCCCTGGTTTGTGGATCGACACTGGACTATGAGTCCAGTGGTGGGATTCAGCCAGTTTGGGCCAGTTCGGGTGGACCAGTTGTTAAATTGCTGGCTGGCCCCTCCCCACCCCACCCCGCCTCTTCCAGGAGCCCCCCGCAGCCAGTTTTTGCTCCCAGGAGGCTGCAGAGAGGCCTGCTAGGCCCAAAACAGGGTGCAGGGGTATGTGGTGCAGCCTCCCCATGGCCCATTTTTACTTCCAGGGGGTGCAGGGAGGCCTACTAGGCCCAAAACAGGGCATAGGGAGGCATGGGGGCCCCCACAGGCAGTTTTTGCTCCCAGGAGGGAGCAGGGAAGCCTACTATGCCCAAAACAGGGCACGGGAGGGTGGGGCAGCCTTCCTGCAGCCCTTTTTTGCTCCCAGGGGGTGCAGGAGGCCGAGTGCTGCCTGTCACACACCCTGGCCATGCCCATCATGGCCACGCCCACCCAGCCGGTCATTAGGGCAGAAAAACAGTTGTTAAATTATTTGAATCCCACCACTGGCTTTGACAAACCAGAAACTGGGCCGTGCAAACAAGTGAAGCCCCATCTATGGGATGCAGGCAGCATGTGAAATCATACTACCCCCTCTGGTCCGCCGAAAAAAACTCTCTCTACAGAACCAGTCCCTGGTACCCAAAAGATGGGGGGCCACTGCCATAGATAACTATTCCTAATCAAAATTAAAATTTCCCCAAATTCCTGAAAAGGGAGAAGGAGAACAGGAGCCTCTTTCCTAGAAAACGGTCGGCCTTTGATCTGCGGCAAGGCACAATTGAATAGCTTTAGACTAGCTAGCCTGTCTGGCATTGGGGCCACCCTTGTTCTCACATTTCCATGCACGAAGCACTGAGGAACAGAAAGAAACTTCCACCCCAGAGTATGTACAAGTATAGTCACATGTATAATTCAGAGCAGCGTTTTTCTTGATGATCTGCTTTTCTGTCCCAGCTGTACCTAACATGAAAGACGATGAAATCACACCAAGAACAACGCAGAGCTACTTTCCTATGCTCTCCAGGAAATCACATGAGTGAAAAATGCCGTTCTGTAACTGCTGGCTATTGTCAATAACATGTCTCCCTTTCATCTTGTTGTTTATTTTCCAAGCTATTTCTCCGCCATTTACATTCAATTCCCGTGAGCCAATTTCTATTGGAGCCCCAGACTAATCACATTTCTCTCAGGTGCGCCCTACGAACAAATTCCCCCAGCTCTGCATCTGAAAAGTCAGACTCGTTATCAAGCATAGCAACAATCCCAACAACTAAACAAAAATATAGGATTTTCCCTATTTGCATTCCCCCTCCCCCAAATCTACATGCAAATCACCTCTGTGATTTGCATCAGCAAGCTTCCGAAAGGCCACGAAGCTGCAATGGTTTGACACAATATAAATAGAATTTGGTCTCACCAGGAAAGCAGTAGATTATTCAAAAATGATCACAGGAGAAAGTATTTAGTGAATTGTGAGTTTTACTTTTGTGTATGTCAGACAGTTTATCCTAGGAACTAACTAAAGATAGGCTCAGCCATGGATTAATCATTAAGCAAAATAAATATGCACAGATGGTCCTCGATTTACAACAGTTCATTTAGTGGCCATTCAAAGTTACAACAGCACTGAAAAAAATGATATGCCCGTTTTTCACTCTCACGACCATTGCAGCATCCTCATGGTCATGTGATCAAAATACGGCTGCTTGGCAGCTGGTTCATATTTATGATGGTTGCAGAGTCCCGGGGTCATGTGATCACCTTTTGCGACCTTCTGACAAGCAAAGACAATGGGAAAGCCAGACTCACTTAACAACCATGTTACTAACTTAACAACTGCAGTGATTCAATTAACTGCCTTGGTAGTACAGTGGTCTAAGGCACCCTGTTATTAAGCTGGTTATTAAGATCAGCTGCCTGCAATTACTGCAGGTTCGAATCTCGCCAAGGCTCAAGGTTGACTCAGCCTTCCATCCTTTCTAAAGTAGGTAAATTGAGGACCCAGTTGTGGGGGCAATAAGATGACTTTGTATAAATTTACAAAAGAATGAAGGCTATTGCTTAGCGCATTGTAAGCCGCCCTGAGTCTCTGGAGAAGGGCGGCATATAAATCAATTTTTTTTAAAAAAACAAACCTATAGCAAGAAAGGTTGTAAAATGGAGCATATATGAGCCGTGGTGGCACAGTGGTTAGAGGGCAGTACTGCAGGCTACTTCTGCTGATCACCGGCTGCCAGCAGTTTGGCAGATCGAATCTCACCAGGCTCAAGGTTGACTCAGCCTTCCATCCTTCCGAAGTTGGTAAAATGAGGACCCAGATTGTTGGGGGCAATACACTGACTCTGTAACCTGCTTAGAGTGAGCTGTAAAATCACTATGAAGCAGTATATAAGTCTAAGTGCTATTGCTATTGCTATACAAATGTTTCATTTAGCAATAAATTCTGGACTCAATTGTGGTCATAAGTCAAAGACTATCTGTACTTAGGTAGTCCCCAAGAGAAAGGGGACCCCCCAGAGATTTCCCCCTTAGCTTTCATGCCCTTAAATCTTTCGCCGCTACACTCAATTTTGGTTTTCAGCACTGACTGAATTTTAGTGTCAGATAAGTAATGGAACAGCTGAGGGGCAGCATGCTCAGAGCATCAGTGGGCCTTTTTCACAGCTGAGAGCTGCATTTTCTTATTAAGATTCAGCTACCAAGTCCTTCAGGGGACCAGATGTATCCCTTTTAGTCATACATTCCTTTCAGGGAAGACTGATTTTTGTCCTTTATCCTGGCTTCTGGCTGAGACTTATTTAAAAGCTTAATGCAAGAGATGTAATGATTTGTCTACATAGTTTAAAACAAAGCAAGCCGCCGGGTATCAGTTTTTTTGACGCCAAATTTTATGGGCAAAGGTTGAGGTACGGGGTGGGAAACCTTCAAAAACAAGAGGGGAGCTAGTGGCACCATTCCTGTCCTAAAAAAATACTAGATAATTATATTCCTCTCAGGCACAGGCACCAAGCTGAAGCCCACTCTCGAGACTTGCTATCTAATAATATGGGCTATCCCTGCAGATGAGTTAGCAGTATGTTTTAGCAGGCTTTTATAGAGATTACTGTAGAAGGCAGAGTTCTAATGCAACAATGTGGGACCCCTTTTTACTATTTTGATAATCTAAGACAGTGGTTCTCAACCTTTTCTTCACCAGGGACCCCCTTTAAATATCTTTTGTGGCCATGAATCATGGCCACTGACCCCCCCACCAAGATTTAAGATTTCAATCATAATATTTCTTCAAGATTCGCGGACTTCCTATGACATCATCATAGCCCACCCTTCCCAAGGGTCTGCGGGTCGCAGGTTGAGAACCACTGATCTATGATCCTCTATCGAAAAGTCCACTTCTTGCTCTTCTGAATGATTTCCCCCACTCCTTTATTTACCTAAAGGTAAGCCTTTCTACTGTGGGATATGGAGACATGTATCCGGAGACCCACCTGGGACGGGTGTTTGCGTTCCTCTGCATCGCTTTTGGGATCATCCTGAACGGTATGCCCATCTCCGTCCTCTACAATAAATTCTCGGATTACTACGGCAAGTTGAAAGCGTACGAGTACACGGCCATACAGAAAGACCGGGGGAAAGTGGAGTTCGTGCAACGGGCCATGAAGAAGATGTCAGAGTGTTACGGAAAGCGATCAGCCCCATCCCCAAGCCACAGATACAATTAATACAGGTGGTCCTTGACTTACAACTGTTCATTTAGTGACCATTCAAAGTTACGACCATGGAAAAAAGTGACTTACGGCCATTTTCACACTTACGACCATGGCAGCATCTCTATGGTCACGTGATCAAACTTCAGATGCTTGGCAACTGACTCATATTTGTGACAGTTATTGTCCCAGGGTCACGTGATTGCATTTTCTGCGACCTTCTGACGAGCAAAGTCCACGGGGAAGCCAGATTCACTTAACAGCTGAGTTGCTAACTTAAGAACTGCAGTGATTCGCTTAGCAACTCTGGCAAGAAAGGTCGTAAAATGGGGCAAAAGTCACTTAACGTTTGACTCACTTAGCAACAGAAATTTGGGGGTCAATTGTGGTCGTAGGTCGAGGAATACCTGTACTCCAGAAAGAGCAGGAGGAGGAGGATGGACTTAGAAATGACACTTAAAGCTTCATTTAAAAAGAGAGATTTGTGTTGATTTCCTCTCTCTTATTAATTTGCTTAATAAAGATTCCAACTCGTATTCAAACAGCTGATAATGCCTTGAAACTGGGATCCAACAATGAGTCAAGGAAGAAGATGCTAAGAACCAGGATAAATACTGTGCAATGTCAGATGTTTGGTCTGCAGATACGATCTGTCAAAGGAGTACAGATAATCCTCGAGTTACGACAGTTTGTTTAGTGACAGTTTGAAGTTACAACGGCACTGAAAAAAGTGACTTGTTACCGTTTTTCACACTTATGACCATTGCAGCATCCCCATGGTCACATGATCAAAATTCAGATGCCTGGCAACTGACTGATACCGTATGTATGACAATTGTAGTGTCCCAGGATCATGTGATCCTCTTTTTGCTACCGTCTGACAATCAAAGTCAACGGGGAAGCCGGATTCGCTTAAGAACGGCAGTGATTCACTTAGCAACTGTGGCAAGGAAGGTCATAAAATAAGGCAAAATTCACTTAACAGCTGTCTCAGCAACAGAAATATTGGGCTCAATTGCGGTCATAAATTGAGGACTACTTTTATGGACATCTCTACTGGCATGGCAGATGTTTTGGAGACTGTCACGCAGAAATGTGTCCATTTTACTACATAATTTTGATTTCAAAGAAGAACAGTTGGAAGTACTTTTCTTCTAGTCTTCCACAGTCCAATTTATCTGAAAAGCACAATGTTGAAGATTTGTTTAAACGAATAAGGAATGCCAAAATCTCCCAGACATTCAGATTCACATGTTTTATGTATCCACATTCATAACAAGAATATTAGGGTCAAGACAGTTACTTCGTTTTTCTTTATGATCTTCTTCATCTCTCTTTAACTGTTTTCTGAATCTAGGGCATATGAAATTAGGATTAGGTTGTCAGGGTAAATTTTAGAAATAGTTTTCTAAGTAATAAAATACCAGTGTTTGCTAATTGATGCCCATATATAACCTAAATTGTGAAACAGAAGTAGCGAGAGAGTGATATAACAGCATGGGACATGCCAAATCAAATGTCCAGTTGAAATGTAAAGAACTAAAATGTGTAATTTAGTAATCCAAATGCATAATCCACATAGCTTCCAATATAACAACTGTAGCATAATTCACTTTAATTTTTTTATTTGTTTGGCTATATTGGCTTTATATAATATTACAGAGGAGTCAAACTTTCCCTAGTTGGCACCTCTGCTTTTTTTACCGTAAGACCCAAAATGCAGCCTGATGTTTGGTCAAAGGGCAAACTGAGCATCTTGTAGAGCAAGGCTGCTAAAGAGAGAGCTCACGCCAGACAGGCTGTTGACTTCCTCGCATGTATTGTGCGGGACTAACAACTGAGCCTGGTGGCACCTTCTGGAATGGAAGAAATTCTCCACAACTTTGATGAAGTCAGTGCTATAACCTTCAAGAACAGCTTTAACTTCACAGTCGAGTCTGTGGGTGAATACTCTCACATCAGACTGATGTCATTAATTCTGTTGAGACAATTTTAGATAGATAAATAAATAGATGATACATATACAGATGATAGATGATGATAGAGATAGATAGATAGATAGATAGATAGATAGATAGATAGATAGATAGATAGATAGAGATGGATATTCCACTCAAGAGTAGGAAAGGGAAGTTCTTGTTAGCTGTGGATAGTTCATTTTAGAAAAGCTTCAGTAGGTAGGCCGAAACCAATAGGGTAGAATTTTCTCCCATTATTTTTGGATGGTGGGAGTTATATAGTCCTTTCTGTCTGTCTTCCTTCCTTTCTCTCTCTCTCTCTTGCTCTCTTTCATTTTCTTTCTTTTCATGATAAACTCATTTAAAGTTTACAGTAAATGCTTCTACTGTTTTGAATCAGGTTCCCTTTTCAACAATGTAGGTGGCTTTGAGGACCATAAGAAAGGGGAACTAAGGCTCATTCCTGATAGAGAGGATCCAATTTTGGAGTGTCTACTGAAGGAAATAATTTGCGCCATTCTCCTAGCTTTGTATAAACATTGCATCCAGACTCCTGGCTGGGAGGAATTACACTTATATTGCAGTTACTGCCAATGCATTTCCAAGATCAATTCAAAGTGCTGCTTGTTATCCTAAATGATGCCGCACCAGTTTGTGTGAGGAAATGCTTCAGAAAAACTGAGTCTGCTTCTCCAGGCTGGTCATTTGTAGAGGGCCTGGGGAAAGACTCCCCATTTCATGGGAATTAAATGGCAGACTTTCTCTCTGTTAGTCCCCACTCTGTAGAATACCCCCCCCCCGCCAAGAATTGAGAAAGGAGATCTTTTGGAAATAACCCAAAGCAGTTCTATTCCAGTGAGCCTTTGGCTTTTTGATCATGCTTTTATTGTGACTTCAGTTCTTTTTGGTTTTGCTTGTTTTAATTATATGACACCCGGAGTCTTTGGGGATTGGGGTGGATTAAAAGTACCAGTGAAGAAGTGAATTCATCCAATGGTCCTCTCAGTAGATGCACAGGGTTTACTTCTTTGGGGACTCTACTGGCCAGATCCAGGTTATCTACGCTGGAAGGCCACTACAGTGCAGTCTGATACCGAACCCTCTAAATATTCCAAGATTCCACGTTAAAACTCAGCAGGTACCCTTGTTAACATGCAGGAGAGAAATCACAAAGTAGGAAGATAAAAACCCCAATTTTCATACGAATCACATACTCAAATGTTATTATGGAGATTGCAGTATATCAGAGAACGGTTTTGTGTCTGACTGAGTTTCCCCCCTGCCTCTGTTCTTCAGATGCATGAGCCTCTTTTCATCTGCAACCAACGTGGTCTCTGGGCCTCAAGTCTTGAATGATAGATCAACACATCAGGAAAGGCTTTGTTAGACTACTGGGAATATAGGGAATGTAGTGAAGATTCAGCAAACACACATTTGTTCCCAGATGCTACCTCAGCCTTAGATTAGTTGTGAGACAGTTGACTTGTTTTGCTGAACATTCATTTTTTAATAAAGTAAATATTGTATGTCTTGTGCTTGCTGGTTACTATTGAATTATGAAAATGACCAAATCCTCTGCTGATAATCCAACCGCATCTCTCATATATATATATATATATATATATATATATATATATATATATATACATACATACATACATACATACATACATACATACATACACACACACACACACACACACACCATCCATGTACATTGTTGCATAGCAAAGTTTGTATGAACCTAGCAGAACACTTCAAATTCAAATACGGTTGTTTATTGATCAAAGAAGGAAGATGATTCTCTGCAGAGCTATCCTCAAGGTACAGCCCCAAAAGTCAGCTTGGGGCCACAAAAGTTCCAAGAGCCTTGATGGTACAGTGGTTTACGCACCCTGTTATTAACACAGCTGCCTGCAATTTCTGCTGGTTCGAATCTCTCCAAGGCTCAAGGTTGACTCAGCCTTCCATCCTTTCTAAGGTAGGTTAAATGAGGACCCAGTTGTGGGGGCAATAAGCTGACTTTGTATAAAAATATACAAAAGTATGAAGGCTATTGCTTAATGCACTGTAAGCCGCCCTGAGTCTCCAGAGAAGGGCGGCATATAAATCAAATTAAAAAAAAAACAAAAAAAAAAAACAAAGCTGTGACAGTTCAGTTGAAGCACTGTGCATTAAAAAACAGGAGGATCTTTGATTATATCATTGTGCCATCAGCTTCACCTTTTTAACCACCTCTAGTTCTTTTGTTAGATTTCTTTCTCGTTACCCAGAAGGCAAGATTTCTGGAATTTGTTGAAAGGGATTCCCGTTCTATTTGAAATTCCATTCTAACAGAGTAACAGATTTGGAAGAGACTTTGGAGATCAGCTAGTCCAATCTCCTGCTCAAACAGGAAATTCTACACCAGGGTTGTCAAACTCGTGGCCCGCAGGCCAGATGTGTCACGCACTGGCCACGCCCATCCCCTTTTTAGCAAAGGGGGGAAGTCACAATATGTCACGTGATGATGCAAGTTTGACACCCCTGCTCTACACCATTTCAGACAAATGTTGTCCAATCTCTTTTTAAAACCTCCAGTGTTAGAGCACTCAGAACTTCTGGAGGCAAGTGGTTCCACTGATTAATTGTTCTCACTGTCAGGAAATTTATCCTTAGTTCTAGGTTGCTTCTCTCCTTGATTAGTTTCCACCCAATGCTTCTTGTAAATTCTAAATTCTATTTTACCCTGTGGGCAAAAACAAGAGGTTCAATAGACATTCTAATACAACATAGTTTACTACCAAGAACATTATTGTGAAACCAGAGTATTTTGACAGCAAAGAATCCTCTAAGTTGGGATAAAAAACATAGTGACTAGAAAAAGAGGAGTACTGTCAACCATCTCCCAATAAGGGACAGGAAAGGGAGATAAAGAGAGCTCAAAATCTCCTATCCAAAATGTATCTCATAAGAAACCGTTATTTTGCATATTTGCAATATCCGTCAGGATAATACCTGCCAAGGTGACATTGAAATCCATTGATATGAATAGGATGCTAACAATGGATGAAAGGCAAAAAATAGACACCAACTTCAATGGGCTTGGGAACAGGATGAAAAAGATGTTGGGAATTGATGGAAACCCTCCAGAGTCATGAATGGGAGGGGAGGAAGTGACTCCATATTGGGCAGGGGCTGTACTGTTGCCGTCTATTAATAAGCCCAGCGACAGGACCTTTTCCAGCCACAGAGCCTGGGCGGTCCCGAAACACATCAAGTGATTTGGAGCTACTACAGCTCTGTTATCACATTCTCGAGATGAGTGTGAAATACAATTGGGAAGCTAGCCAAGGATGGGGGTGTGGGGGTGGGGAGAAGCCGTTCTCCAGCGAACTAGCTAGCAGACAAAAATATCTACAGAATCTACTGTTGTTGACAGCCTCAGGAGATTATGCTTATCTATCAATGGAAAGCAATAAATTCAGCTAGCACTTTCCTCTCTCTCTCTCTATGCCAGAGAGGACCATCTGTTGTTTTTCCCTTCAGAAACTGAAGCACACACCGTGCTTGAGAGAAAGAGTCGGAGGGAATCTCTCTGACAGACGGGCATCCTTGGAAGATCTAAGGATGTTTGTGGCTCTTACAGTGATAAATCAACTGTATTTACCTAAAAGGAAGAGGTCACAACAGCCTTCCTGGGCAATGTCCATTATCTCCAACTTAAGTTTGCCCTCTGCAGCTGAAACCAGTCCTGGAGTTTTCCTTCTCCCTATCGGTGTTTGTATGTGTCACACACTTGTGGGTGTGTGTAAATATATCTGCGAGAAGCCAAAAAAAAAATGAGTAAAGCAAGGGAGAACAAGAGACTATCCATTGATTAATATTAACTGGTTGTAAAATAAGGTACTGGTTTTAAATGAATTGCTCCTCCATCTGCATATGCTAATTGGTCTCCTTCACACAACGAAACAACACGGCACATGCACACAGTTTCGTCTTCCTCCCATTCTTAGCATAAGGAAAAGGGGTGGAGGAGGAGAGACAGCTAAAGAGAAGAGGCGGATGCATTGCCAAGGGGGGAAAAAGAAGGGAGAGAAGTGGAGAGGTAGAGGCAGCTGTAGGTGCCATCAAAAAAGTCAAGATGGCAACCTGACCATTATTATGTGGCCAGTATTGTCACATTTTTCACCATACCCTCCAGAAAAATTCCGCAGATAGATATCAAATGACGGGAAGAGATAACTGGATGGGAAAGGAAAAGAGAGGGAAAGTCCCTTTAGGGCTTATTTTAGCACAACATTCATTAGGGAACAAAGGAATTATTAATTTTCAAGCTAACCTTTTAAATCTTTTTTTTTTCTAAGCAGCATTTCCACTCTCATTTAACCTAATTTGCTGTCATTTCTTTTCAGCAAATGTCAGGAAATGCCTAGCAACATACTGGGGAGCAAAACTTTATTGGATAACTTGTAGGCTATTCCCAGCCAGTTTGATTTGGTTCACACAAGGCAAGTATCCATTTCCTTTTCAGCTATGATCGAAATGGCCCTGCCCAAGCTGCTGCCCTCCACATCTGTTGGAACTACAACACCTAGTATTCCCAGCAGCAAGAGTATCGGTGTGAAGTTTGGAAAGGCTCATGTTCCAATGTCCAGAAATAAGCATGTGTGCAGGTATTGTAGCTTTTGTACATTGTACAACGTTTTATACAATAAAGCTGTTTAGCTTTTAAGGTGATAAAACACACAGGGGGATGAGAATAGAAAGGGGCTGCTGAGGCCACTTTGTAGCCTGTCTTTATTTCATAAATTGTCTTGCAACTGAAAAAAAAATTGCACCTACTTTATTTTTCAGTGCATAAGATAAAGTTAATGAAATGTTTTTGCTGACATAGAGAACTATTTGAAATAATTAGGCCCAAGAGATCAAGCTGAATGGTGGCCTAAGACATGATGTCCAACACTGACTCTATAGATGCAGAATTACCACTTATGATTCCCACACAGAGGAACTTTTAATCCCATATCTGAAGACTGTCTCTGGCAATCCCTGGTTTAGGATTTGGGAAACTGGGATTTAAATTCTCTCTGTAACAAAAACAAAAACAAAACCGCAGAACAAAACAAAACCGGGTGCCCAGGGAGTAGTACAAGTAATGCCCGCTTAACAAACATTTGTTTAGCAACTGTTTGAAGATACAACAGCATTGAAAAAAATGACTTATGACTAATCCTTGCACTTACAACCCTTGCAGCATCCTCATAATCCTGTAATTGAAATGTAGGCACCTGACAATATTTCAAATTTCTGATGGTACACAGCAACCGTGAGTGACATGACTGCCATTTACAATTTTCCCAGCTGGCTTCCAGCAACAAGGAAGCTAGCAGGACCTCCCAAGACACAGTCATTTGTGAGTCACATGTCTCATTTAATGACTGGAACCAGGACTGGTTTAATGTCATAGGTTGGCATGGTCATAGCATGATGTTTCACTTAATGCTTCCCTTAACAATTTAACATTGTTAAATTACCTATTGGAACCTAAAGCAGGCATGGAACTTTGGATTCAGAGTGAGGAAGCTTGTTGTGTCTGTTGGTGTTACAAAAACATATAGTGAGCTGCCCACACACTAAATCTAAAGCATCTTTCTCCTTTTGGATCAAATTTGCCAGACAATCTTAGTCTTAGCTAAGTTACAATGAGAATGTTTTGAGGAAAGAAGAAACATCTGTATGTTCCGTATATTGTTGGAAGAGATACGTATGAAGAAAAAAAAAGGCAAACCACCAATGTCAGTCTAAGAGATATTTTATTGAACCTCCTAAATACACTTAATTTTATTCAAAGTTTGTTGAACTCAGTGCTGATCACTTTTTGGATATGGTGCTGTAGGAAGATTTTGGCATGTTCAGTGCTGGTTGTAGTTCAATAAACATAAGGACATTACTGGAATCAACATGTCCTGGTTCAAACATTCTCTGAACAATTGTTTGGGGGAATCTGTCAGGAAGCCACTTTCATCTGTCACCGGTTGGGGAAAAAAATAGCAGTCATGCAAAAAACCATAATGGAGAATGTTGTTGGCAGTAGCTATAAGGCTAAGGAGTATCAACGTGCATTCCATATATGTCATATTTCCAGATGTGTTCTTAGAAATACACAATTTCATTTTCAGAAAGTGTAGGCTCAGATGGCGTTTCTAATGTTAACAGGGTGGAACTGGGGTGGGAAAATGAAAAGCAACTCCTCATATCTCTTCCTTCAAAGAGTTCAAAGCTAACTAAATGGAAACATTTACTTTCATCCTCCTCTCAAATAGCCGCGCAGGAGGTTGAACCTACAATATCTCCTCCTGACATTGACACGAGGTGAATTAATGTGAGAAGTAATTTAGGAAACTGTCCCGGCCCGTTCAAGTTCAATGTGCTGTTTGCTTGAAGAATTTGGCAAGGGTGCTGCTGCTTTGCAAGATAAGAAATTCCATTGCCCTGTTCTCAAGGGCTTTGGGCACAGTAGACATGGAAATTTCTACATTAAATATAAACATGCTCTTGACATTTCTGGGTTTCAAGGTCCTCCTGAAAACTGTGAACTATTTGTTGAGAAGCAGAAGCAACACCCCCCACCCAAAAAAAGCTCAATTTCCCAAAAGAAATAGTGTCCACGTTCAAAGCAAAACATAACAAAGAATTACTCAATATAATTACCTAAGTAGGGTAAAGAAGTACCCTATAGAGTAAAGAGAAGCAGTTTTGGAAGCCAATGCCAATACAGCTAGTGTGGAATAAGGAGCATCCTTGTAACAGTAAGTTGTGTGAGATGGCATATCAGCTACTATAGTAGAAGGCCTACACTTATTCTCTATGTTGTGAAGGCCTTCAGCATTCTCGTGTAATATAGTAGGAAAACAAGGCCAGATAAGTGCTGCTCTGGAGCAATCCCTTGTGCTGAGGGAATTGGAGAACACAAAACACAAAACGTGTGTCTCTTGCTTCGGTTCTCTGTGTTGACTTTGGATTGGGTTAAGAGGACAAAGATTCACCAGAAACTGGGTTCCAGGAGAACTCTTGTTGTCCCTGAACTGGGTTTTTTTTTAAAAAAACAAAAAACAAAAGTAGAATTTAGAAATGAAAGGCTTAAAACGGTACAAAATAGTTCCAGGAAACAATGCAAGAGGAAATAGATTGATTTCTTCATTTTGCCATTTGTGGCTTGGATATCTGCCCTTTCTGGTTGGTAAAAGCCCTTAGGAAGTTAACAAGAGGCTAGGTTGGGATGATAATTAAAACACCCTTGGGGGAGAATGAAGGACAGAGGGAGAGGGAGGGAGGGAGGGGGGAAGGGAGAGGGAGAGGGGGAAGAGAGGGAGAGAGAGGGGAAGAGGGAAGGAGGGGGGAGAGGGAGATGGAGGGGAAAATAGGGACGGATAGTGAGAGGGGGAAAGAGAGGGGGAGGGGAGGGGGAGGGAGAGAGGAAGGGAGGGGGAAGGAGGGGGAAAGGGGGGATAGAGAGAAAGAGGTGAAAAGAGAAAGGGAGAGGGGAAAAGAGAGAGAGAGGGAATGGGGAGGAGAGGGAGAGGGGGGAGAGAGGGAGGTGGAAAGGGGCTGGGAGGGGGGAAAAGAGAGAGAGGGAGAAAGAGAGAGAGAGAGAGAGAGGCAGGCAGGCAGGCAGGCCATGGTGGTGGTGCACACTTCAAGCTGTCACTTAATCCAGCTATGTTGGACAACTGCCATTTTTCCCCATTTTTTGAAAAACTTAACAACTGCAGTGATTCACTTAACAACTGTGGCCAAAAAAGTTCAAAAAATGGGTCAAAACTCACTTAGCAATGCCTTGCTTAGAAATGGAAATTTTGAGCTCAGTTGTGCTTGAATGTCAAGGGCTATATTAGAGACAGACAGATGCTAAGGATTTGAAAGGAACTAGATACAGTTCAAACTGAGATATTTTATTACAGGAAGGGGGGAGAGAAGATTAGGAACTTCATCTATCAAGCAATAACTGATGACCTGCATGGAATACAGCAGTTTCCTCTGCTTCTACCTCTGAAATTACTATTTGAAAATTATCTCTTGGGTTGGATGGGTGAGAGGCAGATAGAAGACCTGGGAAAATGTTGATACTCAGATTAAATTTATCAGGTCCTAAAAAGATACCAGCCAATCAATCACTTCAGTCCTTACTGTAAAGTATTCTTTGGATATCTTTTTAAGATACCAGACAGAAAGATTACAGTATTTGCCATGATAGCCAGACAATAAAGTCACCTTCATTCTATATATTTAAAAAAAAGAAGGAAGATAAAGTGGTTTTTAAAAGATACACAAGTTAAAGACAATCAATATTGCAAAAAGAAATATCAGCAAGTCCTTGTTGGGCCCAGCCTTAGGTAAACAGTGATAAAAAAGGGACTAGTTCAAAAGTAAACAGGTCTATGTCCGTGTTTATACACACTTAGTAGATGGACGGTTCCTTCCATGATGAGGGAACGTTGTCCATTTGCATAATCCTGAAGGCACAGAACATACATTGCTTCCAGTTCTTTTCTAGACTTTTCAGTTCCTGCTTTTGAAATGTTTATAGAAAGGAAATTGGCCCAAAGCAACATTTCAAACCAAAATACACACAAGCACCCTCCTAGTTTGAAGGAAAGTAAAGCAGTAACAGAACATCCCAAATATCAATGAGATGGGTGCCACAAATTTAATAAATAAATAAAATGAATATCTGTCTGTCTGTCTGTATACATGTGTGTGTACTTGTATGTGTTTGTGTGCAGTTGGAGAACACCTGCCCTGACCCATACCGACCTTCAAATGAATTATTTTAACTTTCTGTGGGAGAACTAGTGTTGAGCAAATTTTATATTCATTTTAGGACACTTTAAATCAAAATCATTTAAATGGAGGATTGGCAATCTTGAAATCGATGTTTTGGCTTGGCCAAGTCTCTTTGGAAAGAGTAGACATTGGATTTATTAAAAACAAAGCACTGCAGCCAACATTAGACTTAGAACATCTAGTATCAATACTTATTAACAGGAACAACAAAGAAAAAAAATCAATAGCATATTGGAGAGAGGAAACATTAAACCATGCTTAGGCAATGTAGAACACTCCTCACTCACTGACCTCCTGGCCACCCTTGATTTTATCTTTCAGCTATTTTAAAATTTAAAAATAAATCCAAACCTGACACTCCTCAAAACAACATACCTCCCTTTAGTATCCATTTTGTTTATAAGAATGCCAATAGGGCCTACATGGAGCTCAAAACTACTCACTGAACATAAGACTGCTGGAGGCTACAGAACAGCACTTATTTTGGAACTGTTTCCAGATGTACACACAGAGAGAGAGACACACACACACACACACTTGTGGCAGGATGTATTTGGGGAAGGGGAACAAAAATAGAGTCCACTCACCACTACTTTAGAGTACAAAGGTGTTTTGTGATCGGCCACTCTCACTATTGTTTTTAGGAGCAGAGGAGTCCTTTGCACAATTGTTTTGGGAGAGCACCTTCAATATACTCTTAAAACACTAAAATTCCACTGAATCCAGAAAAGGTTGCCTACCATGAGGTTAAAATAATTTTCAAAAAAAATTACTCTATCCCAGTTGGTTTTTTAGGAAAGCCAAAAGAAGTCATGGGAACAACCTTTAAATATTAGCTGCTGGAAGCAACAATAGAAGAATAACAGAATAACAGAGTTTGAAGGGACCTTGGACTCCAGCAGGAGACTCTACGCAATTTCAGATAAATGGTTGTTCAACCTCTTCTTAAAAACCTCCAGCATTGAAGCACCCACAACTTCTGAAGTCAAGTGGTTCCACTGATTAATTATTCTGTCAGGAAATTTGTCCTCAGTTCTAGGTTTCTTCTCTCATTGATTAGTTTCTGTCCATTGCTTCTTATTCTGCCTTCAGGTGTTTTGGAGAATAGGCTGATCCCCACTTCCTTGTAGCAGCCTCTCAAATATTGGAACACTGTTCTCATTTATCATTATCTTACATGATCTGTGACAATTCTTATATCCCACTAACTGGGTTTGATCTGACACTCTCTCTGTTCTGAAATACAATCTTGGAGATAAAGCAGGAAGAGACCATCACTATGGATATTGGACACCTGCAAGAATTCCATATGTAGTTCTACCAGAATTGAAGCGCAAAACATGCATGTTATATGCCAAAGATTGTGAGAAATGCTTTGTCTTTAAAAGACAGCTCATTTTGACAGGTGTGCAACTGCATTTCAGCCCAGCTGTCTCTTGTAGTAATGTTTCTTTCCACCATCCTTTTGTTGTACTTCTACCATGGAGTTGTAGGATAGCAACAAACATTTGCTTGAAGTCATTTTCCACTGACCTTTGCACTCAATAAGCCAATATTAAGCCAACATGTATTTCATATCCCAAGAGACAATCCTAGTGGGAGAACTTTAGGCGCTCATCCTAAGCGCTTGCAGGTGCTCTGGATGCAAATGATTGTGTCCCTGCCAATTAACCTAGTTGAGATTAATCTTTAAGCTTTATCCAGGCCAATAAAGTTTAGGACTATGGTTTAGTCAGCATTGTGTTACCCAGGCAGACAGTTGGTTTATTTATCCTGGCTCTTTTGGCTGTGTAACCTTTAGGACAAGATTAGCAAGCATATTTGCTTACTTACAGCTCAAAAGTCTGTTGTGTCAATGCAATTGGCCAAACATTATTGGCACTGGTGTCTATTCTCTCTCTTTCCCTCCCTTCCTCTCTCGCTTTCTGTGTCTCTCTCTTCAACATAGATCTTTCTACCCAATTTAGGATGACAATTTATAAATTATTTTAAAAGGGGAAGATGAAATTCATTTGCTGTTGCTCTGCTTACCATGACTATGTCAGAAACAGGCAATCTTTTTAGACAGGGGAGAGGCTGAAAGCATCAGGTGAGCTTGTTCCAAAAATGGTTGCCAAAAGATGGTTGCCAGGTCCCAAAATGGTTGTCATAGCAGGCATGGCAAATCCTAAAATCCCAAATCAGCAGAGAATGCTCTCTAGTCTAGGAGTGCACTGCTTGGAGATCCAAAAGCATTCCTGGAAATTAATATATGAGAGAGTCAGGTTTTGCTTTGTCATATTTTATTCTTGAGATTGCCGTTAGTTACTCCATTGGACTATTTAAAAAATGAGTCAGAAAATAGTATTCCACTTAGCTAACAAAATGGAACTTGTATGGGAACAGCATATAAATGTAATCATATAAAAAGATCTTCCATTATACAGAATAGATTTTCTTGAGATAGCCAAGACAGTTGTGCCCTCAATTAGTTAAGTCGCAGAACAAGATTTAAACAGGGCTCTAACAGATCTCAGCCTCTGCTAATTAAGGAGCAATTAATTAAGATGTAATTAAATCTTTACCAGCAAAAGCTGAGGAAGCTCGTATTGGGTGCAGAGTTGTGCTCCCAAGCCTGTGGGAATTTTGGCAAAGATTTGGCAATCTTGAAGCTTATCTAAAGTCAGCAATGAAAATGGGATTTTCAAAGAGAACAGCACATGAAAATGTGTTGCATTAAGTCAATTATAACAACATAAATTAGGTTACTTTCACAAAAAAATAGCATCTCAAGTTATCACACTGGTTTGGAGGACCCCTTCGCTAAGCATGCTCTTATTCTATCAAAAAACAGCAACTCCAGTAAAACCACTGACTGTGATAGGAGGAACTACCTATTTCTGTTGTCCCACTAGACCTGTGCCAAGGACCGTCTGTGAAACAAGGCCATCTAGCGGTCACCTAGGAGATATGCTGCCTCTGATGTGGGGCCTGCCCTTTGAAACTCTCTCCTTCTAAAGAGTTTAGTCTTCTGGGGCACCTGGGCTCTGATGTTAGCGGAGTCCTTTGTGTGTTTGTCTTGTGCTATGAGATGGTTGATGAGGATGTGTGTTCATTTTTAATTATGTGTTGCTTTGTGGCTTTTACCATATTTTTTGGAGTATAAGACGCATCTTAGTTTTTGGGGAGGAAAATAAGAAAAAAGCTGATTGGCAGGTGGATCAGCCTCCCGGAATACGCCCAATCAGCTGTTCCCGGAGGTGAATTTTAGCAATAGGTTCCTTGGTTGTGAGCTCTGTGCTTTGCTTTTTTTTCTGCTTCTGAAACTTTGTTTAAGAAAAAACATTTTTTCCTGCCCCTGAAAGCCTCCGAAATAGAGCTTCGGAAAAAAAAGCCTCTGAAGCTCTGTTTGGGGGCTTCTTTTCTGAATCTTCCTTTCTGATGCTTTTTCCAGCCTCTGAAACCTCTGTTTGAGAAGCTGGGCGGGGCTACATTCGTAGTATAAGACGCACCCAGATTTTCATCCTCTTTTTTGGGGGAAAAAGGTGCGTCTTATACTCCAAAAAATACGGTACATTATTTTATGTACTGGCTTTGTTAGCTGCCTGGAGCTATTTGATAAAAATGGGTAACCATATACAGCTGGTCAACTTACAACCACAATTGGCCCCAAAATTTATGTTGCTAAGTGAGAAATCGGTTAAGTGAGTTTTGCCCCATTTTACGACTTTTCTTGCCATATTTGTTAAGTGAATTACCACAGTTCTTATATTAGTAACACGGAGGTTAAGTGAATCTGGTTTCCCCATTGACTTTGCTTGTCAGAAGGTCGCAAAAGGTGATCACATGACTCCCCGGGACACTGCAACCATCATAAAATGTGAGTCAGTTGTGAAGTTTCTGAACGGAAAACACCTGACCATGGGGGTACTGAAACAATCATAAGTGTGAAAAATGGTCAAAAGTCACTTTTTTCAGTGCCGTTGTATGGTTACTAAATGAATTGTTGTACGTCTAGGACTATCCATAATTTCTTTAAATAATTAAAATAGGTGAATAGGTAATAGGTAACTTCAATAAATTGGATTTATTGAAAAACTTCATCCATCAGGCTTTATACAACTGGCATCTGAAATATAGAACACAGTCTAGGTAATATTTATTCTCTTTACAAGGGTAAAGAACTTGTAGGAGCCTGCAGCTGCTTTCAATGCTTTAAAAAAAATAGTGGCAAACCATAACTTTTGTCAAGCTGGGCCTGGAGCGCATTGCAGAACAGAGGGTGATCAATTGCAAACCCTATGCCAAGGAGCTCTCCTTAAACCAACGCAGCGTGTTTCATCTCTGCTATTGTGCATGATTATCTTCAGGCAGCAAGCAAGGTTGGTTGGACCAGCGCCACTGATAGTGCTGACTGATGGCAGCCTTATGTACTTGCTGCTGGTGTTTACTTTGTGAGTTACACCATTGTTTGACTTTAACTTTGAAAAATGGGTGTACGTGTTGTATTCCTTGGTATTGCCTAGTTTCACACACACACACACACACACACACACACACAAACTGCAGTAGCTGAATTACATCTTTTCAAAACAGAAGTAATAAAAGAGCTACTTTTCTTCTTTGGTTGTCTTTTTTCCATTTCTATTAAGATACACAGCTCGTTAAATGAAGGCAAAAAAGCAAATCATCCATGGCATCAGAGATCAAAGGAGACAGGAACAAGAATCATCTAAATCAGGGATCCCCAAGCTCCAAAGCCCAGTACACGGACCATCACTGGTCTGTGGCATGCCAGAAACCAGGCCAAACAAGCGGTCCCACCCACGGGATGCAGGAAGTACATGAAGCCACGCCCCCTCCGGTCTGTGGAAAAATCTCTCCACAGAATCAGTCCCTAGTGCTCAAAAGACTGGGAGCCATTGATCTAGATTGTATATGTAGCTATTCATCTATTAAGATTTATCTGGCTTGGGGCCCCCATGGGGAAACAGCACAGTGGAGGTGGTTGAGTAACAAGAGATCCCACCTCCCCTCCCCTCCCGTGTAATTAGGTTCTAGATGATTTTTATGGTTGGTATTATGGTATTTTTATTTATGTTTTAATGTACATAGATAGGTTTTTATGACTGTAAGCAGCCCAGTTACCATGTGGTGACATAAGCATCCAATAATTTATTTATTTATTTATTTTATTTTATTTGTATACCGCCCTTCTCCAATAAAATGTATAAATATAAATATCTGTATTCCCCCTCCCCTTTATTTTTTTATCAATAACTCAAGGTGGTGAACATATCTAATACTTCTCCCTCTCCCTATTTTCCCCACAACCCCCCTGTGAAGTGGGTTGGGTTTCATTCAGCTGATTTTCAGGCCTAAGGTGGGACTAGAATTCATGATCTCCTGGTTTCTAGCCTGGTGTCTTAACCATTAGACCAATACTGCCGTTTGTACATGTTGTTCCACCCCGCTGACTAATAACCCCAGTAAAATAGGTTAGCTGAGAGGATGCCTGGTTCCAAATCACCCAGGAAACCTGCAGGATTGAGGGAGGACTACCGGTGGTATCTGGTCTCCCTGTTCCTCATTTAATACCTTAGCCATGATACCACACTGACTCCAAATAAACAGTGGGAGGTTAGAAACAGAAAGGTAATTTGAGTAGCAAAATTCAAGAGGCAAACATTGGAAAAGGTATAAGAATTTATTGACAAATTAAATTGTCTAATTTTTTTAAAAGTTAACCCAACACTGTCCAAAACCCTTTTCATTTCCATTTCTTTTAAAAACGGGTCTGGTTGTCATAGAGCAGGGCTGTCAAATTTGCGGCCCGCAGGCCGGATGCATCATGCGTTGGCCACGCCCACACCCGGTTTAGCAAAGGGGGAAAAAAGTTCCAATACGTCACAATGCCTCCGTGATGACATGAGTTTGCCATGTTATAAAGGAACTGAATAATTATTAAATTAGGATAATAATTTCTCCAGCAATGCCTTTGCTGCTGCTGTACAGTCTTTAGTCCTTTTTAGTTTTGGAATAACGCTCTTTAGTCCATCTTTGACTTGTGTTGCAACTTCTTGATCAATGCTCTGAAGAAGGCTGTAAGAGGAAGAAAGAGAATACTTAAGATATGTTTTAAACAGTACCCTTTAAAAATCAACAGTTATTAGAAACTGAATTAATACATGACAGACAGATCAACATATGACTGAATAGTTCTATTTGTTGAGGAAAAATTGGGGACACCACCTCATAGAAAATAGGTAATAATAATAATAATCATAATCACTTTAATAGTTCAAATTGTCAGAACAAAACAGAGTCTTTGTGTATTTGAATGTATTTTGAATGTGTTTCTTAAATAGGACTATATTTACTCTGGGATTTTATTCATTAGGAATATTTTCATACAGTTGCAACCATTTTGTCTATCTGGAGTAAGCAATCTCAAAAGAACACGTTGTCAGGTCAATTCTTAAAAATGATCATCTGCATCTTGAATTACACCCAGAGACAAAGCAACAGTTCCTGCAACATTGATATCACATGACAACATCAGTTTATTCCAGTTAGCATATAGGCCATTAGTTGCTGTTTCTGGATGTTATTCAAGAGTAACCCCATGGTTAATCCATCCGTGATGTGACAAGCACATCTTCTAACTCTAGAAATTTGTGCACCAGTTGAAACTGAGCTAAAGACCCTCCTAGCCACAGCTTCCAACTGCTGTTTGAGCAGGAGCCGAGAGTTCAGGGGTACCCCAAATAGCATGGTAACACAAAACATCTAGAACTAAGATTGATACTATCCTCAAATCAGTCAGCTCTTGAACCCACAGCAACTCAGCCTTGCTAGTGTTGAATCTCAGCCTACTTCTCCCAATTTAGACTTTCCTTCCTGGCAGGGATATATAACTGGCACAATCATTGATATTTATGTACCTGAATAAGACAGATTAAATAAATATGAAACAGGATTTGGGAAAGGGATGAACTGAAGCATCCCATACCAATGTCTAAGGGCTCAGCCTCTCCTTCCTCATATACTCTGACTGGAAATGCCTACTCAAGGAATTGAACTATCACAAAATGGTTTCCCCAAGTGTCAACTATTGCCAATAGTTCAGAAAGATATCATGGTTAGAGATAGCAATGGTCATTGAAAGATTGATCAGAATTATGTGCTACCCACATCCAAGCATTATCATAGGTCAACAATGTGAGTAAACAATGCTACTTCCATCTCATGTTCAGATATAAACATTGATTCTAATTTTTGCTTTTTAAAAAAAACATATTTGAAAAGAGATAAGGGGGAATTGGGTTGTATGTGTGCAAATTCACAAGGGCATCATGATTAATAATGGGATGCAAAATGGAAAAAAAAATCATTACTTTTCCAGGAAAATTAAGCAGGCTTGTTTGTCAGGTTTTTTTTTCAGTATGAAGATATCAATGGTAGCCTGCAAAAATCTGCAATTTTTATCATAACATTCCATTTAAATTGTCACATCCAACCTTGCATTTTTTTAAAAAACAAAGAAGTATGATTCTGCCAAACAAACAGAAGGAAAGAAAGTAGCTTGGATTGAAAAAAAATCTGTTTTTCAGTATGATCCAAAATAGTTCTGTCTTATCTAAGAGCAAGCACGCTGACGTAGTATTACATATTTGAAGAGATTACGTAAATTACATAATATGCAATACAGATGACTGTAAGGAGCCTTCTAGGATGTTTTGTCTTTATAGGCTTGTTACTATTTTAGGGAAGGACAAGCATGGGTGTAAGCAGTCACCAAGATTATCAAAATATTGGAGCAGAAATTTAAGCTGATTATAGACGTTCCCTTCTCAAATTCTCATACAACACTAGAGCAAGATATGAATACTCTGCATCTGCTTCTGAATCCACATTAGATATTGGATGAATTGTTGCATCAAATATAGAGATCTGCAGAGGTTCTGAAGCAGACCAAGGCTAAAGATTCAGTAGGACACCTCCCAAAGGAGTAACTTCTTTTCTGGCAGTCACACAATTGCTCATGAAAATTCAGGAGGTTGGATATGACTCCTTTAGGGAGCGAATGGTGCTCAGGTTTGATCTGAAGCATCTTTGATTAAATTCTGGACCCATTTAATTAAATACATGGCCAGTTGCATTAACTGGCTGTAGCAGTTTTAACTCTCTCTAGCTCGTCCATGACTTCAGATTAGTTTTCCAATGAGATGTCAAAAATACAATTACTTCAGATATGATAGCAGCAGATCAACTGAGTTCTATTAAAATAATGGAAGAAAACTAAAACTCAGTACTAGCAGTATCAACCATCTAAATTAATAGTTGTAAAACCATCCTTGAGAGATAAAACTTCTTTTAAAAAGCAACAAATCTCCATTTCTAGAATTCAAGCAGAAACAATCAGGATGTCTCTGCTAAACCCGATTCCTCAACATCTTTTGCATCTCAAATAGAAAACTTTGCCACATGTGAAACAATTCTCCACAAATCTTTATTTAGCAGCTGTGTGTGAGGTCACAATTTTTTTACAAGGAATAAAGCATTCTTGTCAAATGTATGGGTTCTGTTCTAAGGTACAATTAAAAATCCCCACAGTTCTATTTCAGAAAAGCAGTGGCTGAACCGTGGAAATTCACAATGATAAACATGTCAAATGGAAGTTTGGTTTAAATCTGGTTTTTGCAGTGATCCATATTAATAGCAACTTTATTCTGATATATATCAAAAACACTAGATTTTTTTTTAAAGAATGGGATAATGAAGAAGGAAACCAATTATTTTTAACAGATGTGTGTGTAGTGCTGATGGAGTTTGACTAGGAGAAGCAATATTTTTTGGGGGGGGCAGGGGTACCATCAGACTGACAGGCACTTTGGGTGAGCCTATAGACCCCTCAGGTAGGGAAACCAGCTAGAATTTCATGCATTCAAACTCTGTCCCCCCCCCCCCCAAAATTCAGATTAGTGAAACAAAATAAATGATCTCTTGCTTTTTGGTGATCTTGATTGACATTTCTGATAACAGAAGCAAGGAAACAAGTACCCTTTCATTAGAGATTATTGGTGTGGAGATTGCAAAGACAAAGTAATCTTGATTATCTTCTCAAATTCAGAACATTTCAGGAATGGTCTTAACTGTGTTGGAAAGGCCAATCTTGAACTAAAGATTTGCACACCTCTACATTTCCCCCAGTGATGGGTACTAACCGGTGTTACCACTGGTTTGCTTTGCGCATGCGTTTTGCGCGCGATCGGCTCACACACATGCCAAACTTGAGCTTTGCGTAAACGCATTGAATTTTATTGTAGCTGAGGCATGGCAATCCGCTCTGCCGCACCTTACAGCTGGGCTAAAAACGAAGGGATAAAGGTAGATATAGTGCAGGAGCGGGCGGGCGGGTCCAGCTGACAGGCGGAGCGAACCAGTTCCCTCTCACATCAAGATTTTCGCTACTGGCTCTCCTGAACCGGGGAGAACCGGTAGCAACCCACCATTGATTTCCCCCGAAATGTGTTTGGACAAGGCACCTCTTGGGAACTCAAGGGAGCGACAGAAGAAAAGTCCATAGGAAGGGGGGGGGGAAGGGGGGAATATTTCTGTAACACACTGAAGAAACTCCTGATCACCAGGAATTAAGCTTGAGGGTATCTTTACCTTTATTTTCCCCTCATAGAGATTATTATTTCAGTAGGCTTGATTAGAATCCTGGAACATAATTATAGCCTTTCTCATTTTCTCTCCTGCAGTGACCTTGATCAGGTCGGCTGGAGAAGGAAGATTAGCACCTCCTCAGCAAACCGATAAACAGAACTGTTCCTCTTATGTTTAGGCTTTGAGGTTCAGCTATCCTGCAACCTATCATTTTCTGTTCCCAGTTTGCTTTCATTGAATGCACCTCTACTCCCAAAGGGGCATTTATTCTTTGTCAAAAGGCATCAGGAAAATAGTAACGAATCTAATTTGATATCAGGAGATATTCTAGGTACAATTCAGTTGGTTCAATTGATCTATTTCTAGTGATTGTTTGAACAGATCCATCAGTTTTCATTTAGTGAAGCGTGCTGCTATAGTGATCTCATTATTACTAATCCTGAGAAAACTTACAAGACAGAAGTTAAAACTTAACTTGGGAATATTGTCAGTTGATTCAAATAGAGTAGTTAATCTACAAAAGCAGGGAGTTACGATGAGTAAATACAAGTTAAAAGATATTTTAGTTTCATACCCTATTAATACATTTTAAATAATTCTCTAAATGAAGATGCTGCAAATGATTTGTTTAATACCATATTGATTTATTCTAAAACAGAGCAATTGTGTTCTCAATTTGTTTGCTTGAGGTTATGTCAATAATTGCAACAAAACTGCTTGGCATAAGAGCACAAACTTCAAGCTCATTTGCAACGTGTACTGTATATAAGAGAACCAATAATGTCTGTATTATTCACATTTCTGAGCAAGCAATCTTTGTAGGTTACCTCACTGGAATAAATTGAATTACCACATTATAAAGAAAGAATGTAGTACGTCTGAAGGCTGTGATAGCAGAGCCTCTAGACATTATAAACTCCAGGAAAGACAAATTATTATCTTCAAAGAAAGACAATCCAATGGGAAGAGACAATCAACAGCAGTTGGATTTTTTTTAAAAAAAATGTAGCAAAGCTTCAGCTTACTTCCCTTGTACTTTAAAAATAATAATAATAATGAAGCTGAAAGCAAAGTAATGAAACTTTGAAGGTGATTCAGCAAGTTAACTCAGCTGCAGTCTACTTACTGGCAGGAATGGTTACAGGCACTTAAAAAACATCGATTTAAAAATATTAATATTAAATAAGTAGGTCATTGCCTAAAACAAACCCTCATGGATGTTCAGTAATCTAGAAACCTTCTACATACCGGCACAGAATAATTGCACCACGATTCACATCCACCCAGGTCTTTAGAAGATCAATTCCCACATGTTCTATCAGGATTCTTGCAAAACATCCTGTTTGGGAGAATCCAAAGCAGGTATTATATATTTACCATCTCAGATCGGTTATTAATTAATGCTAATCAACACATCTGCATTCGCTTTAAGGAGACACTGATTAGATTACGCATAATGCTGGTTTGTAGCATTCAGAGCACATGCGCTTTTAATCTAATTTTCTACATTATTCACATATACACACAGCTGAATTCAAGGAAAAGGAAACTTATCCCTTGAATTGCCTTGCAAGAGCATGCCCTTCTTTTTCAGAAATACTTTTCCATTCTTTCTATGAGCAATTATCCATGTCCTTGGAGCCACATCACTCAGAAAAGTTATTTTAATTAAGGCTTCCAAAATGGAAACCAGGACCTCGCTAACTTGCCCAACCCTCCACCAATTAAAGGTCTATTGATTAATTTTACTCCCGATTTACAGATATGCCAACATACCTTCTCTGCCAGACTGACTCATCTTCTCATCTTGTTCTATTAGCCACTTCAGCACCAAATGACCGGCTGGATGTTCAGCAATGTGAAGCTTTAAAATAAAGCATGAACATGTCAAGATCTCACTGGGTCACTCTTCATTATCTTCACATGTGCAGTTTTTTTAAAAGCAGGGTCAAGTCATATAGCATGTAAGAAGTGTCCCATGCACTTACTCTTCATATAATTAAATGGCCCATTAATTAATTGGTGGAGAAATAGCAAAACAGTCTAAATTTTAAACAACCAGAGATCTTGGTGGTCACTCAGATTAGAAATGTACTTCTTTTTGGGAGGAAAAATCAATCAGCTTCAGTCTCAAATACTATTTTGAATATGTTCTATCACTTTCATAGTTCCTGCAGGCACTAGCTGGGCAAATTTTGTAAAATGCTTCTAATTGCATTCCAGTTAGGTCATTTTCCGGAACCCTAGGCTTGTCATTCCATTACTTACCGGCTTTTCTGCATCCCATCTACCCTGCTCTTTGGGTTGAGCCCAGAGATCTCAAGGGAACCATGCAGGTCTGAACAAAAATGCAGCTTGCCCCATTATACACAAACCTCACAAGCTGTGTTTAGGATTATAGAGACAGCTATGCTTCTATTTTAGTTCTGCTTTAGATTTTCTGCCTAAATGTGTGGAAAGCGATGCCCGACTGAGGGAACTGATATGTCTAGTCAAACAAAAAGAAGGACTAGAGGTGACATGATAGCAGTCTTCCTGTATTTGAGGGGCTATCACAGAGAAGATCTATTCTCCAAAGCACCTGAGGGCAGGACAAGAAGTAATGGATGGAAGATCATTAAGAGAAATCCAATCTAGAATTAAGGAGAAATTTCCTGACAGCGAGAACAATTAATCAGTGGAACGGATTTCAGAAGCTGTGGGTGCTCCTTCACTGGATGTTTTCAAGAACAGATTGGACAACCATCTGTCTGGAGTGCTATAAGGTGTCCTGATTGAGCAGGAGGTTGGGCTAGAAAACCTCCAAGGTCCCTATGTTCTAACAGTGTGTGTGTTGGTGGAAGAGGGTGATAGAGCACAAAAGCATATGAGCATGTGAGTCCTGATCTTCAAGTATCTAGGCAAATATTTGAACACAGCCAATGCCATAAAAGTATGTATTAAAGTAGTATTTTGGAGTCATGCACACATTTGAGTCCAAAACAGTATGATAAATTCTGTCCCAACAAAGCAAAGATGCTTCAGTTTGGTGCAGACACCTTGTGCAGGATGTTGATGGCTCATTAGGAAAGCCATGCTTCTTTGTAGACTCTCATGGTAGCTATGCAGATTCAGGACTGTGTATGGTTGAGTTAAGGATGTGGCAACATGGAGACATTCGGTGATTACACACTGTTGCTATTCTTCTTTATGCCTCCTTAATTTAAATATGAATTTCCTGAGCCTGTGCAATAGCTGTGAGACCAGGAAAAGCCATGCTTTCTTTATGCAAGTTCCTGAAAGAGTAAAACTATCAGTTCCATTTTCTGATTTTAGATGGAACCGAAATTCTTTCTCTAGGTCAGATTGGACACCCCAGACAATCTAATGTTTCCATGTTCACACTGCTTTGGACATACATATATACATACTTAACACAACAAACATGTTGTGACTGTCCTACCCTAGACAATTACTATTACCTCAGAGAGATGAGTGAACAACAATGAAAGAGAAATCTGCTAATTTGGGGCTGCTTATTACCGTTTGCTTTGTGTCTAGCTTACCTGTCCATCTTCTCCCCCTGGAATCATCTTTCTTGCAGCAAGACCAGCAATGGCTTTCATCGCTGGCTGGACATCGCCAACAGCTGCCTTGAGGATGCCTGTCACTATAATGAAGGCAACTTTGTCCATCACCATTTCTTCAGTGTGTGCACTGAGGTGCTGTAATAAGGGAGGGGAAATGGCTTCCAGAAGCTCAGCATGGCGAACATCTGCATCCTTTTTACTGGTGGAATAAAGACAGACAGAATAAGAATGTTTGCTTGACAAAGAAAAGTGGGAATTGTACAAAATTAAAAAAATCCAAATTCAGCAGGACATTATTTTCATATTCTTCCCAGAACAATCTCCAACAACAGATGAAAAGTTTTGATTTATGCTCCAAATCAGAGCCCCAGAGCAGCGGCCCCCAGACTTTTGGACACCAGGGACTGCTTCCGTGGAGTAAGGATTTTCTGTGGACCAGAGGGGCCATGGTTTTGTATGCTGCCTGGTTGCTGGCATGCCACGGACCAGAGCCAATCCATGGACAGGGGTTGGGGACCCCTGCCTTAGAGATCACCTATGATCATGCACTGCATGCACTGGATCTTTGCAAAGCAGTTGTTTCTACCTAAATCAGTAAAGCATTTATGAAGGAGCAAAGTGTTTATGAAGCATATTTTCATGGGAAAATGATGGAATGGAGAATTCAGCTTCAGGCCAGAGGTAAATCTCATTAACAGCCACACGGTTACAATCCTCAATTCAGGCTCCATTTCCTTGACTGTTTTTGATTTTTAAAAACCAAGATTGGTCAGCAAGAAAGTGATTTGCGTGGCTGCTGCAATTAGTGTCACTGGAAAGATCATCAAGAGAGACAGATGGTGGTGTGACTCTCATGGCTGCCATGCCTATGGCCTGCAGAGTGGCACTATTTTTACACAATCAGCAGGAGGTGTTATGTTGAGGTGCCATTTAATTACCTGTGGGGTGATATCAATCAAAGCTGTCTGTTGGCAGTGAGTATATTTATGTTAGGAATGAAGGTGACAGTTTGCTTCTCCCTGTAGTATTTTGATCTATGGCCCGAACATTCATTTGTTCATACTTGCAGAGTTTTGTGGGATGTTTCAAATAAAATATCCTGCCTCAACGAGGATCCAATAACAATTGCCTGAAACCTAATTTAATTCTTTTTACAATGTTTTATTGCACAAATTAATTAATAGAACCCCCCCAAAAACACACGAATAAACAAATAGCAACAAAATACCAGGAAATGGAGGATATTAATAAAACTTTTTTAAAGAATTGACCAGAATGCCTCCAAGTCTTTTTTCTTGCCACTTTTTCAGAAACCACATGCCACTTCGATAAACTATTGATATTGGGGTCCCTGGTGCTCTCTGAACTTGGTTGTTTTCTTGCAGATGTTTCATTGCCAAGGAATCACCAAGACCATGCCCCATCTACACTGACAGGGCAAGTCACTAGAATATAAGATGAGAGCAAACCTCAGTCCCTATTAGCACTGATGAAGTTACATAGTTTGGTATTGAAACATTCACAAGAAAACAACTAAGTTCAAAGAGCACCAAGGACTTCTCATTTCAACCCTGCACTATTGATATCAGCCCATTGCTATATGTTTGGTGTCCTCACAACAATGTATAATAAACCTCTAGCTCCCGTTGCTCATAATATCTAAACATGGAAATTAAATGAAACTGAGCATGTCCTATCTCTTGGTTTTATCTTCTATTAGTGATAGGATCTTGAGAAAAATTCATTTGTTTTTCTGTAAGTATTCTTTCACTGAGGTCTCCGACACTGGCACATTGCTAAAAGCTACATCCATCCACAAATTTTGCAGAATCTCCTCTGGATTCAATAACATCACTTAGCCTTGAATAGGTCAGATTCTGTATCCTTGGAAGATTTTTTCCAAAAAATAAATGATATAGGAAGGCAAGATACAGTTAACCAGATAAAAACAGATAAAATATAGGAGTATTGAAATGAATACCGAGAAATGAATCTAGACTGTATCATAACCAGCTATAGGTAAAGCATAACATGCCTTATTCTGCCAGTGTTGAAATAAATACCTGCTGTTCTTATTTGTCACTTGACTCGCATGGCAATAAACTATTATTTTACCAAATCCACTACAAGAAAATGTGAGCGAAATTCATAGAAAATTACCCAATATGAAATCCACTATTTCCCACCAAAATGTTATCCTACACTTTTTAAAAAATTAAAAAAAAAGGTTGCTACGCCACCTTTTAAGGTCATTTATGTACAATAAAATATAGGTCAAATTCCACTTGGCACAGATTTCTTAGGCAGCTGTATAGCCATAATTCAATCGACTGGGATTTGGAAGAGTGAAAAGCAGCAAACATTCAGACATAACCAGAGAGAAGATGCAGAAATCTCAAGAAATTGTACCCAAGTACCTGTGAGCATTTTCATCACCCTGTTGCAGGATTTTGATTATTGCCGGGGAAAAATATGTCGGGTCCCGTGGACTCAATAAATACAGCAGGACTTTCCTTCCATATTTGTTGTTTATAACAGCGGCTAAATTACCATTCAATTCCTAAGTGTTCGGGAAAAGACAAAAAATTCTGTTAGCAACAGGGTTTTTTTCCAATTTCAGTTTGTTTGTTTTTTTGGAAGGAAGCCAGCCAGTTCTTTTATCCTTATTCAAATCTTACCTATAACTAAATAAGGCATTATGCTAATACACAGCCTTCCCTCCAAATCATGGACAAGAATTGATTAGCCATATGTATAGATGGAAATAACATTATCACCATTCCTTGCATTTTCTTTTGTTTATATGGCTAAGCGTTCCCTCCCCATCACCACACCACCTTTTTTTCCATTTCAAAAGCCATCTTTAGCAACTCTGGCTACAGATAATAATAAGCAATATAAAGCTTTTAGATAAGTATTAAAGGGCAATATTGTTTCATTTTGCTGTTCACAAGCCGGCTCATCAAAAATAAAAAGAATACATCAGAAGTGCAAAGTCTAATTTAAGACGTTTTCCCTATGACATGACTTCAAAATATTACCAACTGATACTGCCTCCATTTTTTCATCCCCTTTGTACATATTGATCAATCCAGCTTGCTGGAATTTTAAGTTTAAATCAGAGACTCCAAACTTTGCAGATAGTATTACTAAAAGCATTTCAATAACATGATTAAAGGAGAGACACAAAAAGAGAGGGCGGTTTATCTAACAGTCAAGTTTAGTTTCCTTTAACATGAAGGTAATGCAATGTTTTCATTCAAAATGACATCTTTTCCTCATAGTTCTGATAAGGAAATATATTGTGGGTGACACCTTTTTTCTCTCCTTCCTAGTGGTTTTCCTGCAAGTGTAGAGTCTGGTTTTTTTGGGGGGGTCAACCAAGTGTTGATCCATTGGCTCTGATAGGACCTGATCGACTGGCTTGTCACCTAAACCTGATGTTGTGGGCTGAGAGAAAGTGACTGGCTCAAAGTCCTCCATCTGTTTTCATGCCTGAGGCAGGACTAGAACTGACAGTCTCCCGGCTTCTAGCCTTGTGCCTTAACCGTTAGACCAAACTGGCTCTCTAAGATAATGTAACATAGTGGACTATGATAAATTGACTAAGACAAGTTGACTAAGGTAAGACCATTTCTATGAATGTGACGACACTAGGGTCCATTAAATCCAGTTTTCAGTAATTTCCCACAATGTTCACATATTACAGCATGTCAAATGCTGTACCTATTTCTGAAAAATAAGTTAGGCAGAAAAAAAAAACATCATTTACCCCCATTACTATAAGATGACCTCCTATTTTGAAGACAAATTATTTAGAGAAAAAGAGGGTTTTTTTTAGATAAATATAGTATTGTTTATAGTCCCTTAAATATATTTGCCTACTGCTCTTTTTCAAACACAACAAATTTTAATCATTCTCTTCATTCATCAAAATCTTTTAGCTTAGGAGTTTGTAGGCTTACTCCATTCATTCATTCTTTATTCATGAATGAGCAGAGAAGTCTACATACTGAAATACATCACTTGATAAGCCTTTTGTCTCTTGAGAGTGTCCTTCACTAAATGAGAACTCTGAAGATTCTTCTCTTGCTTTTACTGCCATCCCATCAAAAAATGGAGAATATATGAGGATATATAAATTCTTCAACTAAAAGAGTAGCCCTGGCTTCCTGTTCTGAACTATTTGATAGATCTCAAATTCCACCATATACAGGACAAGACAGAAATAAACAAAAATCTGAAAAAGTTTGGAGGATGGTGGGTTAGAGTTTTGCTACCCAAATGAGATAAGATATGAAACGGCCTTTCAAACTGAAGTTACTATTATAAGCACAAGCACTAACCTGCGTAGCCATTATTGCTACATGCATCTTTGTTAATGAAGAAAGTCCCAAAATCCCAAAGCAGGATGAGCAAAATTAGAATCACAACATAAAGGAATGATCCCTTCACTCAGTTGTAGCAAATCAGACAATAAAGCATAGGGAAGCTGAAAGGATGCTAGCTTAAGTTTCAAATTTAAGGTAATTGCTTTAGGATATAATGATAATAACCACTAAAAAGTCTTTGGGGAATACCAAACATGTTTGCTAAACATTTGGACTCTATTATACAACTGTTTGAGGCAAAGGAAATATTATGTTAGTCAAATGAAGGTAAAGTCATAAGACTTCAATCATGGTTCTCTTTCTTCAGTTTACCCAGTCTAATCTTTAAATTGGCTTTAATTTAATTTCATTAAAACTGATATCTCACAGCTTCTGTCATCTCACAGCCTCTCCATGAGTGGAAAATTCAAACTCATCAATTTCACCATTAAATCAGGACAGCATCTGTTTCAATTTTAACTTGGTAGCATCTAGGTTACTCTGCTAAAGTCAGAAAGCTAAGTAGGGCCATATTTGGTTAATATTTGGATGAGGGACCACCAATAAATTCCAAGGGTGTAGGCTAAGAAATCAACAATCATCCTGAGACAATACTTGTACTGTAGCCAAAAAAACAATACATTTATGTCACCAGAAGCCGAACTCAATTCAATAGTGTCTATATCACTTTTGGCTGGAAACTCAAATACGATAACAGCTAAGTAGAGTTCAACAAACAGACTGAGAGAGGAATTTAAACACCATTTCAAACTCATACATATTCAAGGCATGCATAGCAACAGGGCTATAAAAAGAAAGCTACAACATGGTGGCTCTGAGCTGATCTAAAAAACTTCTAAAACATCAAAAGTTATTGCCACTTTGACTAAGATGGCCCTTTAAAATGAATTATTAGCCACACACCTGATCTCTCTCTCTCCCTGCTGACCTACAAACAGTGTTATCTGCTAAGATAGCCTTTTAATTTTTACATTAATACCTGTTAAGGTAGAAATTTTTAGCTGCAGAGACAGACAAACAACTAACTATGGAGGGCATAAGGAATGGCTTTGAAGGACAGGAGGAAGAATTGCAGTCAAAGCTGCAGTCAGATAAGAGGGTCTTGAGCCTGGGCCAAGAAATCAGTTTGAGTAAACGTCTCAGACAAGCTCCCCGCATGCAGTATGAACATAAAGGAGAAGCACATTCAGATTTGCAGGATTCTGTTACTACAGTTATTGCAATAAAAGGAGTCCTGACCTAAATGGCAAGGCTTTCATAATCTACTCTACCTTGTTGGGCTGACAGTAATAAATAAACCATCACGGCGGGGGGCGGGGGGGAATAGAACGAATTGCTAGCAATTCATCCACTGCATTCTATCACTACAGAGAGAAGTTCACTTATGAAAGGATCCTTGCATGAAAGCTATGTGAAGGCAAAAGAGGAATATGGGAGACATGCTAAGGATTCCCTACCCTCAGCACGGTTCCTATTTGGTCATTTGGTCACCGGATCTGAATATGAGGGAAGGAAGATGGAAAATGGTCTATGGCAGGGGTATCTAATCTTGGCAATTTTAAGACTTGTGGATTTGAATTCCCAGAATTCCCTAGCCAGCCTTGCTGCCTGGGGAATTCTAGGAGCTGAAGTCCACAAGTCTTAAAGTTGTGAAACTTGGACAGTCCTGTCTATGGAGAGAAAATCCTAAGCATTTGTCTCATATTCTTTGTTTGCCTTCAGTCATCTCTTTTTATGTCAAGATATATAGGAAAGCATTATACAACCCCAATGTTTTCATCCAATGCATAATCCTTCACTGGTACACCGATATACAGTTTAAAAATTTCTATCGCAAAAGAAAGAGTAATGGATAAATGAAAAAAAAAAGTATTCCTTCACCTAAGTCGCCAAGAAATCAACCACCCCAACAATAACTTGGGTAATTCATTTTTCATTTTAAACAACAAAATGAATGCAGGTAGTCCTAGAAGTTACAACAGTTCATTTAGTGACTGTTCAAAGTTACAACAGCACTGAAAAACATGACTTAGGACTGTTTTTCAGTTATGACCTTTCCAGCATCCCCATGATCATGTGATCAAAATTCGGATGCTTGGCAACTGGTTCATATTTATGACGGTTGCATTGCCCCAGGGTCACGTGATCACCTTTTGCGACATTCTGACAAGCCAAGTCCATGGGGAAGCCAGATTCACTCAACCAACTTAACAACCGCTGTGATTCACTTAACAACTGTGGCAAGAAAGGTGGTAAAATGGAGCAAAACTCACTTAACAAATGTCTCACTAATAACAGAAATTTTGGATTCAATTGTGGTAAGTTGATGACTATCTGCAGTGTATCATCTTTGTATAAAACCAATGAAATTTCCTACATTACTTATATTATTCTGCTAGGTGAATGATTAAAAACGAAGATTGGAAATCGTATTTACTTACAGATATAATCAATTGCTTCACAAGTTTGGTATCATCAATGCAGTCAAATGCTGCCAGCAAAACCAAATGTGAAAATTCACCCTGAAACAGGAGCCAAAAATTACAAGTATAAGACACAAGCCAAAACAATTCTTGAACATAGCTCCTAATTATCCAAAGTGATTCTTCATCTTATTTCTGGTTTTAACACATTTTTTTGCTAAAATATTTAAACAAGATTCTTCAAAGCCAAAAACAACAACAATCCAACCCACCAAAATATCAAACTTCTCAAATGTCTTATATAAAGCTAAATTCCAATGCCCACTTTTTCAAAATTAGACAGTGAACTCTGTGAGACTTATTCCTCAGTAAATTTGCTAATGATTATCTTTCTGGATTCTTTTTTTTTAATAAAAATATTCATATGTATCATAACTGAACAAATTCTATAGATTTCTTGCCATGGAATTTCTTTCAAGTTTATCAACATTTCTTAATATTACAATTACAAACATAATTGTCACTATTAATTTCTTCTGAATTCATATTGGGGTAAAGCAGTATTCTAGAAATGAAATCATGAGATTGAAATCCTAAATTTACAATGAAAGAAAAGCTACTGAGTACAAATAGTTTACTTCTAAGTAAGCATGAATTAGGATTGCACTGTAGCGAATACAATAGGACACATTAAAAATACTCACTGTAGCTATTTTTTCAACATATGTCTTCATTGTTTTTACAATCACTTTTCTGTCCTAAATAGTGTGAAATGAAAAAATAGTGAGAAGCTTCACACTTTAAAATACATGTAATATAACATGCTATGAAATCAGGCTGTTGACTTTAAAAAAACTATTATTATAATAAAGCAAATGCAATATTTAGAAATCCACATCTGGATTAGAGATAGAAAAACATCCATAAAAGCAGTTGGAAACCATCTTTGTACTGTAATATAAGCAACTAATCTCTGCTTCTTTCAACCCTCAAATCTTTATATGAAGTGAAATACATATAATGCTTCATGTTCCACATTCTACTCTCCATGTCAGTCTGTACATCAGTTATGTAAGTTTAGGTTAAGACTGTAAGGTAATCAATTACTTTTTCCTTCAAACTGCCCAGAATTGTTCAATTAGCAAATAGCATGAGCATTTTTCTTTCTTAATTTTCTATTTTTTCCTACTTTTTCTTAATGTTATATGTTTAATGGTTTTCTTTATACTTGCATATTTAAAAAATTCTAAAACTTACTTCCATTAAACCAGGGTTTCCCAACCTTAACTCTAAGACATTTAGACTTCAACTCCCAGAATTCCCCAGCTAGCCATGGCTGGCTAGGGAATTCTGGGAGTTGAAGTCCACCAGTCTTAAAAGTCGTCAAAGTTGGGACACCCTGCATTAAACAAAATATATAATCATATGCATGTCTATTGTGAATCAATCTGTATCTTCGGATAAGTTGAAGTTGGTAGTAGAATGTATCCAACCCCTAAATTTAACCACTCAATTAATTCACTCAATTGAGAAGCACTTTTTGGTGCTTCTCAAAAACTAATCCCAATAAAATGCATGGATATTTCTCTATTTTAAACAAGTTGTCAAAACACACTGTGTTTTTGATTGCTGCATCTGAGACAACCAGTTCACACCAATCCATAGTGTAAGACTTTCTACACAAACAAGCTCCTTCACACACAATACCTTGGGAGTCCCATGCCACAAGCAATGCATGGCTACTCTGGCGCCATCATGAGTGTGTGCCAAGTAAATGACAGCTTCTCTAATGGCTTCAATCATTTCCTAGAGTCAGAGAACATTGTTTTAGGAAACAGTTTTAAGAATTCGCCATTGTCTCCAGTAAATAAATGTATATAATCTTCAACCCATTCTCTCACAATAGTGGCAATCAGTTTAGATATTGGGCAATTTGTATTATTTCTTCTACCCCTTAAATAATAGCCCTATTCCTAACCTTGAATCAATGTCTGCTTTCGAAAAGAAAAGTTTAATTTGGTGTGGAATCTGTTAACCCCTAACTTAAAAACTATTTCAGGCTTCTAGGATCTGCATCACATTTCAGCATGTAACAACTAAGTTGTATTTACAAAAACATGCATGAAGAAAGAATTTCATTTATTTGCAAAATTTGCAATATGACAAAGAAACAAAATCCTTTATGCAATTTAATATAAGGTGACCAGCTTACATTTTAATTATGAGCTAGCTGTGCCAGGAAGTAGAACAAGATATACATCCTATTCAGTAGTGGTTTTCAATTTCGGCCGCTACCAGTTCGCTCATGGGTGTGCATACAACACTTCTGCGCATGCGCAGAGATGTCCGGGCGAGTGGCCAGAGCCTCCCGCCGCTGCCGCTACCAGTTCGCTCATGGGTGTGCATACAACACTTCTGCGCATGCGCAGAGATGTCCGGGCGAGTGGCCAGAGCCTCCCGCCGCTGCCGCTACCAGTTCGCCCAATCCTATAGCAACCCACCACTGATCCTATTGAAAAAAGTGCAAAGGAACACTCTGAGGGGCAGTGAGGCTGCCAGACCTGAGACAACAAGCAAAGCTGCATAGGATCAAACCAGAATATCTTTGGCTGGACTGGATTATTTCATCGTTGCTGCTATTATCGGAAAGCCCAAACAGAACAAATAGCACTAAGTATCTGGTATGACATTTAACTCTAATTTAACATGAAAACAGATTAAAAACATAAGTAATGAATGTTAATGAAGTAAACACAGTTTAATGAATAAATACTTACAGATCTCTGTTTAGGGACAGCATAAGAAAAAAAGTCCAAAAAAACTTTATGTACCAATGAATGCTTTATTACAGCTTCTCTGTAAGGGTAAAAGGAAGACAATAAAAAGAACTTTGTAGTTACCTGATGTGAAATATTTGCAATAACACAAAGAATGGCATGTGCCACATATTTTCATTTGCGGCTGGATCAAGACAGTAGTTTCAGAGGACAAAGCTTCAGCAGAATCCAACCAAACTGGAAGCAGAAATTGTCTATACATTTTTTTGTGTGTGTGGAGGGCAGGGGGAGGAGAGAGAAAGACGTAGTAGGTTTAAGAATTTGGGGTTTCTAGGGAAGGGAGAAAATCCCATAAATTTAACAGGTTAACATTAGATCAGTTAATTAGTTAGAGCTCTACACCATAATGAAACTATCCTGCTGTTATTAGTAGAGAGATCACCATTTCAAATGGATTTAAGGAAAATCTCTTAAAACAGAATTTCAAGTCAAGTATACAAGCAGTCTGGTATTTGTTCTTACTTTTGAGCCATTGGGGTAAGGATCTGTTTCATCTCATCCATAATGGCTTCTCGCTTTTCAGGCTGAATCTCTAGCACTTTACCCAAGGTTGATTGATCTGCTGTCTGAAACAAGATAGAAACATGTATAGAATGAAAAGATTTTGACATACTTATCCAAAATTCTCAATTGTAGTCAGCTATGACTTAATCTGGCACTCTGACCTTGCTGGATTAATTCAAAGACTCTAGGACCTCAGGCAAAAAAAGTGGGTTTAAGATTGAGAAGATAACTAGGAACTGCTACATACATAAATGTTTATCTGAAATAAATGTAGTATAAGGGTTCTTGAAACTGAACTGGAAAAGCTCCTATTTACCATCGAGTACCCAATCCAACTGCAAATTGGATACCACAGAACAAAGTCACTCTGAACTGACTCTCTGAAACAAACTTGACGATCATATATGATATGTAATCATAGCCCAGGGGTGAAATGCTCCCGGTTCGGACCGGATCACCAGATCCAGTAGCGATGGAGGCAGGTGGTTCGGAGAACCAGTAGCAAAAATCCCTGCCCCCCCCCACACTGCCCAGCTTAGCCGTGGAATCATCAGAGGCTTTTTTTAATTTTTAAAAGCATTTTTTCTACAACCTCTTTGGCAGAAAAAATTATTTAAAAAAAAAAAGCCTCTGATGATCGCGCGGTTCAGCTGGGATCATCAGAGGCTTTTAAAAGCATTTTTTCTACAACCTCTTCGGCTGAAGAGGTTATAGTAAAAATGTTTTTAAAAGGAAAAAAAGCCTCTGCCGATCAGGCAAGACCGCTGGGATCGTCAGAGGCTTTAAAAGCATTTTTTAAACAACCTTTTCAGCCAAAGAGGTTATAGAAAAAATGGTTTTAAAAGTTAAAAAAAAAAAAGTTGACCACGCCCACTCAGTCATCTTACCCCCACCCCCACCCACCAAGCCATGTCCACAGAACCGGTAGTAACAAATTCACCACTGTCATAACCTACTTGATCCAATAAACCTTATACTACAATAAGTCTATGAGCCTGAAAGGGGTTTATAAAAACACTTGCTGCAAAAAAAGTAACATGGTTGTCCCTCAAGAAATTATTAAAGTTTCAATATAAAATACTGAAGAATATTGTTCTTGAAGAATATGATAAACATAATGTCACATATGTACCTTCAACAATAACTCATTGTTAATAGCCTTTTATAGAATATATCTATCATACTTTCCAAACTTCCTGTTAATGGTACTTTCTGTTTAGTACTTACTATTTAAAAAATATTTACCAATCTTACAAACTTAAGAATTCTAATAAAACAGATTGTTGTGTAATGGATTTTATCGTTTTAAGTTAAAACAAAGTTTGAAGTACAACACTTCAATTATAAGTTTCTATCTTTTTAAATTAAAATTACATATGAATGTTAGCCATCTGCTCACTTGTAACAATTTGCAACCCATGCTCTACAAAATAATTCTTCTGCCAATATAGGTTAGGTTCCAAAATTTTATACCAAGGAGATTAAAATACACAAAAACTTTAAAGCTGTTGAAATCAACTTTCAGAACAAACAAAATGTTAAATTCCACATTTCTGATATGGTCATCCTTGGTTGCAGTTGTTTGGATAACTACTATTTTGAACGCATTTATTTTAATGAAGTTAAAGGTTAATTAAATATTAAATGATATCCATTTTTTTCACAACAAATGCAAAATAAGTCCCATAATTCAGAGATGTGGAATCTTTACTGCCCAAATATTTTTTGGTTTCTTGGGTTCCTAAAAGTTGGTCTTGACTCCTGGTAATTGCAGGGATTTTTCATAGAAACATTTCCAGGACTGGTTCCCCACTGCCAAAGCCTAAAGGAAAGGGACTGGCCCAAAGTCATCTACAGGTAGTCCTCGACTTACAACAGTTCATTTAGTGACCATTCAAAGATGCAATGGCACTGAAAAAAGTGACTTCTGACCACTTTTCACACTTATGATCATTGCAGCATCCCCATGGTCACGTGATTTACATTTGGATGCTTGGCAACCGACTCACATTTATGACGGTTGCAGTGTCCCAGAGACATGTCATCACCTTTTGCAACCTCCTGACAAGCAAAGTCCATGGGAAACCAGATTCACTTAAGAATCTGGTTTCTTGAAGAAAAAAAAAAAGTGTATCAATAATCACCTTATAGACCTGGAATGTATTACCATAAAGCTCCTCCGTCAACATGTTCCGTTGCTTGAGAATGGCTTTATCATTGTAGGCGTATTCCACCACTGTGGATGCTTCGGCATGCCGTAACATCTTTTTAACCTCACCTTTAAAGCTTTTGATTATTTCTGCAATTTGTGGCTTTGTTCTATTTCAAAAATAAATATAGTGGATAAAGAAAACATAAGGACAAAGGAAAATCAACCAAGGATTTTAACTCAGGAATGAGCTACTTTTTCAGTCAGGAAAATTCATTATGTCCAATTTAACCCTGGTTCCTAGGGTCACAGGGATCATATATAGTGATGATATAATACCATCTAGAAGTGAGGCTGACATGTTTGGGTCTTTTTTTTTTCTGTTTTTCTCCATACATTTGGGGAGGGAATTAAAGGCCACTGTTGGGGAACCTCATCAGTTTTATGATATGTACACCAAATTTTAGGCAGGATTGGAATTGGCCTTTCACACTAAGCTGAATTTATAAGGAATTTATAAATAGATTTGTCAAAGTTATTTTGCACCATGAATCATTCATCCACAAAAAAATGGTATTCCATTTGAAGTTATTTTAGCAAAGAATCTCATATTTAGATAAATCAAACCAGCATTTCTCAGATATTAAGCAGGCATCAGAAAGCAAAAAGAAAAAAAAAAGACCTCACTAAATTATTTCTGAGCAGTCAAATTTCATAAAAGTGACAGTGATTTTCTGAAGCATGTTTATGAACCTGGTGGAATCATAAAATGGTCCATTTACATTTCTATTTTGCAAAGCCCCTTTTAACACTTTCAACAACAACAACAACAACAGGGCATAAATTTTGGAGCATGTGAGCAGACAGCCAAAAGCAGCTTTGGAACAGCTGTGCATATCTGAATATAGAAGTACTTTTAAAAACTATTTTATAAATGTGTCCATGTGTTCCAAATCGCTTTCCAAGTATTTGCACAACCTTGTTAAGCTTTGTCAGAAACTACTGTTATAAAAGTAAAAGTATGACTAATTCATACTTTTAATTATTATCATACAATAATTATTATCGAGTTTCTCCAAAAAGACAATCCACCTCGAAAAGAAGCCCTATCACATTTTTGAGCGCATGCAATCAAATTAAGCCCAACCCACAAAATTAGCCCTAATTAAGATCCCACCCATCCTGGGGTGCAGGAGGTGGGGCAAAGCACAAAGGTAAAAAATAAGCTAGGGTGGTGATAGGGGGGTGGAGCTTCCCTACTTACCAAGCCTTGCACATACTGACACCTACCTCGGCGTCTTCTGCAGCCGCTTCTTAAGGCAGGCATCTTAAAGAAAAATGGAGGCTGGGGCAATGCGTGCAAGTGGCAGCAAGTGGCCCCTACTGGGCGGGGCTGTCGGTGCCGCCGCGAGGTGAGTCAATAATTAGAACCCTATAAAAAGAAGGCCTAGCCGTTTTTTCGGGGGGGTCAAGAGACCCCGCCTTCTTTTTGGAGAAACACGGTACAAACTTGGAATATGAATAACTTTAATTTACAAAAGAGAGCTACATATTGATAGCATTTTTGCCATGTTTTTAGAAGAAGAAAAATGTAAAACAAAAAAAAAAAAGTTAGCAGAATCATTTTTGTTGCCTTATTACTTTCAGTTCTGTTATCTTCAATAACAGGGTTTTTTTTTCATTGCTGGAATATCTAGTCTAATTAGGCATTATTTCTGATTTTTTTTTTTTTTTACATTTACTATTTTGGGATTCTAACATCTTTTTGAAGAATGAAGACCAGATCAGACTGAGACCTGCTTCTCTACTCTTTCAGTTATTAATCTCTTTCATGGTTTAAAATGAATTTTTTCAAAATCTTGAATAATCCTGTTTAGAAAAGTCCTTCTCTTGTGTAATTTTTAGAGAGCTTTTGTACAGCAAAGCCATAGGAATAATTATCCTTATATATTCCGCTCATTGTTCTAAAGAAAAGTGTTTCAAAAGTTTCAAAAGTGAATCAGATAGATTAACTAGATTGATCAATGGTAAAAAAGATTCAGAATTTTATAACAGTTGGAAATTATGGTACGATTGGGTCCAGAAAAAGTGGGATAGAATAGATATATGATGATGTATATATATGATGGCAAGTATGTATGTATAAAGGAATGACTTTATATTTATGGACAATGCACTCACATTACACCATGGTGGCAGGATTGTATATTTCATTTGTGCATTGGTGCATAGAATATATTAATAAAAATTATTTTTTAAAAAAAGAAAAGTGTTTCAGAACCCATTTTTTAATTTTTCCAATTAATTCAAATAAAAGAGAAGGAAAACAAGCATTGTCACTCTTTAGTCAAATATGAGGCTATGCAGGAATGAAGTATATGGATGCACTGAATACTTACCCATACATGAGAAGTTTCTTCACAATGTTCCTAGAATACTTGGATTTACTTAATTCTGTGAAGCTTTCTGTGGGATGGAAAACCATAGTGAAAAACTGACTCCATAAAGCATTCTAGAGGCCAACACAGACTCTTTGAGGAAGTGTTACCTTTTAATTCTTCAAATACTTCCTGCCTTTGTTCTTCATTGCCAAACTGAATGTAACACTGAATGACACGTGTGGAATCATGAGCAAATGCCATCTGAGGAGAGAGAAACTTAACATGTCATTTAGGTAGCATTTTATTTGTTGGATCTTGCTACTTTTTAAATATTTAGCAATAATGTAAATAGATTAGATAGATAGATAGCTGGTGGAGTTTATTATGTATGTATGTATGTAAGTAAGTAATTTATATGCCGCCCTTCTCCCGAAGGACTCAGGGCGGCTTACAAAGAATGGAACAAAAATTACATAAGCATTAAAAATCCAATTAAAAATTGATTAAAATTATTTAAAATCACCCCTGCAGATCAGCCCATTTGATGAAAGAGCCACGTCTTCAATTCGCAGCGGAAGGAGAGGAGGTCAGGGGCTGTCCTAAGGCCGGTGGGCAGCCCATTCCAAAGGGTCGGTGCTCCCACAGAGAATGCTCTCCCCCTAGGGGCCGCCAGTCGACATTGTCTGGATGAAAGCACCTTGAAGAGGCCCGCTCTATGGGAGCGCACAGGACGATGGAAGGATGGCAGGAGATGATCCTGCAAGTACCCCGGGCCTAAGCCATGTAGGGCTTTATAGGTGAGCACCAGCACCTTGAAACGGACCCGAAGGACCACCGGTAGCCAGTGCAGCTTGCGCAGGAGAGGTGGCACACGGGAGTAACGAGAAGCCCCCGTAACAACCCACGCAGGTGCATTCTGGACTAGCTGTAGCCTCCGGGTGCATCCCAAGGACAGCCCCATGCAGAGGGCGTTACAGTAGTCCAACCGAGACGTAACAAGGGCGTGAGTGACCGTGGCAAGGGCATCCCAGTCTAGGAAAGGACGCAACTGGCGCACCAGGTGTACTTGTGCGAAGGCCCCCCTGGTCACGGGGGGACACCCAGATTGCGGACCCTTTCTGAGGGAGTAAGAACCTCTCCTCCTATCACAAGTGACGGGACCACTAGATCACGAGATGCCGGTATCCACAGCCACTCAGTCTTGGATGGGTTGAGTCTGAGTCTGTTTCTTCCCATCCAGGCCCGTACCGCTTCCAGGCAGCGGGACATCACAGAAAGGGCATCCCCAGGGTGGTCCGGGGTGGAGATATAAAGCTGAGTATCATCAGCATATTGATGGTACTTCACCCCGAAACCACGCATGATCTCACCCAGCGACTTCATATAGATGTTAAAGAGCAGGGGGGAAAGAATCGACCCCTGAAGCACCCCACATGTGAGGGGCTTCAGGGTGGATCTCTCTCCCTCCATCCATACAAACCTATAAAGAAATACAATAACATATGGTCCAAAAACAAATTGCCTAAGAGTACCAAGAATGGTATGGCCTTCCAAAAAGAAATAAAACTAATCTGAAACATATTTCTTCAATAACTTTCACTTCTCCAAGATTTGGAATGCCAAGCAGTTCTTACAAGTTGTTACTTTTCTAATGATCTCATTGTATGTTAGCCTCTTACACATTTTACTATCTCCTAAGTCTAAGGAGGTATTTGGTAGTCCTCGACTTACAACCACAATTGAGCCCAAAATTTGTTGCGGGGGGGGGGCAGCATGCAGGGGGCCTCACGCACATTGCATTTGGGGGATTCGCACACGCTTTGGGCACTCTGTCTAGAAAAGCTTAGCCATCACTGGTCTATAGTATAATAAATTATGGCAAGTTTATGCAAAAAAAAAAAAAAAAAAAAAGGGAAATGAGATCATCCAAATTTCAGCTTCGTCTCCTATGGAGAGAAGTAATACATTTTTACATAAACCTGTTCGCTATTCACATCTTCACTATTCAGCAATTTGTGAATTATATTGCTTTTACTGTATTTCAAAATATATACATGTTTTATATTTCTTACATCTTTAATTTTTCCATGAAGTAACTTCTGAAGATCATTCAACAGCTTCTTGCGTTTTTCCTTGTCACAGTTTTTTCTACAATTGCACCCAGGAGTAAATCAATAGTTTATTATTTTTGTTTTGACAGTTAAACTGTTCTAATTATGTTAGCACTCTTAAACTATCAGGACAAACGTATTTGCAACAGCACATGGATTAGATCAACTAGGTACACAATAATATCACCGAATAACTTATGAGTTGAGCCTTTTGGGCATCAATTATCTCCTTCTCTATTATATTTTCTTCATAAGATGCCATCTATCTATCTATCTATCTATCTATCTATCTATCTATCTATCTATCTATCCATCATCCCTCCCTCCTTCCATCCATCCATCCACCCATTAGTACTACTATATTTATCATATACAAACATCAACCAAGCCCTTAATTTTGCAGAGATGATCTTTGTTCAGAAAGATCACCTCTGCACAAAGACTAAGTAAATTTCTGCACTGAAGAAAAACAAAAATAGACATTAAATTATTGACTATACAACTGTAGCAATGATGATTACCGCCGTAGAGCTTCCCAAATCTGTTTTCCTTTAATAATTATGTCATAATTGGTCCTGTCATTCAGCTGACGGCTCTGTTTTAGCTCCTTCTTTTTCTTCTTGATGTCAGCCCACTTAGGCTTTTTAGGTTGGGGGCCTAATGATAAATAAATAAATAAAACAAAATGTCGTTTTAGAGGAGGTTCATGTGTAGTGAATACCATCTGTACTAATTAATACTGCACCAAATGTTTAAAGTTATGTTTTTCTGGGTTCTTATCCAAGATCTTCAACTAATTTTGGTTCATTTTGTCCTAATTGTAATTTCAGCAATGGCAGGTCTTGAAGAAACAGCTTTTAATTGAGGCCTCTTCGTCTAAAACCTGTATAAACTGGTCAGTGTTGAATCAAAGCGTGAGTCTATTTTGATGTGGTCTAATTTGGGAGTGACAGAGCTTGTGTTATAGCCTTTCTACCAGTGGTGAAATCCAATTTTTTTTACTACCAGTTCTGTGGGCATGGCTTGGTGGGTGTGGCAGAGGAAGGATACTGCAAAATCTGCATTCCCACTCCACTTCTGGGGCAAGGATATTGCAAATTCTCCATTCCCACCCCACTGTGGGGCCAGCCAGAGGTGGTATTTGCTGGTTCTCCAAACTACTCAAAATTTCCGCTACTGGTTCTCCAAACTGCTCAAAATTTCTGCTACCAGTTCTCCAGAACCTATCAGAACCTGCTAGATTTCACCCCTGCTTTCTACCAAAGGACCCTTTTTAAAACTGTATTTAAAACCATTGAAGGCAGCTGTTAGATTAGTACATTTAACTTTCAGAAGCACATTCTTACCTTTAGTATCACCTTGAAGCTTGCGCTTTCTGGAAGCATTCCCTGGGAGTTGCTTACTTTTCCAATGTTTCACGCCAGTTTTATCAGGTTTTTTGCCTCCTTTTTCAGTTTTCTTAGATTTAAATTTGGGTTTGATATCTTCATTTTTTTTAAGGACTCTCTTTGGATGACCAGGATCTGTTTTAATGTTTTAGAGAAAGAGTTCCCAAAATCAACAACCTATTTGTTTATACCTACAAGTATTATTTTGTATTTATTTTTAACCCAGCTTTGACAGTTTTAATTCCTTTTCTCCAAGTACTTTCATTAACTGAAATTAAAATGTATTTGGTACAGTTCATATTGTTGATAAACATACTTAGATCATGAAAAACCTCTTTGGTTTCAAACCAAATATTCAAAAGATTGAAAAATAAACACCAGAAAATCCAATATATACAAGCATTTAATTTTCAAATAATGATGTGAGGACTCTAGAAAGAAAAAACTGCTCTGCAACATTTAGATACTGTTTTACAAATGCCAACCTCTGTCAGTATATATGGAATAATTACTATGCAAATGGGCAACTATTAAATTTTACTAAATTATTAAAATATATACTGTATTTTGTTCATGTGTGCATGCATGAGTTCCTATTTGTAGAAGCCTAATTCAAGTATCTCTTTAAATATATCTGCTAAGATCACATCTCCTATATTCTATGACTTTACCTACAAGTATCTATTAAACCAATTACTTATTAGACACAACCTACCACCTATGTCAGATTTAGAAAATGTGTATCTTGTAATATCTCACCATTATTCTTTGTAAACTTCTTTTTACCACGCCCAGTTTTTCCACCTTTACCAATAAATTTCCTTTTGGCGTCCATTAATTTAATGCTGAAAAACAGAAAATTATCGTGACTGCTTCTAGTATCCCATTCCTCATAAATATGTAATTCAAGACTGCAGAAGCTCTAGAAATCAACTTTTTCCATTCTGAAATGTGACAGATATATTGTTACAAGCCCATAACTCTTAGTCAGCCCATGCAATGTTGCCGAGTTATTTAAATGTCTTTGAATTTTAAGACATTTAAAAGTATCAAGGATAAAAAGCTGCAACGGACAAGAAAGGCAATGATAAATTTGACATTTCATCTTTGATTTTTTTTTACTACTTTTTGTGAGGTTGCAACTGTCAGTTTATTAAAGATAAAATAATTGGAATTAGTATAATATTTTAAAAAAAACAATATAAATACTAGTCACGTCACATCAATGTGGCTGGGGATCTAAAAGTCTACGAAAAATATATAAAAAAAAAATAATCTAGGAAAAAATAACACCATTTTGATGGATTCTCTTAGAATCCATCAAAAACTCAGGACCATTACCGTGGTTGGGAATATATTTTCAAACCATCACTTGCCATTTGGACTGATATAAAACACTGCATTATACCATTATGACAGAAATATAGCTGGTATTATTTTTAATATTTTTATTGTCTATGTCAGGGATCTCCAAACTTGGCAACTTTAAGATTTGTGGACTTCAACTCCCAGAACTCCTCAGCCAGTTTGCTGGCTGAGGAATTCTGGAAGTTGAAGTCCACAAGTCTTAAAGTTGCCAAGTTTGGAGACCCCTAGTCTATGTAGTAAATACCCTACAGATACACAGGAATGAATACCCTAAGGTCGTCTTTGATTTTAGCCAGTAAGAGAAAGCAACCTTGTAAAGGACCCTTAAAACTGCAAATAAGCCCCAAGGCCCTTGATAGGAATTCCCAAGTTATTTTTTTCAGTTCACCTTCTCCAAGCCTCCCAAAATATTATTACACTGTTACTGTGGGTGTTTGCCTTAGATGGAGGTTTATTTATCTTATTAGAGTTTTCTCCTGCCTTTATTACTTAAGAAACTCAAGGCGGCGAACATTCATAATATTTCTTCCCACTCCTCTTTTTCCCCCAAAGCAACAATCTTGATTGGGCTGAGAGAGTGTACGACTGGCCACTTGGCTTTCGTTCCTGAGGCAGGACTAGAACTCGCCGTCTCCTGGTTTCCAGCCTGATGCCTTAATTGGCTAAAATAATTTACAGACAAAGATAAATTGCCTAAGATAAGACCCATTTCAGGACAGGCTGGATTTAGAAAAGGTTTGGATCCACTATTCCTTATGTCATAAAAGCTTTGGTTTCCATCAATCCAAAATGAGATTCTAGTCTTTTTATATACAACCATTTATCCATCATCTTTGATGTTCTCTTTCTTTGGTATCCATCCTGCAAATTCTAAACTAAGCATTAATGCACAAATTACTGGAAAGACCATAGTAGCAGAACAGCAGCAGTATTTGAACTATTGCAATGTATTAAATATGACTTTCTTTTAAGAACTGTTGATGTATTATCAGGGTTACTTTCACGATCAACAGTTCACCTTCTACTTCTTAGGCGTTTGAGAAACTGTTTATTAAGGTCACTGGATCACAGTATTAGGAGGGTGAAAAGAGCTGAACGCCCAGGCAGGCAACCTCCAGTGACCCCGCTACTGGGAGATTATGGGAATTGTAAGGGAGGGGTAGCAGCAGATGGACTACAACAGGGGTGGGCAAATGTGGCTCTTTTACAACCTGTGGACTTCAACTCCCAGAATTCCTGAGACAGCTTGGCTGTCTCAAGAATTCTGGGAGTTGAAGTCCACAGGTTGTATAAGAGCCACATTTGCCCACCTCTGGGACTACAACAACTCTCATAAGCCGTAAACGACTGGTTAAGGTGAGCGCAAGAAGACCATGCAAGCTGAGGAAAGAGCCCACCGGAAACGAAGATATGACTGGCAAACCCTCGCTCGAGCGCCCTTAAAACAACTCAACCGTCGCCGTCTCCCTCCCGCAGGAAAACTCACCCACTACCGGCCGCACGTGTGCCGCTCCTTCCGAGACTTCCTCTCTTTCCCTCCCCCCTGCTTCCGGTATAGGCTACGTTCCCCGTCGATCTTGCTTGACGGCGATTCACGACAGCGTCACAAAAGCGCGGCCGTAAAGCAAGCGTGGAGCAATCCCGAGCGGCGAGATTGATTATAACTCCTAGACTTTTTAGAGGGAACCCAAGACGCTAAAAGCGGCTCTTCCGGTTTCCAATTGAACCATGCCTGCTGAATGAACACCATGGAGATTGAGTGGTAGAGTGGCTCTACCGAGTCGCATCCGGCCTTATGCTTCCACCCCTTTCCCCGTTGCAGGGTTCCAGTGGGAACCGAAAGCAACCACTGAGATGTTATGTTGGTTTGGTTTCACTGGGATCGAAGCGGCCGTTTATCCGTTCTTCAACCTCGCGCTCCTCCTGAAGAAGTTACGCAGCTTCCGTCATCCTCTTGCCTGGGGAGCGAAATATTGAAAGACCAACTCTTGCGGAGGGCACCGGGTTTGGAAAGACTGGATTACAGGAACTCTGTCATGGAGAATCCGATCTCTGTGTGTCTGTATCTATTTAATATCCTTTAGGACAGGGGTCTCCAAACTTGGCCACTTTAAGACTTGTGGACTTCAACTCCCAGAATTCCTCAGCCAGCTTTGCTGGCTGAGGAATTCTGGGAGTTGAAGTCCACAAGTCTTAAAGTGGCCAAGTTTGGAGACCCCTGCTTTAGGAGTTTGAGGGTAGAGAGCGTGCTGTCTCCTCCCTTTCTTCCCATACCACCAACCCAATGAGTAGATTGAGCTCATAAAATAGGTCCCTGCATTTAGCATCATTATTTAGCATCATTATTAACAGAATAACAAATTAGTTGTCCAATCTCTTCTGAAAAACCTCCATTGTTGGAGCATCCACAGCTTCTGGAGGCAAGTAGTTCCACTGATTAATTCTTCCAACTGTCAGGAAATTTCTCCTTTCGTTCTAGGTTGCTTCTCTCCTTGATTAGTTTCCATCCATTGCTTCTTGTCCTGCCCTCAGGTGCCTCTTCTTTGTGGCAGCCTTTTAGATATTGGAACCCTGCTATCATGTCACCCCTAGTCCTTCTTTTCATTAGACTACTAGACATACCCAATTCCAGCAACGAATAAACTAGGTTTTAGCCTCCAGTCCCCTAATCATCTTTGTTGATCTTTTTACATCATGGTGACCAATTCTGGATGCAGTCTTCCAAGTGTGGCCCTTCCAAGGCATTATAAAGTGGTATTAACACTTCATGTGATCTTGATTCTATCCCTCTGTTAATGCAGCCTAAGACTGTTGGCTTTTTTTGGCGGTGGCTACAGCACACTGCTAGCTCATATTTAAGTGATTATCCAGTAGGACTCCCAGACTATTAAAGAGTTGCAAATCATTATCAATTGAACCCACATCTGAAGAATGGTGGTCCTACTTGTGGGAGGTAATGCTTACCTCCCATTCTGCATTATGAAATTAAAGATCCTCAGGTGCTGCACATTTCTCAGTTTGGACCCCTTAATGAATAAATGCATAGGTGCTGTTAGATGTAAGATTTCCAAGATGTCAACTTAAAAGGCATGCCACACTTATTTTTTTCTCGTTTTGTAAGAAAGCAATGAAAGGGGCTAGTTAGGGATTTTCAAAATAGAAAATGATGTCTATGTGAATGATTGAAAGTGTTTTTTTGAGGACCTCAGTAAATCATAAGACTGTATTTGAATGGCTTTGTTACAGGGTTTTTTAAAAATGTTTTTTGGATTTATGTTTTGTTGCTTTTTAATATCCTATTAGTTGCCCAGGGTTGTGAGAATGTGATGGGAGGCCATCTACAATGTTAAAATACATAAAATGTCCTATCCTGAAACAATATCTGCGAACCAAGAACAATTGGAGAACAATTTTTCAAACTGCATAAATCAAATCAACATTTTCTCTATGCAACAAGATTTCAATTTCAGTTTGGTCACAACTTTGTATATAAAGTGATTGCGATCCTAAACTATTTTCAGAAATACTAAGAGTCTTCTAGCTGCCAACCCACAGAGCTGTAGAAGCCATGGGTATAAATAGGGAAATTTTCTATGACCCAAGTGAAGATTATCACATTTTTTCTGATACAGCTCATGCCCCTCATGGCTGTATAACAATCAGAAATTAGCAGGTGTGGCCTTCCATAAAAAAAAAAAAGACCACTCGTTGAATTACGTTCTATTATAGAGCCATTGCAGATGCACAAACTCTACCAGATATATGTATGTGGTGGTGATGAATATCCTAGTTACTATTGTAACGCTATTATCACTTGTAATGTGGCCCAGTGTTTTTCTCTCTTCAGTGCCATCTTGTGCTGGCCTTGTCTAGACTGAAAGAATAAATTAGCAAATTGGTTTCTTAGTTACTTTGTGTGCTTGAAAACCATGCTGTAGAGATGTTCTTTACTAATTTGAATTTACCAATTTTAAAAAGACGTTGTATTTATTAAAGTCTATCTAAAGAGTATAGGTGACCAAATAAGTTCATGATTTAATTTGAAGTTCCATCTTTTTATGCCATTTTATGTGGAATAAAAAGCATAGCCACCACCAGATGGCAGTCACATTTCAGTCAAAGCAAAGTTACACTTATATTTGCCTGGAGAATTAAGAATAGCAGTAATATTCTGAATAACACTTGCAAAGATTAAGTCCTACACACCATTAATACATGTGCTAGCCTTTTTTACTGATCATTAGCCTCACTCGGCTTAATTTCCTTCCTGTGCCTCCCACATGTTCTTCTCATTATAACAAATTCAGCCTAGCCTGCAGAGGAGTCCCAATGAAATCTATCAGATTTTAAGTGAATCTGTAATATCCTTCCAGGAGCAACAATAACTTGCATTATAGCATCCCATACCGGGGAGATATTCTGAAAAAACAATTTGATTGATTTTATAGCAAAGTGTGATATATTGTTGCATGTTGGTAAGCTGTTAGCTGCACAAATGCTTGCTTTACGCTAGTCAAGGCCTACTTAAAATTATGAAAAGGCCAGATATGCCAATTTGGGGTCTCATTTCTACTGCAAATAGAGGAAGAATTTTTTGGGTGAACAACTATTTTCTGGCATTGTAAATGGATTGATAATGGGATAAACATTCCTAGCTTTCATAAGTTGTGTGAATTGTTGTCCCCAATGGTCAACTTGCTAAGCAGAACAAACAAACGACGTGGTCTAATAGTAATGGTACAACCTTACATTGTGTTAAAATGTAAATTATGCACATTAGATATGGCCTTTGAATAGAATATTTCATGCATAAGGTGAACATGGCCAGCCTAAGACATTTTGCTGCCTGTGAAGGAAAAATAGATGGCACTATTTTTCCAAGTCATTGAAGCTGTCCAAAGTTGGTACAAACTCACAATGAGGTAGTGTGTTCCATCAACCTAAGCCTGCAGAATTGTTTAGGGAGTTAAAAGTATGCTGTGTGGCCAATGGGTGAAAATGCTTGGGAAGTCCAGAAGGAAAAGCTGAAAGGCTGTAACTGCTGCTCTGTAATGGAATAACTTGAGGCAGTTTGGTGGAGTGGGCTGCAGAGTTCCATAATTTACAGAAATACATTTGGTTTAGGATAATGCAAAATGTTTTTAATGCAACAAACATGGCTACTACCCCTGAAGAAACCACACAATTTTTCAGCTGAAATGTATTATGGACTACAAACTGATAAATGCAATGAAAATACCGTGTTCAGGTAAGATTGACTTTATGAAAAATGTTATAAACAGGAAGAAGGTAAAGGATGTTTCACAGAAACAGTGTTCCTATTGAATGAGCAGAGATGACCAAAGAATCATGGTGTTATGATTAAAATGAAGTGGGAAAGGAAGAGTTGGAAAAGTTAATTGCATTCTGGGTAGATCTAGTGAATTGCTCCAATTGAATTCAGTGAATCTTATTCTCAAAAGTGGTTGCACAATTACATTTAGAATCAAACGAAGTTCAAACAAGTTAGGAAGATGGATATTGATTCTCCTATTTGCAATATCACATTCTGCAACCTGTAGATTTCACAACTTCTCCAGCTTGATGCAAATGCTCAGAGATACTTTGACCTATTTGAAAATAGATTTCCCAGTGAAATGGAAAACCATTTGGAAAATGATAGGTTCAAACCTAATTTACAGTTTGGCATGGCAATCTGTAAAATAGCCAGCAAACACTGAGCCAAGCATTCAGGAATAGTCAGAACTACTCTTTGGATAATTTATTGTTTCAATTAGAAACAATTGCTTTATCATAATGTGCTATTTCTATCGTAGAATTTATTCTAATGGTTTAGTCAGTTTAGTGAAATGACTCCAGTTGCTATAAATAAAATCTTATTCTAGAGTCGCCTGCCCTTTTCAGTGTTACTGATTAGTTTCTTTTGATAAATATAATCCATAGGTCCTTAGTGAACATTTCAAGATGAAGTAGCTCTGGAATTCAGTTTATACGATTCTTTTTACAACATTTCAACAATGGAAAACGCAAAAAAAGATCAATGGATTATTCATCTTGGTATAATAATATACAAGATAATAAGGTTTATGTTAACACAAGGCTGTATTATTTCTTGCTTGTCAAACGATGCCATGCTACATTAGGTCATGTCTTGCTTCTTTCTTAAAACATTGAAGATCTGTGAATGTCTAGCATATGGTTAAATCTGGTAACATTACACTGAAAAGTGAAGTCAAACATTCCTAGCTATCTAGCTCTATCGAGCTATCTATTTCTCTATAATTATTTACCTATCATCTATCAATCATCTATGACAGGGGTGTCAAACTGGCAGCCTGTGGGCCAGATGCATCACGCACAGGCAGAGGTGGGCTTCAGCCGGTTTGGACCGGTTCGAGAGAACCGGTTAAGATTTTGCGCAGTTCGGAGAACCGGCTAATCACACCATTGGCTAGCCTCACCCTATCTTGCCCACCTTGGCCAGTGGTTAGAGTCATGCCCATGCCTAGCTACTCTCTGACTCCTTTGCTTGCTCGCCCAGACCACGCAGCCCAGCTGATCTCCGCGCCTCGCCTGCTCTGCTCACCATGGCTGCCCACAAAAGTAAGGCGCTCAGCCAAAGGACCGCCTCAGGGTGGACACAGTGATGCTTGGCCACCTTTCGGGCCTGGCTCTCACCATCCTTCTACCTGCATGCCGCCCACTCACCCTTCGCCTCAGGTTGGAGGATGCACCAGTTCCTGACTTTTCTAAAAGAACACCTCTCCATCACCACCCCGCTTGCTCTCACAAGTTTCCACTGCAGTCTCACCCTTTGCCGAATTGGCCTGCTTACCTCCGCCCTGTTTCCCCTCCTTCAGAGGCCCCTTACTCACTCTCTCTGCTTCTTCCCCCACAACTGCCGTTTTTTTCATCCTGTGACCTTACTTTCCTCCCACAGTGGCAGAGGGGAAAGTGAGCCAGCCAGGGCTGAGCCATTGCCACTCAGCTCCCCCCCAGCCCACATCTTGCCCCCCCTCCCAGATTCTCTGCAGCTTCTGGGTCTTGCTCACCAGGGGGGTCAGGGGAGACCAAGGAGCATAATGCTACACTGCCTGCATCACCCCTCTACCAGCCGCCCGTCCCTCACTGGCCTGCTGGCCAGCGCACTTCAAAATGCGGACTGCCGCTGTGAGAACAGTGTGAGCCCCATGGGCTGGAAGGTAAGGCTGATGGAGGGGAAGGAAAATGGGATGCCTTCAGAAGTTGTAGGTATACCATCATTGGAGGTTTTTAAGAAGAAATTTGTCCATAATAGTATAGGGTCTCATGTTTGAGCAGGGGTTGGACTAGAAAACCTCCAAGGTCCCTTCCAACTCTTATTCTTTATAAATCTCTCCATTCAGTCTTACCAAGAGAATGGTGATAAACAATACTTGGAAATATACATCAGGTCTTCTGATAGCAAAATCTCATCTTATTGGCTAGTATCAGGGGGAAGATGACTTTGAAAAAGCTTCCTCTCTCACCATACATGCAAGACGAGGTGAGGACTGGCTGGGAGGGGAGGGGCGAGGAAAGGCCAGGTGAGGAAAGGCCAGGTGAGTGACATTGAGTTGGCCACACCTACCCAGTCACATGACCACCCAGTCACGCCCACCCAGCAGTCATTAAGGCAGAGAACTGGTTGTTAAATTATTTGAATTCCACCACTATGCACAGGCCATGCCCACCCCAGTTCCACGAATGGGAGTCGTGAAACGTCATGTGACAGCAACGTGATGCCGCAAATTTGACACCCATGATCTACTGTATGTCAATCAATCATTATCTATCTATCTTATCTATCATCTAAATTTATATGCTGCACATCTTGCTCTGCAAAGCTTCCTTGGGCCTTTAAATGTTTTTTAATTATGCAATCCATCTGAATGTGATGCACTACTTACACATTTAAACTATGCCAAATGCTAGTTTTGATGGGAGGACAATTACTCTTTTTTTCACACATATTTTTTCTTTCCTTATTTGTGGGTATGGGGGGCGGGAGGTTTAAATTTCTCACACCTTGAAGCAGTTATACAACACAGGATTACCTTTCACTGCCAAATGCTTTTGGAAAATGTTCCATTTAATAATTTTTGCTGTGTATTTCCAGCTAATTCTGTCTGAGAGTGATGCTTTTAAAACTGATAGTCTGAGATAAAGCCAAATACTGGCTATTTGCTGGTTGTCTTTTTTTTGTGGTGACAGATGCATGTGTTTCATTTTGAGTTCTCTAAAACATAATGTTCACTGATTTGAAACAGTAATGAAATACAAAGCATTTGGGAATCCTTTCTATTTTTTCAAGGAAGCTTAATTTTCTTATTTAGATTCTAAGTTTTTTTCATGGAAGCTGAATGATCCCTTATTATCTTTAAAGATTTTTATCTTTTTGTTATTTAAATGTCTAATTAAGTAAAGTTTTGTATCTAAATTGCCTAATTATTTACTGTAGAGGTTTTTTTTAAAAAAATTATTATGGGCCATCGATTTGGCGTTCACTCTTAGCAATTTACCCTTTCAGGTCTTCAATAGTACATTCATTAACACTGCAACTAAGTCCATCTACTTGTTGCTGGTTGCCTTCTTTTCTTTCCTTCCACCTTTCCCAGCATTACAACTTTCTCCAAAAAACTTGGTCTTTGCATAATGTGTCTGAAGAAGGATAACTTGAGCATGGTCAAGATTCCAGGTCAATTTGTTCAATGATCCATTTGTTTGTTTTCTTGACTATATCCATGGTGTTATCAAAAATCTCCCATACCAAAATTCTGAAGTATCAGTACTATTTTTATTCCTGCTTCTTTTAAGTCCAACTTTTTCTTCATAGAGCATCACAGGGAATACATTGCTTGCACTCTTATGATCTTTGTAGACACATCACAGCATTGAATATCTTTTTCAAAGCCCTTCAGTAGGAAATGTAGCTATCATATATAGGATCAGGTGTGAAATCCAGCAGGTTCTGACAGGTTCTGGAGAACTGGTAGTGGAAATTTTGAGTAGTTCGGAGAACCAGCAAATGCCACCTCTGGCTGGCCCCAGGAGTGGGGAGGGAATGGGGATTTTGCAGTATCCTTCCCCTGCCATGCCCACCAAGCCACACCCACTAAGCCACACCATGCCTACCAAGCCACGCCCACAGAACTGATAGTAAAAAAATGTGGATTTCACCATTGTATAGGATGCATATATAGATGACTTTCTTTTTCTCTTGCTATGTTTACTAATTTCCTTGAAGTTGTCAAGATTATTCAGGTCTTTCATCTAAATTCTGTTTTTAAATCTGTATTCTGCAAGTCTTTGTGATGCTCTAGGGTCATTGATAAGAGTTTAGCTTGCCTTTTGCTTTCTCCCATTATTACCACTTGTGATCAAGATTGTAGGCGTTTTAGGATTGGATAGCACACCTTACAGATTGAGATACATGTGCTGTAAACAACCAGAAGTATGTAATCCAAAGGATAGCCTTCATTTACTGTAGGTTTCCAAGAATCTAGAATTAAATTGAGGTAAGCTTGGTTTTTTCAAAGAAGGTAAACACATTTGCTTTGATTATTTGTTCTATATCTGTCTGTCTTTCTTTCTTTCTTTCTTTCTTTCTTTCTTTCTTTTTTTTTTGGTATATCATTATTTAATTATTCCATGTTTTAATACATTGCTCTAATGGCACTCACCATATTATTTGATCATACATAATAATACCACCATTCAATTTCTACGCTTCCCTCTTGTTATTGCTTTTATTTAATTATGTAAAAACGTATACCCTAATATTCCCCCTTTCTATCTCTATTCTAACTTTTAATCATGTCACCCTTTTATTAAAAGACGTTTTCTTTCTATCCAACATCTCTCACCCACTTTGGTGCTTTGAATCCTTCTACCTATCTATTGATCAATCTATCTTCTCTCTCCCCCCTCTCCCTCTTCCTCCCCTTCCTCCCTCTCTCAGCAATGGAGTTCTAGATATAAAGAATACTTCTTTGTGACATTCAGTAAATACCTTAGTTTCTTATATTCAACTCCTTGGACATATTACAATTATGACCTTATGAATTATGATTGCCAGATTGATCATCTGTGCAGTTAACTGGCTTGATATAAATGAAGCTTTCTGTCTTTCAGTTTATCAACTATATTATACCCAACAGGTTAGGAAGATTAATGTAGGACTTCTTGCAGTAGCTGCTTAATAGGACTGTACTGAGGGCAAAAATTGGAGTTTTCCAAAGCAAAGATGCAACAACAGAAGGAGTAAGTGATTAGGGAGCTAGGGAGCTGAAATACTCGCTGTGATTTGACAGAGGATTGATTATGCTTTGCTCCAGTAGCAGTGAGTGCCCTTTTCTCATTTACTTTTCAATCTTCCCTTAAAAAGAGAACCATCTTACCCAAGGAACGGTCTCACCCCAATGGGATTAGCCCATCCTACCCAAGCCGGCGGAAGAGGCCCGTTGCAGATTCTGTTGATTGAGGAACTTTGGCTGATGCAGTTCAGGAGAAGAGCCTTTTCTGTTGTGGCACCCACTTTCTGGAACATCATGCTCCCAGAGGTGAGAGGTGAGACCCTTTTAATTTTCCAAAAGGACATGGCTCTGCCAGCTGGCATGGGGCCCCAATGGGAGAGTGACATCCTGGAAGTGGTTAATGGATTAGGTGTGACCCACATTCTCCCTATGTGCACTTGTTCTTTTCCTCTCCATCTTGGTCAATTTAATTGTAATTTTAAATTTCTGGTCTCTATTTATTATTTTAATGTTTTATATGATATTTTTTATTGAATGCTTGTATTCCTGCTTGGCAAGATAAGTGGCTTTAAGTTTATTTTTTTTAAAAAAAAAAGAAACAGAGCAACTTTGCTTGCTTTTTCCCAAACAGGTGCTGGAATTAAGGTGCACTCAACAACACCTTATTCAAGATACTGGTGGATGACTTAAGTCAATTACTTTTTCCAGTTTTTTGCATACTTCTCTCTTTTTGAAGCTGTAAACATTCCTAGCAAAATCCTAAAGAATGATTTCACATCGAATAGAAATTCATGATTAAATACTTCAGACTGCATCCATTTGGACATAAAACATGACCAATTAAGTGACCAACTAGAAACTCAAAATGAAAGTAGGAGGACTGGAGAAGGATGGTGGTGATTATAATAATTTTTGAAAATCACTCTGTTAAAACCTCTTTATATTTTACATATATTTCTATATATTTGCATAATATATACAAATGGATGCAGAGGTTATACGCTCTTCCATCTAAAACTGATTTTAAGAAGGCTGCATTGCTGAGTGACTCACAGGAGTTGTTTCCCCCCCAACCATTAATATTATTATAGGTTGGTGACATCCATCAAGTAAGTACTCTAATGCCATTTGCCACAAGGTAGTTAATTATTTATTATTGGCTAGCTGAAAATAAACTCTAGATATTTAAATGTTTTAATATTTAAATTACATTGCCCATACTAAAACAGATTGAAGTATAATATTTTGTTCATATTATTCATACTCATACACACACACACACAGAGGTAGGTTATAGCAATAGCACTTAGACTTATATACCGCTTCACAGTGCTTTACAGCCCTCTCTAAGCGGTTTACAGAGTCAGCATGTTGCCCCCAACAATTTTGGGTTCTCATTTCACCCACTTCCGGAAGGATAGAAAGCTGAGTCAACCTTGAAGCCTGGTGAGATTTGAACTGCCAAATTGCAGACAGCCAGCAGTCAGCAGAAGTAGCCTGCAGTACTGCACTCTAACCACCGTGCCACCATGGCTCATATGTTATGTTAAAAATATTTCTGGGAAAGGAATAAAAGTGAAAGGAATGTCAGCATTACAAAGAGAAACCAAATACAATTTCCTGTAGCAATCCAATTTCACTTAAGTTGGAACAAACAGAATAATTGTCCCAAAGATGCTTTTTCTAAAAAAAGCATCTTGGTTTTTCCTTTGAAAACGTTTTGCTTCTCATTCAAGAAGTAAAATGTTTTCAAAGAAAAAAAACAAGAAAGTCCAGTTGCCTTTTGGAAAAAGCACTTTTGGGGCAACCATGAACTTGATGATTGAGAATGTCCATTGTCAAGTAAAATAATTCCAAAGAGCAATGTGGGACTAACATTTCAAATTTATACAGTTCATATTTACTTCCTCCTGCTGATTCCACCATAACAAATTTCAAAGTAAAAGTGGTACATCAACCAAGTATCATTTATTCGTTACAGTGGATTACAGTTCCAAACAGATGTGTTTAAACGCTGGAGATATACATCTGAAAAAATAGTTTTCACAAATATTATACAATTTGTAGAAAATATTTTTTTTAATACGTACATACAGATTTCACAGAAGCAGCAATGCCACTATGCTCGTATTTAACTGTTCATAGACTCCTTGGTTTGTTTATAATCCTGGCTGTTCTTCCAGCACGTTAGTTTCATCTAAGCGTACCTATACAAATGTTTCAAAAAGTAAAAGTTGGATGATGCATACAAGATGTTTCAGCAGATAGAATTTACACAACGAAAGCTCTATCTGGATGCATGCAATGACATAATGAAAGCCACATGCCTTCGTTTATTTTCATTAAAATTACCCACATGGCCATAAATCTAATTTGTATCATATCATGGTGGTCACATCATCACATTCACAATATTACGATCACAATGAAGACATTACGAGAAAACTGGAGATTAAGGCAGGGGTGAAATACTCCCGGTTCGGACCGGATTGCCCGATCCGGTAGCAATGGAGGCGGGTGGTTCGGAGAACCGGTAGCAAAAATCCCTGCCCCTCACCATGCCCAGCTGAGCTGCGCGATCATCAGACGCTTTTTTTCTTTTAAATGGCTCTGACGATCCAAGCTGAGTTGCCTTGATCGGCAGAGGGTTTTTAAAAAACCCTCTGACGATCAGGCAACTCTCAGCTTGGATCGTCAGGGCCATTTAAAAGAAAAAAAGTTTTTTTCTTTTAAATGCCTCTGACGATCCAAGCTCTGACGATCCAAGCTGAGTTGCCTGATCGGCAGAGGCATTTAAAAGAAAAAATGCCTCTGCCGATCAGGCAACTCAGCTGGGATCGTCAGAGCCTTTTGAAAGCATTTTTTACAACCTCTTCGCCGAAGAGGTTGTAGAAAAAATGGTTTTAAAAGTTTTTTTTAAATGGCCACGCCCACCCAGTCACATTAACCCCCTCCAAGCCACGCCCACAGAACTGGTAGTAACAAATTTTAGATTTCACCACTGGATTAAGGGGTAACCAACATTGCATCAAACCGAGTGGGTGAAACAAAATTGGAGAAATGGGGATGTGGGGGGGGGGTTCCTGCTCTAGTCACTTATAGATGGCAAAAGTTTATGCTCTGGGTTCAATACTAACAAGCAATGTTTCTTCTTCCTGAGAAGAGGCAGCATTAGAGGTTTACTTATAAATTCTTAAATAGAAATCATTTTATAATTCATAGCAATTACTTCTTACCTAAAGAATGGATTCTTTAAATCAAGCACATTGCCTGATTTAAAGCCTGTCTCATCCACGATGGCAACAATCTGGATGTCATAACTCTGCCTGCATCATAAATAGGAAATACAGTTTTAATGTAAGCAATTGGTTATGTAATCTTTATTGAACAATAAGTGGGTTGATACTCTTTTTTTTTATCATTTGATCCTGGAATTAAATTACTGTTTTGTGCTGTTTTGTACACATTCTGCACAACTTTTTCTTGTAAAAATAGCAATAGCACTTAGCACTTAAGACTTATATACCGCTTCACAGTGCTTCACAGCCCTCTCTACGCGGTTTTACAGAGTCAGCATATTGCCCCCAACAATCTGGGTCCTCATTTTATCGACCTCAGAAGGATGGAAGGCTGAGTCAACCTTGAGCCTGGTGAGATTTGAACTGCCAAATTGCAGGCAACCGGCAGTCAGCAGAAGTAGCCTGCAATACTGCACTCTAACCACTGCGCCACCATGGCTCATGTATTAGCAGTACTGAATTTGGGAGTGGGGGTTTTCCATTGGAGATACAAAAGAAACATTTGGGTTATGTCATGGGTTTATGTCACTGCAAAAACAAAGAGATTGAATTTAGGAATTAATGTAGCTGTGTGGGGTCCTTGGTGCTCTCTGAGCTTGTTTGTTTTCTTGTAGACATTTCATTACCAACCTAGGTAATTTGAGTAACATCATCAGTGAGATCAAACCCCACTCCTTACTAGCACTGAGGATATTACCTACTTTGGGTAATGAAACATCTGCAAGAAAACAAACCAGCTCAGAGAGCACCAAGGACCCCTCATTTCAACCCTGAGTTACAAATAGTCTCTTTCATTGGTAATGCATTTGTCTCCATAATACATATATTTGATATGTATTCAGAAGCAAATTTTTGAAGAATGAGATCACGCAGCATTAGTGCATAACATTACCAGTAATGTTGTAAATAATATTAAGATAAAATTGAACTATCCTGTTTCCCCCAAAATAAGACATTCCCTGATAATAAGCCCAATCGGGCTTTTGAGCGCATGGCAATAAAGCCCTTATTTCAGGGTTCAAAAAAACATAAGACAGGGTCTTCTTTTCGGGGAAACACGGTATTACAAATAAGTCCCTTTGGTAGAAGTAGTCCTTGAGTTACAACCGTTTATTTAACTACAGTTGAAGTTATGGCAGCTTCAAAAAAAGTGACTTATGACCCATCCTCAAAATTATGACAGAAAAACAGAATACTACAGCGGATACAGAAAATCTACACACCCCTGTTAAAAAGCCAAGTCTTTGAGATATAAAAAAAAAATCAGACCAAGATAAATCACTTCAGAATTTTTCCACTTTTAATATAACATATAAGGTATACAATTCAATTAAAAAACTAATCTTTCAGGAGGAAAAAATAAAACGTACAATAACACTGGTTCTTTGGAAGTGGTTATGTCTTCCGTGGCAGCCATTTTGTGAAAGAGGAAGCTCTTCAGGCAACCATTAGGCAAGAACACTCATAGGTGTCTTCCTATGTGCCCACTAGCTCTCAAAAGCTGGAGATTCTGGGCATCCAAAATGACTAACTTCTAGTCTACTGAATTAATATGCACGTGCTAGTTCTTATTTATATCTATTATTTTTTTGCAGGTCCTACTAGCACTTTTTACCCAGCTAAACACATCTGCTGCTACATCAGATTGCCCAAAATACACCTCTATTGACTCCATCAGTGTTAAAAGTAACAGAAAACAACTAATGTTATTCCACTAAAAATAATTATTCCACTAGTGACTAGACATTACGTATGACAGCTGGACAGAATTAACCTTTCGTACAACCATGAAAGAAATCTTACTTACCGTTTATTTGCTACAAATAAGACTTCCCCTGAAAGTGTCTCCCCTTCTTTGGCAAAGAGAGGAGTTTGAAAAAGGCAGCGCACTTGATACCAATGGGTCAGAGGCTCTGTTGGAGCAGTGGAAAGCCAAACTGTTACCCTTAAAATGAGATATCAATGGGAAGAAATGGAAATTAAGGTTGCTGTAAAGCAATTTTCTGTATGTTCAAAATAATAATAATAATATCACAGTTCCTATGTTATTATTTTGAGAACAAATAGAACTTCCCCTTAATAGAAAGAGTTATCGTTCACAGACAAAGTGCTTCTTTCAGCAGAAGATTTATGCTCTAAATATTTGCTCTAAAAATATACTCTAAAACAGCGGCCCCCAACTTTTTGGGCACCGGCGACTGGTTCCTTGGAGAAAGGTTTTTCCGCAGACCAGAGGGGGCGTGGTTTTGCATGCTGCCTACATCCAGCAGATGGGGCTGCACTTATTTGTGCGGCCCAGTTGCTGGCATACCACCGACCGATGCTGATCCATCATCCGGGGTTGGGGATGGCAACCCCGATGCTCTAAAATGACAAAATAGTCTGGTAACACATTTAAGGCTAACCAGTTTCATTGGGATATAAGCTTCTGATGATGGGAGTTTTTGCTTACAAAAGCATATGTGGCTATAATGTTGGTCAATCCTGAAGATGAAGCAAGATTCCTAGTCTATTTTATTGCCATGGATTTTGGATTCTTTCCTTTCCTCCCATCTGTCCTGTAAAGTGCTAATTTCTGGATGACATCCTAAATCCACTCAGGATGTGATTTGTTTTTGATTCACTGCATTCTCTAAAGCAGCCTCAATTAATATTTGTTTTTGATGTGGCCAACTCAATCAATGTTGGAAAGAAGGAAAAAATACATACAGTGAGCCAACAAATGCCACATCAAACCAAAATGCCAAGCCGTGAATTAATCCAGATTGCATCATTTGAAATACAAAAGGGATTTCCACTCTGCAGAAGGAAATAAGAAAAGATTAACAACTTAATTAGAAAACTGCAATTAAAAATATGAAAGTGTCATGAAGATCGGCATCCTTAAAACATTTCACTAGAAATCAAATTAAATGGATTTTCATCCAAGGAATTGTATCAAAAATATTAGATTTTCTGGGTTAAATATTTACTAAGCATATTTACTAAATTTAGCACCATGCAGTCCTTTAAAAAAATAACTGAAGCCCAAAGGCAATTGAGGCCATCAAAACTCACAGACAAAAAAAAAAATCCCTAGGTTCATTTGTACTCTCATTACAAGACCAAATTCTGTGTTTCAAGAACACATTTTAGAAGTAACATCAGAATGCATGGAGTGGCTATAACAACTTTTCTTATCCACAATTATCTAAGAGCTGCCTAAATTTGGATGGTATACAATAAAATGCTAATGCACATGGTTTGGGTCACTTTCTACTAAATTACTTTCCACTCTAAATAACCATAATACTATGCTTATTTTAGTAGAGCACTTTTTTTTCTTCCATTCAATTGTGTCAAATTTTTGAAGACGGCTTGGACTAGACCCTGCAGTTTTCTTGGCAAGGTTTTCAGCAGTGGTTTGCCATTGCCTCCTTCTTAAGGCTTAGAGAAAGTGACTGGCCTAAGGTCACCCAGCTGGCTTTGTTTCTAAGGCAGGATTGGAACTTAGGATCTCCTGGTTTCTAGTCTGATGCCTTAACCAGGCTGGCTTTTTAAAGCACATTACTCTAGGATAAGAAAGAACTGCATATTTTGAGTGTATCCCTACAGTGACTAGCTTGCTAATAAAGTGAAAACTATACCAACAAATAGTAGTTTAAAATGGAACACTGTGAAATGGGATGATAGACTCTCACCTATGCAAATCTTCCTCTTCTGCTTCTAGAAAACTGACAGTATATTTCACAGTCCGGGCCATCAAAATTCTAATGTCAAATGTGTCCTGCAAATAAAAATGGAAAAGAAAGAACACATATGATGATCTAGAGTAGGGCTGACAACTAGGTCTGAGAACTTCCATATGAAATCACAATTCAACAAAATAAATTTGTTGAAATCTTGTGAAATCACTTCAATGTTTTCACATGATTTTTCATAAGATTTTAAGATAGAATCTCAAGGTTTTATGAGATATTTGCATTTTCACGTGAGATTTTTACATTCTCTAATGGGAGTAGGCAACATTTTAGTGGGTGTGCACATGTGTAAGAAACAAACTGGCGGGAAGCTTAAGAATTCCTTCCTTGTATATATCACCAACTCAACACCAACACCAACCCAAGCCAAAATAAATGTTAAGTCTCCTTCAAGTCAAGCTAAGTTCCTGTTTTCTTCTTTGGCAAGTTCATTTTGTTTTCTTAGTAGCATGGAAGTGATTTATAACTGCCAATTTCTAAGATTATTTTTTTTACAATCCAGTCTAGCCTACAGCTCTGATATTTCCTACAAATTGCTCATCTAGGTAATAACCCATAGAGGTAATTATCAAGCACATAAAACTTGGGGACCAGTCAAAGTAATCTTCAGGTATAAAAGAGGCAAAAACGTTTTATTATTATATAATAAAAATTGGCACATTGTAGAGAAACAAATAGCAGCTCCAGAGCTCCAGACAGTCTTACATAATTCCACTTGATTCCCCAGCCCCACCCCCCCACCCCCGTTTTTGGAAAAAATATAATGAACATACATTTTCATAAATTAATCTCTCATGCCTTTCACTTAAAAATCATTTTCATAAACATGTTCTAAATAAACTCTTCCTGTTTAAATAAAATCCTCTGAATTCATTTCAACAATAAATTATAGATTTTTCATTGCTTTGGATCAGATTATCATACATTACAGCTTTTTAAAAATTAGAAATATTTGTCACTGATGAATATTTTCAAGCAATCAAATAACACATATACTCCCACTACTGTCTGGGCCTGTGACCAAAAAATAAAAAATTAACAAAGAGGCAAAGGAGATTTAGCAATACAGTTAAAGGTTTTGGAGTTCTTTTGTTTATAATGTAATTTCCAGACTCTTTTTCTCTTTTTTATTAAAAAAATGCATGTTACACATTGATCTTTTAGTGCTGCTTTATATTTATATATATATATATATATATATATATATATATATATATATATATATATTCATCAGTCTAGCATAAGTAAGTGAATCAATTTAAAAAATGAGTACTTCTGATGCCATTTCTGTGCATTTTAAAAAAGAATTGGCCGTGCTCTACTTCAAGAAATAGTTATACGCCCAGAAATGGATGCTAAGTATCAACCTAAACATTTTCCTTTATTTTCTGTGAATACAATATCACCATAAATTATTTCACTAAGGGAGAGAGAGAGAGAAAATAATTTTTCTCTTGTTGCAACTGGAAAATCTGTTTGGAATACACTGATTTCAACTAGAAAAATAGCAATGACGTGAACTAAGCAGCTATTCGTGGGATACCGTTTCTTTTCTTATTTCGGATATTTTGGATTGGAAATACAGACAGTCCTTGTCTGGGTTACAATGGTAATTGGGGCTGGGATTTCCATTGTTAAGCAACACGGTTGCAAAACAGGACATCATGTGACTGCATCACTTAGGAGTTAATCCTGGAACACTTTGCCATCCTTAAGCGAGGATTGTGAGTCATTAAGCAAAGATCTCCCTTCAATTTTCTGCAAGCTTCCAATAGGCAAAGTCAAAGGCTGGAAGGAAGTCTTAAGTCCCAGTTGGCTTGCAAGGAGGCCATCAGGCAGGTAAATCAGGTCAGAGAAGGTGCATAAGGTTTGGGTGGGGAATGGCCAGGTTGGGGGGGGATGCAGGCATGCACATGCATTATGATATATGAGACCCCTAAACTCTCGTAATCCATAGCCAGGCTCTTCAGGAAATGCAGGGATATGAGCGACTTACCAAAGCGATTTACAAACTTCCCTGTCAGTTTCCACATTGACTTTGCTTGTGGGAAGCTGGCAGGAAGGATTGCAAGTGGTGATCACATGAAACAGGATCTTGCAACTGTGGTGAGTGCAAATCACCCATGACCATCTGGGCCCCGGGATGGCCAGAACTTTGACTTGGAGGACCGATCATAAGTACAGGTAGTCCTCGACTTATGACCACAACTGAGCTCAAAATTTATGTTGCTGAATGAGAAGTTTGTTAATTGAGTTTCGCCCCGTTTTACGATTTTTCTTGCCGTGGTTGCTAAATGAATCACTGCAGTTCTTAAGTTAGTAACACGGTTGTTAAGTGAATCTGGCTTCCCCGTTGACTTTGCTTGTCAGAAAGTTGCAAAAAGGGGATCACATGACTCCTGGATACTGCAACCGTCATAAATACGAACCTGTTATCAAGTGTCTGAATGTAAATCATGTGACCATGAGGATGCTGCAATGGTCATAAATGTGAAAAATTGTCATTTTTGTAGTGCCGCTGTAACTTTGAATGGTCACTAAATGAATTGTTGTAAGTCAGGGCTACGTGTACCACCTGTTCAGCATCCTTGTGATTTCAAACGGTTGTTGAGTGTTTGTTAACTGAGGACTACTTCTATACAAAAAAGGAAAAAACGAACAGTTAAGGACAGAAGGTAGAGGTTGATTTTAATTGTAATGAAGGCCTCAGACAGGATAGGCTAATTTTAATAAGTTGTAAAAGAGCAAAATGTGGCTTGAGAAGAGCCTTTGCTAAGATGAAGACAATCAATCAGTGAGAACTTTGAAAAACTGAGCCTTTTTGAAGGACGTGTTCTAGGAAATCTCAAAAACTCCCAGATGGAGAAAAATGGCTGCCTTTGGAAAGTAATGCAAAAGAAAGACAAAACATTAAAAAAAAATAGCAGTGAACTTACTACAATGGGCTGTCTGAAGTACTCATCTACAGCTGCATTACGGAGACTGGACAGATTTACCCCATAAAAACACTGCTGATACCTGGAAGGAAGAATATATTTGTTTTGCTTTTTAAATTAAATTCAGAGAAAGAAGTCTTATGGATCTCATATAACGACATCAGATCCATGCATATTATTAAAAAACAAGCACACACACACTCAAAACATGAAGACTGCCTAAAGCATTTTTTAATTGTAAAAATTCTGACTCAGTGTATTTATTTATTGCTAACTGCTTAATGGAGTAATTAACTCTGTAAAAAAAAAAAGTCCAGCGCCTTAAGCAATTTGGTTAAATTTTTAAAGAATTAATGGTCACCATTCAGCTACAACATTAATTTTGGTATTTATGTGCTACAACTCTTCTCAAACCTTGGGCCGATAGGCAGAAGCTGGCTTTTCAGCCACATCATGCATGGAATCTGGATATGGATTTCACAGGTGGTTTTTTTCCCAGAGGAAAATAATATTTTTAAAGGCAAAACAGATGGAAGGTCTCCAAGTAAGAAAGCAGAAAAATAATTTAGCAAGGATACTCTGGCCCTTGGAGTGGATTTTAAGCACCAATTGAGGAAGAACTACAACTAGGCAAGAGAAAAGTCCAGGCTTGAACCAAATCAAAATCCTCCTATATTAGGACCATATATATGAATGAAGATTTAACGGAATGGCCGTTATAGCTGACTTTATCAATCAAAGACAGCAAACACCTGGACATAATGGAAATGTTCAATTTTTGAACATTTGGGCTCGCACAAAGAATTGCTTCACAGGATTCTTAATCCTGGTCTAAGGACAAAAGAAATAATTATAGATTTGTGACTCATGCCATCCTGATCTTTGCTATCCATTAGAAGGGTGATAGCATTTTGCAAATGGGTTATTTTCCCAACTAGAACTCTATATTGGATAATTAAATAGCAGCACATTTATCTCTAATTAGATATCTGTAATACAATATTCTACTACCTCAGGACTTAATTTAGTTAACAAAAGAATGAATATGCCTCTTAATTCAATTTATAGACAAGGTATATGATGAGCAAGAGCAAGGAAATGTTTTTATTTGTGGCTATTCTCTTGACTTTCCATTTGGGCACTCTTTTCAGAACAAAAATGGAGATTAAATGGATATCCAGAGCCATGGTTTTGAGGAGTACCCTAAATAAAGATAAAACTACAAAAACTAGCACAGAAATCCTTTTTGACAACTGGTACATTTAATAAGTAAGAAATATATGAATCTCAACAGCTGTGCCGTTATTTAGCCAGAATTCAAAAGAACCTGGATCCAGGTGGTGTAAATGGAGAATATTGCAATGTGATAATGGCATATTAATTCGAACAGCCTTTTCCAAGTTGCTTGCCTGCAGGAGATGATGAGAATAATGGACAAACACATCTGGAGGATAACCAAGTTATTTATTTATTTATTTATTATTATTTATTAATTAAATTTCTATACCGCCCTTCTCCAAATAGGACTCAGGGCGGTGCACAGCCAAGGTAAAAACAGAGCATACAAAATTTAAAAATAGTATTAAAATAATTAAATATTTGGCCGTAAATTAAAACAACCCAATTTAAAATCAATTTAAAATTTAACTCAAGCCAGCCCAGCTAGTTGAAATAAATAGGTTTTCAGGGCCCGACGAAAAATCCGGAGGTCTGTTATTGTACGCAACTCTGGGGGAAGTTAGGCAAGGGTGAATTAAAAACTTCTTCAACCATGTCTCAACATATTTATGTTGTCAATTTGAGGACCTACCTCTTCTTTTTCAAATTTTTGTTTCACCGAATTCGGTATCTTTATTGATACATCATATCAATTAGGATTTTATTGATCTTGAATGATACTTCATATCAACATAGATACGTCATTCTCACATGCCAAACTTTATTACCATATAAAGCACTGCTACAAGTACTGATGTTCATGCAGAAGTGGTTTCCAGGGTTGAGTGCAGCAAAATCCAATATTCAGAAGTTCCAAAACTTCATCAAGTTAACATCACATACTCAACAATTTTAGAAAATAACAACAAGGAGAAAACCATTTTCATTGGAAAATGACATGTTACTACAAGAGAAAGAAGTACACATTCATTCAAACAAATGACACTCCAAGGAATGTCTGCTAAAAGCACACTTCTCAACACAACAAGAATTACTGCTAGACAAATAATTTTGAACCACAGCTTAGCATTGCACAGTTAAATGGAAAGTAATTTAAGTGGAGTTAGTTCTAAAGGAAACCACATTTAAGATAAAAATAAAGATCAATTTAGTATTGCAGTCAGAGTAACCATATTGCTTTCAGAGATACTTTAACAATGCATTAACTCAATCAAACTAAAGTCAGATAACATAGTAAGCACAGCACATAAGATGTGCAAGTTCTCTCCAACACAAAAATTACATCTAGGCATGAAAACAAAACAGCCTATAGAACTAGTTTATGTTTCTATCTTAAAAAACAGTAAACATATTTACTGTTACAAGAGAACTATATAGTTCTATATTTATTGTTTTTTTTCTACTCATACTATAAATTAAGTGATTAAAACATTCCAAAAGAATATTTTGAGCCAATTTTGAAGGATCAGATGATAATATTAAAGTTAAGCTTTTATATTTATATATTTCAGCCAGAGACCTTAGTGGGATTCTAATAGAGAAAGTTAAAATCTTGAATTTGGGGTGATAGATGTGTTAGTACCACTTTCTTGCAAAAGTATGGGAAGAGTTTGACATTACTTTCTTCCAGAATGTATTCTGAAATTCCCAATCCATCCTAAAATCCTGGTTTTCCCATGTGATCTCACATGTAAGACAGTAGTGGGTTGCCCCCAGTTCGGACCGGTTCGCAAGAACTGGTAGTAAAACCAATGGGAGGCTCCACCCACCAACCTGGACGTCATCATAGGTGATCTGCGCATATGCAGAAGCGTGCACATGCGCGCAAGCAAAGCAAGCGCGCACACGCGCTCCCGATGCGAACCGGTAGTAAACGTAAATAGAACCCACCCGATGTATTAATCAGAGACAAGCCTTGTTTAGCTTTCTAGATGAGCCAAATATTTATAAAATAAATGTTTCATTGTGTGTACAATACAACTTGTACAGAGTAAAGAATGGCTACCATTGCAAAAATACAGTGGAAGATATATTGCGCCCCACTAATCCTCAGATACTCCAAGAGATATTCTAAATCAGGGGTGTCAAAGTCGCATCGTCACGGTGGTGACTCATGATGTATCAGGACTTTTTTCGCCTTCACTAAGCCAGGCGTGGACGTGGCCAGCCCGTGACACATCTGGCCTGTGAGCCGTGAGTTTGACAGCTCTGTTCTAGATGATCAGTCTTCCATCTCTTTATCCTTCCCAAACATTTTAAAATGTACCCAAGATTAATTCAGGCTGTTTGCAGATCTAATTAGGCATAATGATACTATGAGTATGGTCATCTCCCTCTATTTCCAAGTACTATATAGAAATCCAAGAATTGACAGCCAATTCATTTTTCAGACTTCTGACTAATAACTGAGCATAGTGAGAACAGATGGTTACTGGAAATACAAGGCAATGTTGTAATACACAGAAATTTTTGAAGCCGCATTTGCTGAAATAGCACTTCTCCCTTCAAGGTAAAAAAAAAAAAAGGCTGTGGCATATAGGCATATTGTATTTGCAGGCTGCAGTGGTGGTGTCATACAATTGGTTAGGGTTGTGACCATGTCTGTCCTAGATCTGAACTGCACCATAAAGATGGTAAGAGGGAAGTGCCTATATACTTTCCCCAAGTACATATCTCCATTCCATAATCCCGTTCTTAATTTTCCATTTTGTCACCAAGCCTATGTATTTCAAACTGTAAAATACTCTCTAAAAGGATTTCTGCTTGGCAAGCTCATTATTTTATTCTTACAAATCCAGATAATTACCATTTTTATTTTCCTGCATAGTGTAGCCATGGGAGTGTTACCTATTTTATTATTTTGCAATTTTTAGTTTAGTTTTTTACATTTATATTTAACTATTTAATTATATTTGTAAGAGCCTACATCTGAAGGCTACATCTTATACATTGTAAGTACAATGTAATGAATGGGCATGTGTGTCTGTGTGTACATACACAAATAAATTAAACTGCATACACTTATCTGTGTACATCTGTGATAAATTTAAATTTATGTTTGCAAATGAAAGTGCATAATTATTATAAGTACATTTGTGGAAGCAGTAGGAGAGAGACAATTTAAAAGGAAGTGCAAAGAGAAGATGCTATAAATAATTTTCTCTACACATCATGAATTATCATGGGGTCCTTAATTACATCTTTTTAATGAGCTGTTAAATGACTCCTAAAGTAAACAAGTGCCTAACAAAATCCATCTTAAAATGCACTGCAGACATCTGTCTGTGTATTAATAAAAAGAACACCGAATAATTAAGGAGAATTTAGAAAGTCTTGTTGAGATTCCCAGTTTGGAATAAATTATCTTGCAGGTGTTTCAGTACTTCTCTTTCTATAAATATTGTGTGTAATTGTATATGATTGGCTTTGTATGCAGCCATTCATTTCCATTGCAACAGTAAGAAAAAGCAGAACAGAGAAAAAAAATATTGTGTTCATTTTGTTGTATTGTAAAAGGACTGTGTCATCTTAAAACTCAGGCAGCATCCACACTGCAAGTCTAGTCACATAGCATTAATACACAATCACATGGAAATTTGTGATAAGTCACAGTAGTGGTAGTGGAGAGGTGAATGTTTGCTTTTCAATGAAGGAAAGCAAGAAACACAAAAGAAAGGTCTATATTCCAGAGCAGACCAATGCATTGATACAGCCTATCTTGACCTTGTAAATGGCAAGAAGAACATGGTAGGGGAATATAGAAAATGCCATACTCCTTTCCCTCAGCTGGAATCCATGATAACATTTCATAATTGTTGGATGCTTATCCTACAGTTGGGTAGATAATATATAGAAAACTATGTTCTGTAACTTTAACTACTACAAAGATGACTAATTGGCTGTGCTAAGCAGACATATAAGGAAGGCAGGAAGTTCGTTCACTTCGGCTTCTGCTTCTGCTTCTGCTCCTGCTTCTGCTCCTGCTATAGAAGGTTGAACTGCTGGAAGGAACTGTGTCTGTGTTTGAAGAGAACTGGAATTGTAAGCAAACTATGTTTTGTGTTAAACCGTGATTGTTTGAAGAAGTTGTTTTGAGAAGCCAAGTTTGTTTTTTACTACAAGTAAAGACTGTTTATTTTTCTTTAAATGATCAGAATCTGTGACTATCTGTGTGTTTTGCTAAGCATCGCATCTATTCGCTGTCTGGTCTGTTGCACTACTTTGCAGAGGGCAGTTTTACCCTCAACACTAATGATCAGCTATGTGGACTCAGTTGGCTGCTGTTCTTCAAGTACATGGTCCTAATCGTACTACATTCAGATGGCCCACATGGTAACTGCAGATACTGCCTAAGGAGTTCTTACATTCCAGAACTGCTTTTATGAAGTATAGAGGGTCATCTCAACTATAAACAATTGGTTTTTTTGTAACCCACTTTGAACAATATCTCATAAAAGGGCATAGGTTATGAGGGCCTCAAGATTAGTTACTGGCATTTTGGACAAAGCCATTCTTGGTCAACAGCACTGATCAATGACTTAATGAGTTAGTCACCCAGGTGGCTTTCATGACTAATGAAGGCCTAGTGCTCACAGCCTCCTGGTTTCTAGATCAGCACCTTCTCCATTATATTAAACTGATACACTTGTAAAACTTACAGGGTCCTGGATCTTATAATTTATGACACATTCTTTCCAGGTGTCATGCTCTGCATTCTCTTGTGGTGATCTGTAATACATGGCATTCTTGGTGCTCTCTGAGCTTGGTTGTTTGCTTGCAGATGTAAACTGTAAACCGTATCACAATATTCTGAAACATGCAAAACTGTATGAAATGAATGAGTTATTCTCAGTAAAGTTGAGTTCTGAATAAAATAAATCTTTCTAGATTATAGGAGGTACAAATACCCGTTGATAAATGTTTTCGTCAAATGCAGAAGCATGTAGGTTATTGTCTCCAGAAAAAAGAATGTTATTTGCAAAAGCAACTTATATAATTAAAATGGGAAAGAAGTTGACAGAAAGAAATGGGAGAGAAAACAGACATAAGTAATCAAGCAGACAAGTGGGTGAACAGCTTATCTAATAAACAGCTACTTAACCAGGTGGACAGAAATCTGAAGAGAAACACTTTAAATCAGAAGTACTCCATCTTAATTAACTCATTATAATTGAAGGTGGAAAATTCCTCTGAAGGTTTCCAATATTCTGTATTTAGCCCAAGCTAGATACCCTATGAAATATAAAAGGGTCTGGTAGCACCTAGCAACTAACGAGTGTTATTAAAAGGCATAAGCTTTTGTTAATTACACCTCAATTCATCACATGCGATTAACCCCCTGTCTTTCAAACTTGACAACTTTAAGATGTGTGGACTTCAACTCTGGCCACACTGGTGGACGGATTCGGTGAGTCCAACTCTACACCTTTCAAATTTGCCAAGACTAAAAAACAATGGGTTAAACCAGAGTTCCCAATGCTTTGCAGACCAGTGAGTGGGAGGGGATGGTTCGTGCAAGCGCCCGGCAAGTGAGTGTGTGCAGCTCCATATGCGCGAGCAGCATACATGGATGCCTACCACTCACGCAAATGGAGTGTGCGGATGTATACTTGCTGCTCACGCAAGTGAGGATGCGCATGTGCATAGACACTCGCTGGCCTTTTCCACTGCCCAGCTGCCTCACTGCCCACAGGCTGGGGACCTCTGGGTTAAACTGATACAGGATTTAAATTAGAATAAAGGGAGGGGGCAGATGCAAAGGTAGGGGAAAATGGGGATTATGCTAATCCAATAATATGTGAAAAGATCACCAATTATCTAATACATCTTCTTCCTTCTAATAATCCTAATGCATTAAAACCCTTTGTCTCTTAACAAAATCTGTGTAATCTTTTGCTATTTTTTTATTTATTTAAACACGTTTTATAGTTTCTTATCTCACAATATCTTTGATCTAGCTTAAAGCAAAGAAAAACTCAAGAGTTATAGTAGTCCAGGTCTCAGTCCTGCCAAACAGTGGCTGACCCCCAAATGGTTTAAGAAACCAGTGGAATCAATAAAGGAGAATGTTTGTAGCTCAGGGTTGAAATGTGGGGTTCTTGGTGTTCTCTGAGCATTTTGTTTTCTTGCAATAAATGCCACATTTATTTCAGGTTCAAAACAGAACAATTTCCCTATTCTCTGCACCAAGGGTGAAATGCTCCCGGTTTGGACCAGATCACCCGATCCGGTAGCGGATGGGCAATCCAGCGGGTGGTTCAGAGAACCGGTAGCAAAAATCCTTGAGCCCGCCCCCCATGCCCAGCTGAGCCGCATGATCATCAGAGGCTTTTTAAAAAAAACTTTTAAAAGCATTTTTTCTACAACCTCTTCCGATGAAAAAAATGCTTTTAAAAGTTAAAAAAAAAGTCTCTGATGATCGCACAGCTCAGCTGGGATCATCAGAGGCTTTTCAAAGCATTTTTTTCTGCAACCTCTTGTCCAAAGAGGTGGTAAAAAAAATGCTTTGAAAAGTCTCTGATGATCCCAGCTGAGTTGCCTGATCAGCAGAGGCTTTTCAAACCATTAGAAAAAATGCTTTGAAAAGTTTTTTTTAAAAAAAGTTGGCCACGCCCACCCAGTCACATTACCGCCCCCCCACCAAGCCACGCCCACAGAACTGGTAGTAACAAATTTTACATTTCACCCCTGCTCTGCACATTGTTACATTCAAGCAGTGCCCCCCTTTCATTTTCATGCCATATGTTTTTATTGGTGATTTCCCAAACTTGGAGTGATAGCCACCAATTGGAGCCGCATCATCCTCAAGGCACCACATCCTCAATGTAATCCAAACAAATTCATTTCTTTATTGTGGTGTCTCCAAAGGTAATCATACTAAATTATCTTAGCCAAAACATAGAACCGGATGACGCAAGTAATATAGAACTCCAGCTAAAGTACAGGTAGTTCTCGACTTATGACCACAATTGAGCCCAGAAGTTATGTTGCTAATGAAAAATTTGTTAAGTGAGTTTTGTCTCATTTTACAACTTTTCTTGCCACACTTGTTAAGTGATCACTGCAGTTGTTAAGTTAATCACACAGTTGTTAACTGAATCTGGCTTCCCCATTGATTTTTCTTGCCAGAAGTTCATAAAAGCTGATCATGTGATCCTGGGACAATGCAACTGTCGTAAATATGAACCAGCTGTCAAGCATCCTAATGTGAATCATACATCATGGGGATGCTGCAATGGTCATAAGTGTGAAAAATGGTCATAAGTCACTTTTTTCAGTGGCGTTGTAACTTTGAATGGTCACTAAGTGAATTGTTGTAAGTCGAGGACTACCTGTATTCCTCACTTTGTAACAAGCTGGAGCGATGAGAACTTGTTTCAGGGGATGAAACCTTAAAACACATTGAATTCAACTTAAATGTGATATGCTATCAGAAGTGAAGTAATTGGAGGACACAGGTGCTCTCTCTCCTATTGTCTGTTTCCATTCTTAGATTTTGCTATGTTCATGATCCTTTGATATCATCATAATGATATCATATATCATTTCCTACTTTAAGGGAAATTCTTCATCGTCAAGCAGCAAAGTACTGTATTTTTCAGACTATAAAACGCACTTGACTATAAGAGGCATCTAAATTTAGAAGAGGAAAACAAAAAAAAAAAAGTTATTGGCCTCCCTTTTTTCGGGCCTTTTTTAGCCCTTTTCCAGCCTGTTTCTGGGACTTTTTTCGGCCCATTTTCAAGGCTTTTTTTGGCCTGTTTTTTCAAAAAAATGGGCCAAAAAAAGCCTCAAAAACAGGCAGAAAAAAAGCCCCCCAAACGGCTCAAAAACAGGCTGAAAAAAGGCCAAAATATGGGCCAAAAAAAAAAGGCCTGAAAAAGGCCAAAAAAAGGCCCGAAAATAGGGCATGCGAAGGTCAAAAAATGGCTGGTGGTTGGGCGGGGCTTCAGCAATAGTTGGTCTATAAGATGCACAGACATTTTCACCCCCTTTTGAGAAACAAAAAAGTGTGTCTTATAGTCCAAAAAATACGGTAGTTTTTCTGGAAAAGGCACTGAAGGGTCAACATTCATTAAGCTTCTAACATGACCTTAACTAAAGTTCTGTAAAGAGAAGATTCAATCTTCAAATCCAACTTCACTATTAGAGCTCATTTCCAAAGCATGTGATTAGAGTATAAATTATCTTATTTGTTCCTGATTTATGGCTCCCACAAAATTACTATTTCAGTAACATTATTACCATGGCCTGTTCTAATTTTTCCTCATACTTTTTATTCGTTTGATTTTTGTACTGTGACTCAATCAATAGTATATTAACCTTGACTTAACATTGCCACTAAATGTTTTCCTTATTATCCTCTAGTTCTTTGCTTTGTCCACCATATTATGTTATTATTACCACTTTGTTTGCAAGTGATACTCTCACAACATACAGTCACGGCTTTCCTAAGAATTTATTGCCTGTAACTAAGAAGGCATCAAATGGAGAGTAGCAATGTGACCCAGGCATCAAATTACTAAGTCATTGCATGGTATTGTAATTACGTTACAAATAATATGTAACTTCTCACAGCCTCTAAAACAAGTGTGTAGGGATATATAAATAAATGCAACAATAGCCCTAAGAATCAACTCTAAGTACTACAATTGCAGACCAACAAAATAAGTATTTTGCAGTTACTTTAGACATCTATAATTCACCACTGCTTTACGGTTCCAAGAAGCTGTTTCATCTCAAAATTCCTATTAAATTGCCAAGCAAAACACCTTTTTGTGTGAAAAAAGTGAAACAATTATTACCAAAAATTGGCTCTGGAGTAGTGTTCCATGTAGAGTTGTTCATCGGAAAAAGGAGCCAAATGAATGTCACTAAATGTTGGAAACATCATTCCTGGTGAACAAAAAATAATATACAGTAGCAAAGTTCAAATCTTCTATGTAGTCCTTAAACATTTAGTGGAAATATCCAAGAGGCATTATTTACTATCCATCCCATACATTTTTGGGGAAAATTAACAATAGATATTAAAGTTTGCTTTAATTCTTGGTCACATTTTAGTAAATCTATTGACAAAAAGAAAACACTTAAGATGATAACGGTAATTTACTGCCCCAAATTGATAAACAATTCATATTTTTAACATATTAACAATTAGATACTTAAATAAAATCCTTAAATTAAAAGCAAACATGTATTCCAGTTCATCCACCACTATTGGAAAAATGGGATTATATTTCTTAAACTGAAGATTCAAAATATAATTTATAATAAATAATTATTACTAATCTACCGGCAAACTACTTTTTCAGGAATTTATTTATAGATAATGTTAGAGATTGTCAGTATTAAAAAAAAATAGAATATTAAGGAATATCAAATGACCACAAAGCATTTTACAAACCTTATGCCATTTCAATGCAATATACCACTGAATTATGACCACATTATAGATTTATACTGCCTATTACTCATCCTTCACTTAAATAAAAGCTTAACTCAACGTTTGGGAATGACCAGATGAAAGCATTTTAATAGGGAAATTGTTTAATAGCTTAACAGTATAGAGAACTAGCACACAGAAGAGAGATTAGGACATTTAAAAGAAAACATACATCTTTTAAATTAATGGCTGTTAGCTAGGAAGATAATTGATTCATTTTTGTAGCTTGATGGGCAAAGTATTGTTAATTCTACTTTAAAAAAGGTATTGATTATACACTAAAATTCTAAAGCTCTTTCATCTGAAGTAAATTACTGAACTCAGTTTTATTCAGAGTAAATTGTTTCAGTTTAGTAATATTATAATATAAAGGCAACTCTTAGGATTAAATAATATAGAGAGAAATACATCCTTATTGTCCCTCTTTATTCTACAAATGAGGAAAAAATATCATTAGCACATTGCTAATAAGATTTAAATTTTAGGAACAAGAACCACAGAAAGGACACATTTAAATGGAACAATTAGGCCAAACCAAAAATTCACTTTAAAATGTAGATTAAAAGTTGTGGTTCCTTGGTTAGAAAAAGGCTTGACAAAAAGCAGGAAACCATCCTAAAGAGCTCCATTTTCTACACTGTACTCAACCCCCAGTTTATCATGCATAATTACACTAAATAAATAAATAAAATAAAAAATAAAATAAATAATTCCACATAGTCTCTAAAGTGATGCTTTATTGATAAAGCTTGCTGTATTACACAAGTTTTTTTTTTAAAATTTCCTCTACTTCCAATTGATCCATATTTTGGTGCTACCAAGGTAGAAAGAGATCGGTAGATCTCCTTTGTTGACTTGTGTGTTAAGATTTTAACCTAGTCTGGGAATCAAGGTATCTTGGGATCTGGACCTAAAATTGGGGATGAGCCTGCTGGGTAAGACAGAATCATTTAATCTATTGGCTGCATCAAGATAACTTGAGAGGGAAAAAAGCAATTAATATGTAATACCGTGTGCTGAAAGGAAACAAACATTCTCTCTTACTAGTGGCTATATTTCATAAACGTATGATTCTGCCTGTGAGATGCAGGCCATCAGAATCTGCAAATGTATAGACTCACCATTGGACTTCAGCCATTTTTTGGAATGAAGGTAACTTTCCAGCATCCTTTCATTGAATAACATGTAACCCATCGGCTCAGAAACTATAACATCTACACTTTCAGGTAGGGTGATTTCCTCAATTTTTCCTGAGAGAACACTGATCTTATCAGCCACATTGTTACTCTGGACTAAAATCTGTAAAGTAATGAAGTAGTAGAAATAAGTATATGTATTAGCTGTGTTGATTCAGAGATAAGTTAATGAAATATCAATTCAATTGATTAATGGAACTCTACCCAGCTTATCTTTTTTATGGAATTTGTTTTTCCAAAAAGCAATATAACTAAAACATCATGTTTTTACATTCCATACTGTACGCTCAGTTTGTTAAGTAAGTCGGAATCAAAGTTAAATTAATTAAGATATTTATTATCAAATTTATGTAGCTACACATATCATTGACATGACTCTGGGCGGTGTACAATAAAATGAACAATTAAAATAAATATTTAATAACCATTAAAACAATTAATAAAAAATATAAATAACACAGAAGAAGGCACCAGAATCTCATATACAACATACCAATTCCCTAGGAATGTTTTCACTGAATGAAAGATATAATCACTGCTGTTTTATTTTTATTTGTGTTTATTAATCTTCATGTTCCATCTTTTTAGTAAATCTGCAGAAGGCCAGTTTGATTCAGTTATAAATCCTGAATTTCTTTCCTTTACCTAATCACAGTAGTTGGAAGAAAGGAAAGCTACTGTATTAATCCAAAGAGTTCTTGCCTTCTGTTGCTACAGTGTAAATTTATGGAAATATTTGAACTCTTTCCTAAGTAGTTCTCAGAAGCTGTATTGTAATAAGAAACCATTATATTTGCCAAATTTTTATATTGAGAGCATTTCTTGCAACAGGTTAATGAAAGATTTGTCCATGAATATGGCACAGTTAAGATTAAAAATGAAAAGACAGTTTATTGAATAGATCCGAATAAAATTATCTGCATATTTTATTAATTGTAATTCTAAAGGGTCAAAGTAGTTAATTTTATCCAAACCTCTACAACCATAGCTCTTAGCTTCTCAGAAATGCTATACATTAATCCAACAAATAAGTAATACAAAGTTGCTGTGATAATGTGTTTATGAATGTGCATGAAATGAATCATCCCTGCAAAAAAAGTACTATATCATTTCTAAAGATGATTTAATGATATTCTGTACAATATTGTCATACAGATATTAGCAACAGTAAATACCACGGACTTGTGATGTTCCCCAATTCCTCTTTGCTGTGTCAGTTTTCCAGATCTTTTCAAAATACAGCCATTATCAATATATTGCAAAATGTTCTTTATAATTTGAGGCAAAGCCTAAACTACTATTTTGGATTAAGGTGGGTTACAGAGTGTGATTATTAAAATGCAATTAAAAGGAATGAAAGCAGATCAAAAGTTGAGTGGAACAGATGAATCAGTTATCTCACTAATACAGTGAATGGATTCAAGTATCTCCTTGCAGTAATATTAAATTACTGTACCTATATCTGCTTTAATTTCTGGAACAGAAAGGAAAAAGATTGTTTTTGGCAAACTGTGAGCTTCATGTAGCACTTGCAGGTATCCGGTGCTTCTGTTGTTTGGCTTTCTGTATATCCCTAGTAAATTGTACTATCCTGATGATTTCTCACAGTCCATTAAGCAGCAGTCTGACTGGTTTTTAAGATCATGCTGCCAAAAGACATCAGGATAATTCCCGAATTCAAGTAACAGTGGTGGGCATTAGGAGGACATTTAAATAGAGAAAGCCCTTCTATTTCTAAGATGGCAATGTGTGAATAAATCCTAACATATTCCGATTATGCGTATCTTTCAGCATTATTTTTCACTTTTCAGACCAGGGCTATGGCTACATCATTTAGAACTAAATTTCTTGTCTTAAATTCTAACCACATTTCTGGTTTTACAAGTGAAGACAAGAACATTGGAATGAATGATTTAAAAGCATGCATGTCCATAAAATTCATTAAAGAAAAGATTAAAAGATTGCTTTGAATTGAGACACACATGCACCTGTTCAAATCCAAATGGAAAGAAACTAATCTTAAAATAGTCTAATTGGTTGAAAACATTATTTAAAAAATAACTTCATGGTTAAAGTAAGCAGAATACTAGAAAGCAAGACATTAGATTAGTTCCAGGCTTTTATAAAGTATGACAGATTTTTTTTTTTCTTATAATGGATCAAGTCGCCCAGAGTCCCTTGGGAGTTGGGCGGCATAGAAATGCGATAAATTAAATTAAATTAAATTAAAAGTTATTAAATAAGCTTTTACCTAAGAAAATAAAGGTAATAATATCAAGAATGCACAAGACTTACAATTTTTAATACTCCAGCTATTCTCCAAAGTCAGAATTTTTATACTGACACATGTTCATAATTCTGTAGGTCTTAATCTTATTGCAAATTCATGATGCCCCAAACACTGAGCTGACTCCATTTTGTTTTGTAATTCTTTTCACATTAATTTAATAAGACAGCAATATCTGAAGTCATTCTGAGTTATCAGTCAGCAGACTTATGTATTTATTAAAAACATTTATACAAACACCTGTCTTATAGCAAACTCTGGGCGGCTCCCAGTCAAGAATTAAAACAACATAAAACCATATAAGATTATTAAAAACATAATCATTAAAAACAAAAACCTAGTGTCCAGTCAAGCTTTTGATATACAGACATCTCATCCTATCCCAGCACTTGGGATTGAAGCCAAGTCTTCAATGTTTTTCAGAAGGCTAGGAGATAGAAATCTGTTGAACTTCAGGGTGAAAAGTGCTCTATAGGACACTACAGGGGCTCCCATGAGAAGGCATGCTTCCTAGGGCCCATAAAATAGCAATGTTTAAGGGAAGGAATTAGGAGTGTGCCACCTATCTAACCTGGTAGGAGAAGTAGATGTCCTTAGAGAAAGGTGGTTCTGCAGATAACCTGTCCCCAAACCATTTAGCTTTAAAGGTGATAACCAGCATCTTGAATTGCACCCAAAAGGAAACTAGAATCCAGCTTCTGCAACAGAGTGCTACTTGGGAAACATAAAGGCACCCACATGTGCATGTGCTAATACATTCTGGACCTGTTGACACTTCCAGGTGGTCTTCAAAGGCAATCCCATATTAAAAAGCTTGGCTATCAATCTTCGGTGCTGATTTTTCAAGAGAAGCATCAGACTTCAAAGGTAAAGTAACTGATCCCCAAAGCCTTGTGTAGAAGGCAGCTGATGAAAACAACATCTGTTGGTGCCCTATTTGAGCTTGTATCTAACCGTTGCAAATGCCATGATCCCAAGTCAACAGCTTCCAAAGCTGACTGATCTTTTGTAACGTCTGATCATGATTCCTCCAGTGTGACATACAGTATATCACCTCTACATCATGTTCCTGTCATGCTGGGCTGCAGAAATGGCCTATGATTTGTAATGGAGAAAAGTCAGATTTGTTAGCAAAAGCTCAAAGTGCAATACAAGGCACACACATAAGCTATTGCGAAATCTGCAGTGGACAGCAATGTTGGAACTTGGAAGACAAGAAACAGCAGGAGACACTTCAAGATTTGACAATAATGGTATTTCAAAGGATCACATCACAGAGTGTCTGGGATCTAAAGCTTGGAAGCCTAAAGAGCCTAATCCTTGAGTTTCAAAAACTGGCTGCAAACTCTGATTAGCACAAAAGAGATTACACTGCCAATTTTTGCTCATGAGTCTGAAAACGGGGGCTAGGGGATGGGATTGGGTTGTAGTAGAAGCTTACTAAAAAAGATAGTTTAGTTTTAGTTTTTATTATATTTGTATACCGCCCTCCTCCCGAAGGACTCAGGGCGGTGAACAGCCATGATAAAACAACATACAAGACAAAATTTTAAAAACATATTAAAACAATTCAATCTTTGGCCAAAATTAAAACTTCCAATTAAAACCATATTAAACCACTTTTAAAACCCAATTTAAAATCATTTATCCCGTCAGACCGGCTTGCTGAAATAATAGGGTCTTCAGAGCACGACGGAAGGCGCGGAGGTCGGGGATTCTTCGTATGTCCGGGGGCAATTCATTCCATAGGGCAGGAGCCCCTACAGAGAAGGCTCTCCTCCTGGGGGTCGCCAGTCAACATTGTTTGGCCGACGGCACCCTAAGGAGGCCCTCTCTGTGGGAGTGTGTCAGTCGGTGGGCGGAAAACGGTGGCAGAATGCAGTCCTGTAAGTAACCAGGTCCTAAGGTAAAGGTTCCCCTTGTACATACGTGCTAGTCATTCCTGACTCTAGGGGGCGGTGCTCATCTCTGTTTCTAAGCCGAAGAGCCAGTGCTGTCTGATGACAATTCTGTGGTCATGTGGCCAGCATGCCTAAACACCGAAGGCGCACAGAACGCTATTACCTTCCCACCAAGGTAGTCCCTATTTTTCTACTTGCATTTATGTGCTTTCAAACTGCTAGGTTGGGAAAAGCTGGGGCAAGTAACAGGAGATCACTCTGTTACGCGGCGCTAGGGATTCAAACCACTGAACTGCAGACCTTTCTGATCGACAAGGTCAGCGTCTTAGCCACTGAACCACCGCGCCCCCTTAGAAGCTTATTAGGGATTCATTAATCCTTAAATAAGCCACTCATGTTCAGATGTTAAGAGATTAGGCAACAAAAAAAGGCAGACTCTTATGTAACAATAAAGATGATCTTTGACTTACAACTAGCCATTTAATGATCTGGTGTTCTTTGGACATGTGATCTCATTTTTGGGTAGTTGGCAACTGGCTTACATTTACAACCAGTTGGCCATTTAAAGGTTGTAAGCAGAGGGGATGCAGGAGATCTTATAAAGCTAATACTTTGTATAGAATCAGTAGGCACAACCAAATTAGATATACTGTAGATCAGGGGTCCTCAAACTTGGCAGCTTTAAGACTTGTGGACTTTAACTCCTAGAATTCTCCAGCCAGCTATGCTACGTTGGCTGGAGAATTCTGGAACTTGAAGTCCACAAGTCTTAAAGCTGCCAAGTTTGAAGACTTCTGCTATAGATAAAACTTGTATTCCTATTTCTCTATTTGCTATTCACGTCTGAATTCCCAAACAGGGTATAAAATGCATAAATTATGTGCTCTTAAATCTACTTTATCACTGTAACCATCAATAATGAAGAGGACCTTTTTCCATCCACCTTTTCCCTAATTGTTATACAAATTTGGTTAACCTGGTAGCCCTTCCTCCTGCAGAAACAATTTTATAATGCATGCTCTGGTATTTTCTAGATACATTGTTATATGCTATATGAAGTTTTGCAGATGCTGCATAACTAACCAATTCTAGTCACTGGGGACATTATTTTACCAATATTAAAATAGATTCATTATTTATTTAAATTCAGCTCCTAGTGCTTGCTATCCATTAATGTTTCCCAAATGTGGAATGACTGCTGCAAATTCTTGAAGTTGCCAGATCCAAAACTTCTGGATGAGGCCAAGTTGAAGAAGGCTGCCCAACTCAATGTAGAACACAGTTGTCTTAAAAAAAAAATTATTATAAAATTCTCTATATCTACTGAGGTCATCCTCAAAAGGCTTTTTTAAAACATCCATATTATTTGTTGAAAGGAAAGTTACAAAAAATTCTATCAGGCTTTTCCTAGCAGGAGTCCAAAGTTTATCCAGATAGGCATGATCTGTGGCTATTCTTCAACTTTTAAGCATCAACCAGAAACCTTTCAAATAGCTTAAAATGCTTTAATTAAAAGTGAATTAAAACACTGGGTTTTAATGTTTAATATCAGTGTTTTTATTTATTGTTTTAATAATAATATTAACCCCAGTTAGGACAAATATTGAAGAAAGAGGAACACAGACATATTAAAGAAATAGGAGATTTCTTGGAACAGTACAGATCTAAGTCTTTCCCAAAACATGATTCTTTAAATAGAAAAAAAATTGATTTGGTTCATTAAATAAAAAACCTTGCCTGGAGGCATATGCAACAAGCATCTGGAAGAGTGTGAGCATCTTCTCTTTGGGCCTCTGTTCAAAAGGAACCCAGCTGCCAAATCTCCCAGAAAGACTTCCCTTTCACCAGCCTCGTGTGCCAAATGCCTCTGTATTCCTCAAGGACTAATTCTTTATTTCTAATGATCCCATCAGTAGTTGACCTGTCTCATATACTGTACAGAACGTTTTCCTTATGCTGGTTGCTCCCATGCTCTGTTTGTACAAGTGCCCTCCATAAAATTTCATCCATCTTAACATCACATTATTTCTCAAACTTTGCAAAAGTTTGGACACAGCTATTTGAAAACATCTCGTTATTTCTGTAGAACATGCTCCCGGCTAAACCTGGGGAAGCAGTATTGAAAAGGTCTAGTCCAATTATACAGTACTTCAGTTAGTTCTGTAAATAGAACCTAAGCAGGTTCAGTGGGATTTATTTTGATATCAAATTTAAAAGCACAGCTTTAATCCTAGCATCCAGCTTTCTCTGGCCTCTTATCACAAGGCCTACTGTAATATATTCATATAATTTAGGCTCTGTGAAACAGATCTGTAGTCCCATACCATAGGAAGGTAACAGACTGGGAAAAGCTGCATTAATACTTTTTTTTTAAAATGCACCGTTTGGCAGCATTTATTTGAGATGAAGTAAAGAATGTTTCCTGAAGCTGTAATTCCAGAACAAAGTCATGCAAGAAAGATCTGAAAACCAGATAGGTAAACAAGGTAAGCTAATTATTTGCAATGGTCTAGCGTAGTGGTAAGGGCTGAGGCCATAGGGTGAAAGATGGGAGATTTTCAGTTTCCTCTCCCAGAGACTCTGTACTCTCCTGGCCTGCCTTCCTTCCTGCTTTGGAACAGAGGCTTGGTAGTTTTACAGCGCCCACCAGTTTTCTGCTTAGAATAGTGTTCGAGGTGACACTTTACCTCTTAACTCCAGCATGTGGGACATATAGGGAATCCTACAATCTGTACTGACAAATCAAAGAAAACAAGATTGAAAAAAGGGGAAAAATTATACTGCACCACCTATCATAAATCTAGTACAAGCATTTAGCAACTACAATTGGGACCAACAATTTGGTCGTTAAGGAGAGCAGTGAAACTATAACTGTTCATACAATCTTACTTCAGCTTTGCTTTACAGACATACAAAGGTTATGCGAAGACTGGTTGCAAAGTTACTTTTTCATCACCATCATAACTACGAACGGTTGCTAAACAAGCCAGCTCAATGAGGACTACAGTACCAGTATACATTTGACATGTGTGCTGTGGGTAAAGCTGTCACCCTAATTGATCAGATGGTTGAATGTGGTGGTGTACATTCAACTTGCCAAGAATCTGTTTAATGTAACCTTACAATAAAGTAAAATTGCTCATTCTTTTTCCTACCGGATCCAATCTGGATCGGTCACCAGGATCGATCCAGACTGGATCCTGCAATATTATTCTGGGATACATGTATTTGTCTTCATTCATTGTTTTTTCCTGTCTGGTTTACTAGGGAGGGCTGATAATGTCAAATTTTACTTTTGATACTCAGTGAAGATGGTAAGGTCCACTTATGTCAGCCTCCCCACTGTATTTTTGGTCTCTCTTTCACAAAGTTCTCTCTCTTTCTCTTTCAAAACTTGGATTTCATTTTTTTTTCTCTAGAGAATAAAGTTGCTTAGGAAATTCCTTTTTTTCTTACCTGGCCAAGTCTGGCTGTATCTCCTTTGACTCCACATGTTTCCAGCCATTGCTCATCTGTAGGCGAGTATTAACTCTCCTGCTTGATAACTCTTTCCATTCTGGAAATTGGCTGTAAATCTTATGTTGGCTGGAGCAAGTGAATAGGGTAGTGGGCTTGGCCATTCATTATATATGCATTCAAATGAATATTTTGTTTGTGATATGCTTGCCATACTACTGAAATGGTCACAACATCTTAATTATAACATAGGTTACATTACATTTGAATGAGTCTAAGCAGCTTTAGAATTTATTTTGCATAAATTACACAGCTACTTCTCTGGAATTAGAGAAAGGGAGAGGGAGGAAGCGATATCCACTGAATTCACAAGCCTTTCTGAATTATGTAGTCTAGACCTATGATGCTAATTCAGTTCCACCACCACCAGACTGCAAACAAGACCAGCGTAACTTGCAAATTCCACATGCTGTTACTGTACAGCATTTGAAGTGAAACGAGAGAAATTCCAGGAAATAAACCCTGCTTGCTTTCCCCTGAAATATGCCCAATATTCTTGGTTGACTGTGGATCCATTCAAGAATAAGAGAAGCTGCTAATTAATTTAAGTCCTTTTACAGGGGATGAGTTTCAATTACCAAAGATTTTAGTGTATTTCAATATGGTGAAAAAATCATTGAATGGTAGCCAATAAAGATAGTTCTAATCAAAAGTCGTTACTTTACTTTAAATTTCAGTAGTGCATTCAATTCTTATTCCTTGTTATTAATTTATCTATGAAATGATTCCAGCCTCATTTGCATTATACTGAATAGGCCTATTTCTCAAATATTAATCAGCTATTCTGAGGATGCAGTGTAGTTGTCAGCAGAGATAGTGATCTCCTTAAATCTGCCTCTGCCATCAACTTTCACACAGATCTCTAAATGTCCAAAATTGTAGTTGCTTAAGTGGGAACAGGTTTCACTGAAATAAGCAAAACGTTTTCATTTAACATGTACCTTGAGAGTGAATTATGCTCTTCAAGACACGATCCTGATGAAACACTGAAATAAAATGGACCTAAATTATTTGCACAACGTTATCTCAGCTACAAATACTTTGTTTTTTACACACACAGCAAAGCAATCAAATGCAGTTGCTCATCAAATCTAACATACTCACCTCGGCATATTTGGCCACCGAGCTAGCTTCAACAGCATAAACCTTTCTAGCCCCAGCCTGCACAGCGAAAAATGAAAGAATACCTGATCCGCATCCAACATCTAGGACCACCTTGAAACAGAAAAATGGATGGGGATGAACAGGCCACTGTATAAGGCTTTATTTATATTTCAAATCTTATCAGCAGATTCGGAAAGTATAAAAACCCTCCTGCCAATCAATGCTATCAAATATTTATAAATACTATATTTGACATTGCCAGTCATCAAGATCTAACTAAAACAATGGTAAGGTTTCATGAAATTAAAATATGGCATCAAATTCATAACGTATTTCTTTGCATAATTTTTATTAACAAAAAAGTGAATAACAAGTCTTGAAATTACAAGCTCTTAGTATGATTAATTTGGAGAACCTACACATAAATTGTAATTTATTTTTTCTGAGGGGAATTCAACAGTTATTCTTGCTATTTTATTCCTTAGCAGCTGGATTTCAGCTGGATTTCCTCTTTGTCTCCCATGTAGGTGTGAAAAAGAAGCAGAACATATGATGTAGGATTATTAACACAGGTAGAGCTTGTAAATGCTTTTCAAAGTATTTTATTTTATTCCATTAAATATACTCCTAATCTAAAGTCAGAAAGCAATGTTGGAAGCATTTATTTTTTAAAATTACTTTAAGAATCTACTTAGCAAAAGTGGTAAAATAATAGAATTCTCTACACAGTTGTTACAGATTAATAAAAAAAAAAGACTTGTGCTAAGGTGGATAGCATTTGGACAGCATTTGTCACTCTCAGTTCCAGCAAGGGAACTAAATTAGACTATACTGCACATTTATGTATATATGGATGGATATATTTATATGCCACCTGATTCTTAATGATTCTGGATAGCTAATAAGTTCATACTTTAATTAGTCGAATTTTACTCTAACAAACTCTAAATTAATGTATTTTTTATCAGTTGAAGAGCTACCTACATTTATGTTTCCTGGGTCGGCTGTGATGCATTAGATTAGAATCAGAATGTCTCATGGGCCTATATTTACTTAATTTTTCCTGCCTGCCTCAATGCCTTAGTTCAGTGGTTGAACTCGCACAGCCCAATTCCGAAAGGGCCACAGCTCAGAAATGGGCCATGGCCTAAGAGTTGGGGACCCTTGCCTTAGTTTATTTCCTTCCATAGTCCTAGTCAGTTTAATTTGGGGGAAATAAATACCAACATACCGATACATTACCCTAAAAAGAACTGAAGTAATGCTATAACGCTATCCCTAATAGTTCAGGTTCTACATTTAATCCCAGATTTGCTATTAAACTTAGTATATTTAAATACCGTATTGTTAAATAATTGTTGCTTATTAAGTCAGTGTTGCTTTGTACCATAGTTGGTTTTGTTTGGACTGAGAAGTTTAACCAAAGTCACACAGCTAAGAAACTGCATTAGCTGCCACTAAGTAAATCCTTCAATCAAAACATCTCGTTTAAGGACCACTACAAATTATGTTATACAGATTTATCAAGCTCAGCATCTCCAACACTTTTATTAGATTGTGCTTGAATAATATTTTTTTATTAGTAGTAGTAGTAGTAATAATATTTATTAAACAATTTCAAAGTTTTGTAGTTAATGGCTGATTTTCATCTCTTGGATTAACTTCCCCAGTTATAAACTGGCTGCATATATCATGAGAGTTAGGACCAGCAATGTTGAAACTTCTGAAGTTTCTCCACATCCTTTTAAGTTATATTTTATTGGCGGATATTACATTGACTTTATTGTGAAGGGTGCTGGCCCCCAAAACATCTCTTAGCGATGAAAAAACAGATTGAAAATATTCAAATACATTTTAAAAATTGAATTAAACTATTTATGCTTCCCCAACACCACATTCGAACAGAGGGCAGAGTAGTGCCAGACTGGAGGTAGGAGGTATATTTGCTTCAGAGCACTCTAGCAAAACAGCAATTTGTTTCCTCAGTTTGAAATCAGAGAAAGATGGAAAAGGCAAACAGTAGAAGGCAGAAGAGCCATATCATTTCTATAATGAAAATGTCTCACATCAGCGCGCCATGGCATTGATCTCACAGCTCTAACTGATCTAATGTACAGACACAATTGTTGTGGCACTTTTTCTACCAGGTCAGAAAGCCACTAAACTCTTTTGTGTAGAAAAATATAAGGCAATGTCATTTTGTTTCTCCCGCACAAATGCACAGCCCTAACAATGAAACTCTGAAAAGAACCTAGCTAAGCAGTGTTTAGACCAATTAAAAATGCAATCCAATAAATAAATAAATATATACAGCAATCAAGAAAAATTATGTTGTTAATATTAAATGACCAGGAATCACCAAATGTTAAAATAACCAGGAAATGGGACCCTGCATACACCTGGGACACCAAGCCTGGCCACATAACCAGGTCTTCAAGGCCTGATGAAACAGGGCTGGGGTCATCCTACTCTCTGAAGGGACAACGTCCTTGAGGGCAGGCACTACAACAGAAAAGGCCCCCCTCCTAGCGCCTACCAGCCAATATTCCTTGGTTGTCAAGTCCTAGAACATACCCATCCAACTACACTGGATCAGATGGATAGAAATAACTGGGAGAAGTTGGTCCCTCAGGTAACCTGGTCCCAAGCGAAGAAGTGACAACCAGCACTTTGAATTGCACTCAGAAATGCAGCTCACAAAGCAGTGATGTTACATGTGTTGAGTACCTGACACCATTTATCAGTTGAAGATTCAGAATGCTTTTCAAGGACCCCATCCCCACCCCATGTGTAGAGCACGTCACAGTAACCCATACTGGGTACTTGGACAAATTAAGAGGACATGAATGGCAATGAGCAGAATGTTCTGATCCAGGAATGGGCACAACTGGTGCACAATGCAAAAGTGTGCAAAAGCCCTCTTAGCCACAGCGGCCACCTGCTTTTTCAGCAGAAATCATGAATCCAAGAGGCACCCCCAGATTGTGCACTGGCATCCGCTGGGACAGTGCCACTCCACCCAGAACCAAAGGGGGAATAACCTGCAGCCTGGAAGGCCCAAAAACCCAAAACCACTCAGATTTTCTAGGATTGAGCCAAAGCTCACTGTGACCAATTCAGGCTCCTAAACCTCCAGGTACTTGGATGGTATCACTCAGCCTGAGGCAGATTCACCAAATGTGCTATACATTTCCCAATCAGCCTGCAGGTGAATCCCAGAATTACTCCCTCCAAGAGGTGGGGGGGCAGGTAACCCAAAATAGGACTGTTGGGCAGCTATCTGTAGACATAATAAGAGTGGGCCCTTATCACCACGAGGACGGCTTTAATAGTGGCTCTAGCTTGTGCTTGAGCATCCTCACTTTTTATCATTCACCAGCAGTGCACGAGGTATCTGTTCACCCTCTTCATGTGCCTTAGCTCATGCATGAACCATGGAGAGTTCCAGAATCCATGGGAACAGAGGTTGCAGCCATTTTTACATTTCAGGGAGCCATTAAAGTTTTGGCCAACTGTGTGTTGCAGACCTTCTGCAAAAACACCAAGCTTCTTCTGGATCCAAACGGTCCCATCAGTCAGTTGGGGCTGGCCGATCTAATATTATGGCCAACATTGTAAGAAAATAAATGTAGATATTTGAAACTGAGCAGAAAGGTAAGTCTTACCTTATCTTTAAAATCTGTATGATTCTGAAGTATTGCTCTGTGATATGTAGCTGTCCTTACAAAATCCTGCATCATATTTTGTTGTTGAGATAAGCATCCATAAAACTAGAAAGAAAAGAGGAGAAATGTAGTTGCTACAATTTGCCTACAGCTATATACAAAATAAGAATAAAGTCTTTCCTGCAGAAACCCAAGATAGTGCCCTAAATTGTAATAAACCTGGGAAATATTGGGGATGAAAAAGCCATAGCCACTGAAAATTTAAAAAAAACGGATTATGGCATACGGTTTTAGCATGTGTTAGTTAGACTTCTATGTTGGTACAAGAATTTTCTTTTTTTTCTGTCACAGGTTATCCTAATCCACCTGGGAAATATTGAATATATTATGAAACAAGAGTTCTCTACCTGAAAATACTGAGATGCAGAGGAGTCTTCTGTCCTCTGACTGAATACAGAATGCTCCTTATTTATATTCCTACAGCTGTTCAGTGTATTTGAAAACATGTTATATTCTGAAAAAGAAAGAATGAAGCTAAAGTATAGGAACATTAAACACAAAACCAAAGCAGGCAGGTGACACAAATGTGAGAAAGGTCACTGAATTATTACCATGCTCTTCTTTATTCTGCACAAGACATAATTCAAAATTCCAGTAAAATATGCCATAGCTGTAGATAGAAATTATATCGTCTGTTCTTTTCTACACAAATCCGCCCTTAAAATAGCCCAACTGCTGGATTTTATTAATGAAATTTTTTGCACAGCTCAAAAACTTTATGAGGGCCTAGGAGGAAGTAGATTATCTGCACCAAGCACTTCCTAATAGGAGGAGGAACAACAATAATTGCAAGTAGAAATAATGATGCCTATTAAAATATTCTTCGCAAAGATCAGCTGTCTCACTTTTTAACCTACAGTAGTCCTCGGCTTTCAGTCATTCAATTAGTGACTGTTCGAGGTTACAATCAGTAGTGGGTTTCAAATTTTTTTACTACCGGTTCTGTGAGCGTGGCTAGATGGGTGTGGCATGGCTTGGTGGGCGTAGCAGGGGAAGGATATTGTAAAATCTCTATTCCCACCCCATTCCAGGGGAAGGTTACTGCAAAATCCACATTTTCTCCCAATCAGATGGGACTTGGGATGCAGAAAATAGATGGGGGCAGGGCCAGTCAGAATTTTTACTACCGGTTCTCCAAACTACTCAAAATTTCTGCTACCGGTTCTTCAGAACTGGTCAGAACTGCTGAAACCCACCTCTGGTTACAATGTCACCGAAAAAAATCTCCATTTTTCACACTGATGACCACTGAAAACTGATTCCCTACAGTCCCGTGATCAAAATTCGGACACTTGGCAATTGACATGTATTGATGACAGTTGGTCCATCCGAGGGTCACTGCAACCTTCTGACAAGAAAAGTCAATGGGGAAGCCAGAATCACTTAACAACCATATTACTAACTTAACAACTGCAGTGATTCACGTAACAACTGTGGAAAGAAAGGTGGTAAAATGGGGCAAACTTTACCTAACAACTATCTTGCTTAGGAACAGAAATTTTGGGCTCAATTTTGGTCATACGTTGAGGACTACCTGTATTGACAAGAAGTATTATCAGTCATACATCCTCAGGTATTGTCTCTAGAGACAATGGCTTATTTAAAATATCTGTAGCAGAAGATCAACTGTCTGAACTTCATTGAGGCGCTGACACAAAATGCCATCAAACCAGGTGTTCTACTCCCAAAGCTAAAGAAAAGTGGCAAAAAAGTGGCAAAAGTCTCCAGGTAATTTGAACTTCTCAGTAGACTCAAAATTCTAGTGCTGGCTCCAGCAAAACTGCCTGGACCAATTTCTGGAGCCTCTGGCAATTTGGAAAGACATGAATTGGTATATTTTTGTCCTCTATAACTCTCTTAATATTTACTCAAAAAAATACTTTTTGGCGTTTCACCCTGGTTTGACCTACAGATAATCCTCATTTAACAACCACAATTGGGGACTGGCAATTTAGTCATTAAGTGAAGCGGTCCTAAGTGAAACTGCGGCTGGGCTTATGATCTATCTTTGCTTTAGAAACCTGTGAAGGTTATGAAGGCAAAGATTTGTCATAAAGCTACTTTTTTTTTTAATCACTGATGATAAAATGCGAATGTTTGCAAAACAAGGCAGTTGCTAAATAAGGATTACCTGTATTGTCTCTGAATCTTAAAGAACCTACTAGCCCTCAGGTAGCATATGAGGGGAAGAGCTGAGCCAAAGTATTTTCTTTCTCTGAGAAGGTGGTATTGGTAGCAGGAAGTATTGTGTAACCCATAATCAGAAGTTCCATCAAGGGAGTCCTAAGGGCATGATCAAGAAAGGAGAAACATTTCCTGTCATCTACCAATGTGCATCCTCTTTTCAGTCATTCACTCTAATCAGTCTCTATAACTTAGACCTGAGGGAATTATTGAAAGCAATAGCAAATTATTATTTATTTGTATACCTATTAATGTTTTAGATTTATCACCCGGGTAACAACTGTATTAACATAGTAATAGAGGAGCAAATGTTATATTCTGTGATTTATTTTTCTAGCTTTTAATATACTATTATATTTATTTGTTTCACTCTGTTTTTTTCTTGTTTTGTTCTTTTAAATTTTGCTGGTGGTGGACCAAAGAAATATCATGGAACAGAACTGAATTGAAAGCAACAGAAACTGCACTTATTGCTTCCTGGTGTCTCTAAATATCATGCAAAAGCTAAAACTGACCTTCACTTCCCTTCTCTTGATGCCAGGACTAGTTCAAAGTTTTTCTTCAGAAGACTGAGATAAGTAACATCCATCAATAACCACTGGCTACCAAGGCGAGATAAATTTATAATTCCATCTGCACATTTATATTTTTATTTCCATAAAATTTCTGAAGCCAGTATTTACCCAGAAATTGGCTTATCTGCTGAACATTTAGACTACTGTGGAAAAGTATACAGTTAGTAGATGGTAGGCTGCATTTTTATTGCTTAAATTGTTCTAGATGGATAGCTTTACTTTGCAAAAAAACCTAACTCTTATATATTAGACACACTAAAAACCTATTTTATGGCCATCTTGATGCTATTCAGATGTTGTGCACATGTTACACAGGAAGCGGAAAATGCTATGTATGATTTACTGCTGTCTAAATAGTAGAAACCGGATGCTAGAATATAACAATCCTCTGCATGAATTCAGTTTAGACTAACAGTTGTCAAAATAAAGAGAAAAGAAACAGGAGATGGGAAACTTAAATCACACTAAGAATATGGAATGATGGAATTCTCAAACAAATCATCACAAATATTCCATTATAAACAATTAGAGGACTATAAACCTTTGGTGTATATGTGTTGCATTTGTGTGTGTAAATGACTTAAGTTAGGCCTTAATATCACCATCATTTGAATCCTCTTGAAAGATATAAACTCTCTACAAACATCAGCAAAGATAAAATATATTCAGTAAATGAATTATCAGATTAAACAAACTCAGGATTAGGATAAATCCAACTTGATTTTTAAAAGCTTGGAACAACAGGTTATCCAGAACATCAAATTAGGACCACAGCATCAAATCATTCTCCACTCCCTGCCCATTTTACCTCAATCAATGAGTCCTCAATCAAAAAGTGACTGCAAGTTGGTCCAACAGATCTAACACCTGAGAATCTTTGACTATCACTGTAGCTGATAGGACCAATATAGGTCCAAAGAAAACAAATATAGGACCAAAGAAAACAAAAATCTCCAAATATATATAATATCTAGCCACTTACCAGAATGTGACGTGAATTGTAGTAAGGCGCTGTTGTAACCAAGTGTTATCAAAATGGATTCTTTTCCTACACGGCAATATTCAGTATCTTTATTAACCAAGCATTTATATACACATACCCCATCAACTGCAGGGAGAAAAAATATTGATAACAAAAACACATGAATATTTGCATTTATTATTAACAATATATAATGTATAATGTATAATGTATAATGTATATAATATTCTTTGTATATTCTTCTTTGCAAGTTAGTTTCTCAGTATGAAGTCTACTACTTCTTGTTGGGGGATTATGAGCAGCAGTGCATAGGGTTGTAAAGTTTTTCCTATGTATTCAAGATCCTATCTTATATAGAACTGTGTAATCATACTTGGACTAAACTGAATTTGGGTCATGCATATTGGTCAAACTGATTGGTATTCTTCTTTTTTTTTTTTTTTATTGAAAAAGTTTTCAAATACAAGTTTTTCCCCCTTCCCCCCCCCTCTTCCCTAACCCACCCTTTCCACCCAACCCCCCCGTGACTTCTTCACAACAATAGGCTATTTCATAACTAGTTACATACATAATATCTTCCCTTTCCCTTAATCCCTTCTCGGAATACTGACCCTTAACTTGTTAATCTTATAACTCCCATTTTTACGGTAATCTGCCCTTTTTCTCCTCCCCTAAACTTATTGAGTATTATTACAAATTAACCTTTAATCTTTTATATATATTAATATAACATTTTAAATCGGCCTTCTCCCTGCAACCAAATTTATTCAATTCTGTCCACTTCCTCCACTCCTCTAAATATATGACTTGAAATCAGACAATACAATTCTAAATATAATCCACTACCCACTTTACTAAAATATACACATATCTATATATGCATCCCATTTTATAACAATCAGTAAACTAACCTATTTCAACCCTTCAATTCCTACAAAATCATGCAGTACAATTCTAAATATAATCAACTGCCCACATTACTAAGATATACACATATCTATATATGCATTTCATTATGTAAAAAGAGAAAAGACAATAACTTTAAGTTTATGATCCATATAATATCTTCTTTGATGTCTTTCCACTAGATTGTTAAATCCATCACCCATAATAGGGTAAAATAACATGCTGGTGCAACAGTTTGTTCAAAATCTTCAGTCATCTTCTGCCCCCATCAGTAATAGATATCCTCACACCTGTATAAAAGTAAAAACAACCACCCGAGTGACATTATAATTATGAATATATCCGTATGGTTATAGTTGTGGTATTCATCAGGATTGTTAATTCCCATCATCCTACTGAGTAACATCCAGATCTTCTGCATGCCCCGGCAAAACTCTCCTGCCTTATAACTCAAAGTAGTTATAATATATTTCCAAGAGAAAAAAAAGGTAAATAAGAAAAAATTAGATGATTCAAATCCAACAAAGTGAGGCTCTTTCCACATCCCAAAATCATGGCCTTGCAGAGATCTGCCACAATCCTCAGGATAGTATCAGACAATTGTTCGCCGCCACTATCTTTTCTAATATTCATTCATTTTTTAAAGCGCCTGGCTTCACTGTTGCTTAGTTTAGAAATTGCTGTTTCTATAAGATCTGTTTCTTTTCTTTTTCTTTTTCGGGTTGAATTTCCATCCTCTTTTCTTGCCTACCAATTGTATATCTGCTGGTTGATTTTCATTCTGCTTTGTGGATTGTTCTTGTTGGGTTAATTTTATCATCTCATCTTTCTTCTCCGTCACTTGTATATCAACTGATTGATTTGCGCACTTGTCTGTGACTTGATGATTCATCACCTTGGGTTCGGATGACACTGCTCTCTTATTTATAAACAGTCCAGCTGGGGTCTCCAGGGAGTCCAAAGACAATTTATCCATCACAGCCTCTGTAATTTGATGTTTTCCTTTTATTTCCAACTCCTTTTGCTTATCCTGTATTATGCCTAAAGGTGTTAAATTCATTTTTAGAATTTTTTGATAAAAATCTTCCGCTTTTTCAACAGTGTGCAATTGATATCTTACGCCTTGATATCTCAATATTAAACCAACTGGGATGTCCCACCTGAATAGGATATTTCTTTTTTTTAATTCAGTCACTAAAAAGCCAAATTTCTTCTTCTCCATTAACATCTTGGGCGGGAGCTCCTTGAAAATCCAAATCTTTCTTCCATGAAATTGCAAATTGGAATTAAAAGAGTTCTGCACAATATTATTCCTAATTTCTTTATCTGTAAAATAGATCACCACATCTCTAGGCAATTGCCTTTGCTTTGCCCACCAGGAGTTTATTCTATAAGTTCTATCAATCCTGCAATACACTTCATCAGGTTGAACCTTTAAGATCCCAGCCAGAATTTCAGAAGATACTTTCCTTAAATCATCTCTATTATTTTCCTGCAGACCTCTCAGTCTAATTGCATATTCTGTAAAATTATATTGAGTCATTAAAACTTCTCTTTCAGTCCTCTGTTGTACATTTTCCTCATTACCAATCTTTTGGTCAGTCTCCATTTTAGATTTGTCTTCCAAGCTATTATCCTGAATGTTTATCAAATCCTTTTTAATTTTTTGAGTCATGTCATCCAAATTCTCCTCGATTTCCTTCATTTTAGTCTCTAATAATTCAGTCTTTGCCTCCACCCGAATCAGAAAGCCTGATAAACCATTAGCAGCTTTTGAAATCTTTTTATTCAAGAAGTCAGACTTTGATTTCACCAATTCACCAATTTCTTTAATTTCCTGCTTAAATTTTTCAAGTTGCTGATTCACAATCTCATCCCTTCTTACAATCTCTTCAAGAATAAATTCTAATATATTAAAATCGGGTTTCTGACACTGGAGAGTTGAAATTTGTTGGCGCAATTTCTTAAGGGGGGAAATTCCCCCCCCCTGTTTGTCCAGCTGTGTAAGTCCTGATGCCATTTCCCACACAGACAAGATTTAGCAAAAATGAGAGAAGAAATAGAAAACAAAAAGACTTTCCCTCATTAAAAAAAACTTCTGAGCAGCACAGGAGCGAGGTTTTCTCTAGAAATGTAGCCAGTGATATTTATTCCGCTACATTGTAATAATGAGAAACGGAAGGACTTTCCCTTTTAGCCCTTCTCCAGCCACAGCAGACGCCATTTTAGAAGGCTCTTTTTCCCTCTTTTCCTCTGCTCTTTTCTTTTAAATAGTTTTTGAAAGGGTGAGATACTTGCGGTTCAGTATTAAGGGTCCAGTTCTTCATTTCTTTAATTATTCTTTTAGATTCACAGGCTTGCTCTTGACGCCTGGCTCTGCATAGGCAGAGGTCTCCCAAAGCCCGGAGCAGCGGCAGGGGATATGGGGCTTCTCATCCGCTCCGTCCCCAAAGTTAAAAAAAAAACTTTTGGGACTCTGCGGAGAGTTCTACCCACCCCTGCCGGCTCTATCTCCGTTTCCTCTTGGAAACGGAGTTTTTTCGAGCCGCCATCCGCTGTAACGGCGGCTCTATACAGGCAGAGGGAGCTGACGATCCCAGAGGAACGTCTGGCGGCGGCCAGCAGCCGATTGGTATTCTTCTTAATGTTACCAGCAAATGCACTACTTCTTCCTTGTCATAAAACATAATATGAAACCATATTGACCAGGATAAAGGAGAGGTTAGTATATATGAACCCAATTCTGATTTATGGAAAATTGAAGCTTCAAACATAACGAGTGTAAATAATAAAAAGTATGAATCAATAAATGAAAGAATGAAAGATACAGGATATGCACCATGTGCTTGTAAAACTAACTGAAATGGAAAGGATGCAATAGATCTCAATTTAGATGGTCTTCTGGAGTGGACCTGCCAAATATATGTATGGAATTAAAGGTTCCAGGTGAATATTAAATGAAAGACTTAAAATATATATTATAAAGTACAAATTTCTGCCATCTAAAGAGAATTAAAGGTCTTTTTGTTTCAAATACACGATACAAATATGAGTTAATGCATATAAATGGAATCAAATGACTGGTTTGATTAAGATGAATGATATAACTGGTGGACAATAAGAGGATGACGAAAGATTCCAAATAGGATATAATTTTTTTGGTAGGATCCAGAGTGAATCTTGGGAAAAACAAATACAAGAAAAATATTCCTATAAGAAAAACAGAAATGGGTGAAAGAAACAAAAATTAAAGTATAATAGTTACAGGAAGAAAAAGTATAAATCATCTCATTATAAATCTAGAAAATAGATTAATCTCCCAATGGAATAATACACAGGAGATGTACAAAGGAGGAAGAATGAGAAAGTCATGGGTCAGTGGAGTTGAAATATTCTACATCGGGGTAGAAAAAAGGCAACGTAGATGTGGTTTGTGAAGATAATAAAGTAGAAAAGGTATAAAGAATGGTGATATTGGTGTGAAATAGAGAGAGAGAGGGAGAGAGAGAGAGAGAGAGTTATAGTTTCATTTTCTATTACATTTAATTTGTTTTGCTCATTTGCCTGTTGCATAATGTTGCATACCACAAAAAGGGTCTCTCTCTCTCTCTCTCTCTCTCTCTCTCTCTCTCTCTCTCTCTCACACACACACACACACACACACACACACACACACACACACACACTAGTTCTCCCCAACATATACCGGTATATATATTTATTGAATGCACAGATACTTTGATTTAGAAGAAAGTCAATGCAGTACAACAGGTGTGATGTAGGACATAATTGCATTGAGGTATATATGGGCTGAAAAAAATAACTGAAGATATGTGAATGAGATGGCACTTTTTTCCATGTTGGTTGCAAAGCAGGCAGTGCATATCATTCTTCATGCTGTGCTTCCCATAGTAAAAGAAAACAAACATCAAGCTTTTTTAAAAAATGAACTGCTACAATGATATGCCACTAGTGTCAAATATTCTTATCAAAAGATAACCTTTTAAAATACACATCACCTCAACATAGGCAAACATCCCTGACATGCTAGGTTTCATTACTTTTGATAGTGGAACTTTCTTTCCGTATTTTATAGAAATTCAGTTTAAACAAGATAATAGCTTTTTCCCATTTATATATAAATATTTAGTATAGAACTCCTTTATTTCTAAACAAAATTAGTATAATTTCTTCCCTTTGTAATTTTTATGTAATTACAACAGTTTTCATTTTTTAATAGCAAATTATGAAAATGGATAAACTTAAAAATTATCACGTACGTGATTTTTTTTTCAGATTTGATATTTTCCAATAACAGAATTATCATTTCTTGTTCTTTAATTCCTTTGATTAATCATTACTCAGTCAACATGCTATCACTTCTCAGGAAAAAAAAATAGAAAGCATTTCAAAAATTCATCTAATTAAGCCTTGCAATCAAGGTGCTTCAATGATAATTTACAGTGTAATGCTATCATGTCTATTCAAAAATAAGCCTCACAGAATCTCCAGGAAAAAGGTTATAAAATATTCTTTTATACAACCACAGTTGTAACCACGTTTGCTTACAGAAGTGCACGCACAATGTTGGTGGACTGACTCCCATGAAGGAGTTCTTGGAATCTCCATCTAGACCCTCACATGAACCCTGCCACAGTTCTGGGGAAAGCTTTTGCACTTGGCTGTCAGTATCTATTTAATACTCCAAAGAATAACTGTTTTTGCACTGGTTTTCTTGGGAGGAGGAAATTGGCAGACCTCTTGCCCTCCTTTTCTCTTTAACTAACTAAGCAGGCAAAATGATGACCATGGAGCACTTGGTAATCTCTGACAATGGATGCTTGCTTGCTTGTAGACATTTTATTACCCAACTAGGTAACATCAGTGCAAGTGAGTGTGGGGTTTCCTGGTGTTTATATGCAGTAGTTTGCCAATTTTGTTGGGGTTGCAGTTTCCTCCTATCAGAATGACAGGGTGATGGAATGATTAAGCTCTATATCAGAATGAGTGTGCTCATTTTCTAAGAAATGCAATTCTTTATTGTGTCTATCAAGATTAAAAGAATAAATGGAATCTGAAAGGCATTGGAAGAAAGGGAAGTAAATAACATTTTGACTTTTGGGAGGTTTATATAGATACTTGCTCCTTAAGAAAGGTAATATATGCACATGCACACATAAGTAGACAAGATGTAACTAAGGCACACAGCTCAAATACAATCCAAAATTATAATGTACATCTAGCTTCAGTCTTCCCTATATTGCTGTATTTTTCTTGAATTTCTCACCTAAGATGCTTAGGGATTTGGAATTTTGCTTACTTGGCTTGGAGCCAGACCAATGTCCAATTCCTTCCATGAGAGAAAAAAAAGAAATAAAGACAAAATGGTGCTGCCCCTTCCTCTTTCTAAAAGCTTACCCAAAAGGGGATGTTTTTTCCACTCCTGATTGGCTGAATTGTGTTTGATTTTCCCATGGTTTTATTCCCTGCTTATATTGCCAAGTGAGTTTTGATTGACAGATCAGATTTAGGGTCTCTTTAATTCTTTCAGGTCTCAACTTTTACAATATTTACTGCACTAATAAATCTTTTTTTAAAAAGCCAGTTACAGTTCCCCAGTGATAAAGCTATGGCAACGTAAGTATACATAAAACCTTAAAGCACTTATATTAAGAGGGCTTTCCCTACTCCATCACACATATGAAAAGAGGGCTTGAAGCCTTTAGTTATTACCAATGTAATGGAATACAAATGTTGCTTCTAAATACATCTGTTGGTCACAGGATATATGGATGAACTTGAAATTTGAAATAATTCTTTATGGTTCAAACTTTGCTCTGATGATACCACTAGATACTTTTTAATGGCTTTAGTGCTAAGATAGCAGTAGGATAGCTTGTGTCTCCTGCTAAAGAATTATAAAAACTGGAATAAGAAAAAAGGGGAGCATTGAGGAAGGGTATTTCAACCTCTCCAATGGCCTCAGAAAAACACTTGGAAGAAGCTGTAGCCCAACTTGCTTCAGAACAGTAGCAATATCTGGAAGTTGAGTCATGGCAATTGCCCTTATTTTCTTGTTGGTTTATGATATTAGCAGATGTTAGCAGACAATTCTACTTGGATGATTGAGAATCTTCATTAATATATCGCCAAGCACTTTGGAGGGAAAACCCTGAGGCTGGTAAAGGAATAATCCCTAAGAATTTTAGACACATTCCAACGATTCTCGGCCTATTCAGATTCCCTTAATCAACTTCTTCAGATGAAGAAGCTGCTTGGATGGGTAGCGAAAAGTCTCAAACCAACAAATAAGTCCAGTTGCTGTGACTTAACTTCCAGACAATTCAACCTGGATGACTGAGAATCTTCTTTGATGAAAGTAGCAATCGGTAAAATAGATACTCCAGAATTTGCATTGGGGTTTTTATTTCTAGGGGGTTTTGTGTTGTGTTAAGGTTTACCATCTTGCTCTCTATAAATAGGGTGTTTAACTGAAGGCTTAAACCTTCCTTATACTTAAGTCTATATTCATGATGTCATCATTTTTGTCTTTAAAATCTTCTTGTGACCAAGATTATTTTGAACTCCCTCATAATCAACTCTAAAATTTGGGCACAGCATTCCAGACCACTCCCATCTAGTGGCTTGTCCAAGGTTCTGTATTTTCTTTCTGATTGTCTAATTAATTTTCACATTGCTGAATCTGGGAATATCTCACGCTGACATATGCATTGCCATACTTGAAATGAAAAACAGGTTATGTACATTTAATTCACCCATGTATTAGTAATATTGATATTTTTTTCTGAATGTACTGCCTCCTAAAAGAGGAGGAATGGTTGATTCTTCTACCTTTCATTCCATGTGTGATGGAATTCTCTTAGTAAATGAAAACTGAACTTTGCCCAAATTAATAATCTGTGACTCACTGCCTCCTTCAGAACAACAGCATTTCCCCATTGTCTTATCCAAGTGCTATTCATTTTTCCTTGAACTAATGAACTACTAAGGAATTCATTTGCTATCCTCATTCTTATCTAGTCCGTTATGACAGGTGGCTAATTGGCACTGTTTTGATTTCGCATGTGAAAATAAAGTGATTTGTTGATTTCTAATTTTGCTGTCCTCCCTCTCCTTCATGTCTCCAGCCAGCAGGAAAAATCTGCCAATTGAGATGCTGCAGCAAGAAAAGGACAGAGCTAGCTGCAAGGCATTGTCCGTCATCTTTAGACTTCTTCCTAGGTTCCTTCTCCAGTAACCCAGACTACCGTAGCTCCATTTTGTAAAAATGGAATCACAAAGTGAGCACATTCTCATTCTTTTTATTTCCTGTCTTTATATAGGTAACCAGTGTGGGAGGGGTTTCCCCCCATCATTCCATTATTTCATTATTTCAGTACAGGTAGACCTTGACTTACAATAGTTTGTTTAGTGACCATTTGAAGTTACAATGGCACTGAAAAAAGTCAGTTATGACTGTTTTTCACACTTACAACTGTTGCAGCTTCCCCATGGTCACGTGATCAAAATGTGGACGCTTGGCAACTGACTCATAGTTATGATGCTTGCAGCGTCCCAGAGTCATGTGATCCCCTTTTGTGACCTTCTGATAAGCAAAGTCAATGGCGAAGCCAGATTCACTTAACAACTGTGTTACTAGTTTAACCACTTCCGTGATTCTTAATAAATGTGACTTTAAAAATGTAGCAAGAAAAGTTGTAAAATGAGGCAAAGTTCACTTAACAAATTTCTCACTTACCCACATAAATTTTGGGCTCAATTGTGGTCATAAGTTGAGGACTACCTGTACATTGATACCAGCAGACACTACATCCATTTCTGTCCTAATGTATTAAAACTCATTAGACATGAGTAACCTGATGTTATTACATGGGATTCTAACCTTCTATTGGGAATTGAACTCAATGTCCTGCACACTTTAAGGTGCATTAACTTTAGGAGATAGCCAGATCCTGGTGCTTAGCAATTGCAAAAAGAATTTATAGATGTTATCAGAATGGTATATATGATCCACCTTTCCAGAGGAGAGAAATATTTTTTATTTCAACCTTGTATTAAATCAGTGAGAACAATTGAATAAAAGATCTGCAATACTACTCCAGAGCAACTATACAGTTCTAAAAGATCACTGATAGAGCACAATTCTTGAGAGGACCAGAGCAGAATGACACTAATCAGCCTTTCACATTGGCAAGGTCAAGAAACAGGCATGGCAGGTATCAAGGAATCCTCTTGATTGTTAAGGTAAAATAACAGAATCTTGAAAGCTATTCAGAATTTCTCTCTGCCCCATCTTATGCTAAACAAAATCAAGGTGCAGTTATTTTGAGTTTCGTCTCACTTTCCCCAGGACTGAGTAATCTTTGCTGGAAGTCCTACCTTAATGGCTCTTTTGTTCTTTCTCCATTCCTAAGGGCAGATCACAACAACAGATGAAGCTGACACAAGAGCCAAACCCACATCATCTGAAATTGCCGGAAACAGCTTCGAAGTTCTAGATGCCAAAGTGTAAACATTTTACGTATCTTTCAGCTGTTGTTGGATGCTCTGATGTAAGAGGGGAGATTGCTATTTTAACAATAGTACAGCTAAGTACACTTTAAGAGCATTTCACTCATGGGCCTGGGAAAGAGATAAAAGCAACATCATGGAGACTCTGAAGAAAAAACGATATTGCCAGGCTACATTTGTTATTTTGTTGGGTGTAAGTGGGAAAAGTGTTATGTACTAAATGTGGCTCAAAAATGGATAGAATCAGTACAAATATAGATGAAAGAAAATAGGGTAGAAAATTTAAAATTGGAAATGAATAAAGAGGAGATGCAAGATTATTTCTAATTTAAAATACCTGAATTGACAATGTATCATTCACATATTAACTTACAAAGCAATATATATTCTGATGATGACCAAAGCATATATGTAAAATATGGTGTGGGTAGGTAGGTGGTGGGAATCTGTTTGTCTTTGTAATGTCTTTGTATTTTTTGTATTGTCTTTATATCTTTGTTTAAAATCCAATAAAAAAAAATTGCTGCTGACTGCTAATGCATAAGCAAGTATTAATATATATTGTAAATATATGGCAGGTTTCCTAAAACACAACAATCATTATAAAAGTATACACAGCTATACAGAAAGATATAAAGTGGATTTCCTCAAATATTTTCCAACAATTCAAATTTACTGCTTTTTTCCAGTATAAAGTACAAAAATATACATGCAATCAAACCCTAAATGCAAGAATCTTGAAGAACAAGTTGTGCATAACTTTCCTTTTACAGTTCAGTGATATTTGAAATTAAAACTCTACTTTTTTTGGAAATCTGCCAAAACTGTCAGATTCTTTACCTGAAAAATATTTATTTATAACTTCTCCAGTTTGTTCATATGTATTTTCAAAATGAACAATTTTAGTAGAATGACAAAAGTCTTGTGGAACTTAATATTTTACATTGATACTACACAATCTTAGTCAAAAGGAGCTTTGATGGCGCAGCAGACTAAAGTGCTGTTAAGTAATACCAGCTGCCTGCAATTACTGAAAGTTCAAATCTCACCAGGCTCAAGGTTGATTCAGCATTCCATCCTTTCGAGGTAGGTAAAATGAGGACCCAGATTGTGGGGGCAATAAGATGACTTTGTATAAAAAAGAACACCGTTTAGGGGAGGCTGAAAGCCCTACTAAGCAGGTATATACAAAAGTATGAAGGCTTTTGCTTAAACACATTGTAAGCTGCCCTGAGTCTCCGGAGAAGGGCTGCATATAAATGGAACCAATAAAATAAATAAATAAATAAATAAATAAATAAATAAATAAATAAATAAGATATTATAAGCCACATAGAACAAATATTGCCTTAGCTGTAATTTTGATTTATATAGCCACTGATGTCAAATACATCAAAGCCGCACAGTCGAGTAATTTCAGTTTATTTCAGGCAAAGCTAAGCAAGGGTAGTAGCTTAAGTCAAATAGAGATATATACAAGGTTCCCTTATTTTACCCATTAAGGAAATTTAGAATAATTCTGCAATTGTCTATATTAATCCAATATAATTAACTCGGACTTTATATTGAGCCTCAGGATAGCAACTACACAAGGTAACTGAGCTATTCACTTTTGCAGGTAAAACTGGTCTTACTCTGGAAAAATTCCCATTGAATGTAGAGGGTTGTGCATTTACCTTCACTGATTACTTTATTATCAGCCTGCCCAGATGGATAATAAGAGACCAATCTTTTCAATTTTATGATACAAAGCTTATTTTATTTACTTCATTTTAAAGATACATATGCTTCCTAAACCTTCCAAACACTGTATAGGATAAATATTATTTTTAAAGGATTTAAAATAATTACAAAATCAAATGAGGTAATAAAAGAGCCCCCATGAACTAAAAATTCAATTATAGGCCAAGATAAACTGATAATTATTATAATAATAGAAATAGAAATAACAATAAGACTTATATACCGCATCACAGTGCTTTACAGCACCCTGTAAGTGGTTTAGAGGCAACATATTGTCCCCAACAATCTGGACCCTCATTTTACCGACATTGGAAGGATGGAAGGCTGAGTCAACCTTGAGCCAGTCAGGATCGAATGCATGACACTGAGCAGAGTCAGCCTGCAATACTGCATTCTAACCACTGTGTACCATGGCTAATGGTGGTGGGGGATCTCACTGAAGAACCATCATCAGTGAGATGGTGATGATTCCCCACCATCCAGTTAGAGCTGAAGAAGGTTCTTGGATGTGAAATGAAATGTCTTCAAAGAAAAAACAGAAAGTCCAGTTGCTTCTTGAAAAAGCACCTTTGGGAAGACCAACAAAAAGGAGCACAGCACCTTTATATAAATAATTCATAAGTCTATGGAGGAATTAATGTTCCTGAAGATGATTCTGTTGAAAGCATTAAAATAATGCTTTAAAAAAAGGTGAGAAACAATAGTAATATCACTGTGGATGATTATTACACTAGCAAAAGTCTACAGAAGATGTAGACCTTTTAAAAATTCAAAAGATTATGTGTTCCTGGTAATAAGATACTTTACTTGCTTTAATATCTCTTAGAAAATTCAGCTAGTAGTGGCAGATTTTTGATCTTTCTGAAAACATTTCATTTTTTAAATGATGAAAGAAGCCTGCATAAGAGGGAGACAGTGAGAGAAGTTATTTATCCAGGAGTGTTACTGATGAACATAGATTGATTGATTGGTGTAGATGTCAGGCAGACAGCGATGTCACTTGAGGGAAAGTGACATGCCACTTCCTTCTCCTCCTCAGGTAACTTTAGTGAAGTTAAAACTGGAGAAGTTACTCAATCTATTGCTTTGACTACTCTGAGGGCAAGATAGGGAAAGAAGATGTTATAAAAAAAAGAGAAGGAAAACAAATGCACCCGTTTAATAATATTATTTCTAGCTTTCTTGAATCAAAAGGAGTTGGATTTCATTTAACAAAGATACTAATTATTCATTCAGTCCATCTGCTAACATCCCAAAGTGAAGCATTTTCACAGACTATAAACTTTGATGTAGAAGTCTGCTGCTAGCAGTGAAGACAAGGTAGTAATGCCTCCATGAAACATTAAAGATATTCAGCGCTTCAGGAGAACGCTCTATTAAATCAACCTACTGTAAAGTATATGCTGAAGTTTTATTCACCTATTTCTCCATGCTCATTGCGGTTGACCGTTAAAAAAGATCTACATCTGTAACTGAGCGGCTCTCTGTGACAATCTGAGAAACATAATATTTTACAGACCCTATAATAGATTTCTGCATGTGTGTGTTTTTGAGCTGTTTCCTGGGGAACCATACAGCTCTTCAGTTAGAACATCAGAAATAGCAGACATTTTCCCCCCCAAGAAGACAGCTTGTCTTTTCCAGCAAGTGATCATCACAGCTACAAGGATCTCCAAAGGTACATTCTGTAAAAGGGTATATTCCACACAGGGTAAATTGACTTTATTTACACCAAGATTAAAAGAATGGACTGGCAGCAAATATCCTACGATCTTATACAGCAAACAGGGACTCAACAGGAGACATGAGGATATTCTTATTGAACTTTTGGAGCAGAATGATTTCTCCGAGTAAGAAACTTTGAAAAACCAGTGGTGTGGATTGGAAGACTCCTACTTAGCCTGTGTTATGTCAGGCAACCAAGCCTCTGATTAATGGCTTTTGAACCAATAACATTGTCGGCTACAAACACGGTTTGTAGTCCCTTCATATCTGCTGGCAAAATCCATTTATAACAACAGCAACAGCACAAAAACAGCAACAACACAAAAGCCATTATCTTGCTAGCAAACATTCCTTGTGACTATAGCCATTTGATCTGAGCAACAAATCTCATAATCTGAATGCTGAAATAGAAAAGTTGGGGAAAAAGTTTCAGATGCAGCACAGAAAAGACGTCAGAGAGAAAGAAAAGAAATTACCCACTAACTAGACAAATAAAAATAAGTGCCACATATTTGCCCAAACAGGGACTCCCATCAATAAGGACCCCAAATGTATTTTGCAATACAGACATACAAAGAGTCCAAATTATACTTTAATCTCATTCTCCTGGCTTTTATTGGTCACAAAACTATCTCAATCAGCATCTCCTTTTTCTAACAAACATTTAAAAGAAAGTCTTCATTTGTTTTTTAAAAAATCCCACAACCTCTATGGATTCAGGATAGAAGGCAGGGCTCAATATTTACTTTTGGGAAATGCATCACCATCCTTAAGGACTCCCCATGTTCTCTATTCATCAACACACAATAGCAGCAGTCTTTTTTCCAAAAGCCATAGAAAATTTGGCATTAGTTTTCTAAGATACACAGAGATAACATCATTCTTCTCAGCATCTGTGAACTGCATACTTAGTGCACAGCAAACAGAAGATGGCCTAAATCCCAGCTGCATTCTGTTTCATTATTTTCTAGCGGCATGGTTCAGTGGCTAATATACTGGATCTGTGCCCGGGACATTTTTTTCAGTACTCAACTCAGGCAAATACTCAAGGATGGCTTTAGGCAAATCGGTAAGTAAAAGTAATACTGCTACAGGAACCTTGGGGGAAGAGAGGACAACATGTTTTACATTTTCATACCTTCATCCTAAGCTTTCACAGGATATTGAGGTCAGCTTTTTCATGGGCAGTATACTTTTATGATATTTTTGTTCAAAAATTGAGGGTTAGCTTATTTGTGGAAGGGCTTATCCTCAAGTACATGGATATGTTTGTCTATGTGTGTGGTGCCCATCTCTCCAGCACTGGTTAAGAGCTGCAGTAAAATATTGGGACACCATGTATGTAATCATGGGAATTTTCTATATGATAGTCTGGCCAGGATATCTTTCAGCCATTTTCAGAAGTTGTTTCTATTCGTAAACCAAAATTTTACTGGAAGTCCCTTTGGGTATATGATATATGTGAACTGGATATAGATCCCATTTCCTGTGTACTATTTTGAAATTTTGTTTTATGGCATCCAGAGTCTGTATTTTGACCAGTACTTGCAATGTGCTCTTCAGGATTAATCCAAATTGAGATTGTTACTATCTGGAAAAAGTCAGCTGGACCGACAGCTGGAAAAAGTCATTAGTCATTAGTTCCAGAGGTGAGATCTAAAGGAGGAACAATTCCTGTAGGCCACATAAACTTGTCTGAAAAAATATATGCAGGTGGCTTAAGATTTATAAAATAAACTCAGCTAGTTCATCACTGCATCAATAAACAGCAGATGCTGCATCAGTGTTTTTATTTATTGCTATTAAAAGTATTATTTCAATATTTAATTTTATAACCCCATTGAAAATATTTATTGCGGAATTTATACCCTGACATTTAATTAGTACAAGCTGCTATCATTTGTAAACAGCTTTCCAAAGAGTACATATCCACTTTGAATTAATGCTGGTAGTCTTTAACTTACAACCACCATTAAACCCAAAATTTATGTTGCTAAGAAGATAGTTGTTAAATGAGTTTTGCCCCATTTTACCACCTTTCTTGCCACAGGTGTTAAATGAATCACCACAGTTGTTAAATTAGTAACACATTTGTAAAGTCAATCTGGCTTCCCCATTTTGCTGATCAGAAGATCACAAAAGTTGATCACATGACTCTGGGACATTACAACCATCCTAAAAATGAGTCAGTTGCCAAGCATCTGAATTTTGATCATGGGACCATGAGGATGCTGTAATGGTCATAAGTGTGAAAAGCAGACATAAGTCACATTTTTCAGTGCCATTGTAACTTTGAAAAGTCACTAAATGAATGTTTGTTTCAGTAGGCAGTAGAACAATAATCAGATCACTGCATTTTTAAATATGACATGAGTATAATTTTGCATTATTGTTATATTTTCAATATGTCAGAAGGATCTTCTTTGGGGATGAGATTCAGAGAAAGCAGATGTTTGTTTATCCTGATAAATCTCCATAATTAATAAAAATACATAAAAATAAATTAAAAGGATAATATTCTCCCATTTCCTTAAAAAAAGAGTTTCCACTTCTATAAATATTTTTAGCTCCAGTGTGGTATATATAGATTTTTTTTTAAAAGAAAAGCTTTTGAAATGTTTGCATAACAGCAGTCCGTTCTATCTAACATGATTCTTATAGGGCAAGAAAATTGGAGAGGAAGATTGTACCAGCCACAAATTCATTTCTCCCTTAAAGTAAACCAGGTTTTGCTGTACCATTCAGATGTAACTGCCTTCCTTCATTACCCATGTTCACATTTTGCTGCTAACTTATTTTACTGAAGAGCAAAGGCAACAATAACATTAGAAAACTAATATAATTTTAACACTTGAGGATTTGAAATAAAATATATTGTACAGTGATACAGACATCTGGCTGACTGGAGGCATCTCTAATTTACTTCTGGATCAACTAAGTAGACAAAGATATAATATTCTGACTTCAATTCAAACAGGTGTTTTGGAATCCATAAAGCAGTTGTCTTTTCCCACAATTGTGAGGCAGCTATAGATGACAACAGTAGTATCTCAGGAAAGCTCACTGCTGCTTTAAAGAACTGCAAATAGGTACTACTTTTGGATTTACATGCTCCAAAGCACCTGTTTGGATTTCAATTTGAAGCAGGTAACCCATAAACTGAGTCTATAATTCAGTCCTTACAGATTTGTGTATTGGAATACAGGTAGTCCTCGATTTACAACAGTTTGTTTAGTGACCGTTCACAATTACATCATTATTGAAAAAAGTGACTTATGACTATTTTTCACACTTATGACCATTGCAGCATTTCCGTGGTCACATGATCAAAATCCGGATGCTTGGCAACTAGTTCATATTTATGGCGATTGCAGTGTCCCGGGGTCATGTGATCACCTTTTGCGACCTTCTGGCAAGCAAATTCAATGGGGAAGCCAGATTCACTTAACAACCGTGTCACTAACTTAACAATTGCAGTGATTCACTTAACAACTATGGCAAGAAAAGGCATAAAATGGGGCAAAACTCACTTAACAGAAATTTTAGGATCAATTGTGGTCGTAAGTTGAGGACTACCTGTGCCTGAAGCCTTTTAAAAGCACTCCTAGTGTTTGCAGGAAGTGTATCCTATCTGGTTTCAGGGTCAGCTAAGAAATTATGGACACTGCAGTTGGTTACATGTTAATTCACTTTATTGATTTGTTGTTCATAATGTCTGAGCTGACCCTAGAAATAAATAGGCTATACCTCTTGCAAACACTATGGCGAAAGCAATAAATCTAGGCTTCTCATCTGCTAATGTGAGAGCCCAATCTCATTTCTATTAACCTTCAGTCAATTGCAGACCACAGTGGGAAAAAACCACACACATTACAGGGGGAAAAAATGAAGATAATTTTTACAAATTGCAGGAACGGCTTATGTGGGGAATTGATTCAGCTATTGTCCCCTCAGGTAGCACATACTAAATGAAAAATATAGCAACATGTGGGCCCTGTTTGCCTTCATATTGTTCTCTGCTTCAGAGACAAATGGATATCCTCAACAGAGCAGTATGGCCACATCCAGATAGGCAGTTTAACTTTCCTCCAGGAGGCACAAAGTCTGCCAGCATTATTTGTTCTGTTCCCTGTTGTGCCTTAATTGCAAGGCCAATGAGGGTGATCCTGTCCTCAATGTGGAGAAAGTTAAGGAAAGCAGTAGGTGATTTCCTACTAGCAGGAAAAAATATTATACGTGCTTGTTGTAATGCCTTGGGATGAACTGGACTGGGTAGGAGGTAAGTTCCAACAGAAAGATAAACCCAGAACTGTATTTGTAAGTATATTTAGCTGCCTTAATCTGATTAACAAGAGTAGATGGAGACTTTTCAGCTCTCCTGGTTCCTGGAAAATCCTCACTGACTCAGAGATCAAGACACTGTAGCCCTTACCCAACCCACATATTATCCATGGATTCTCTTACAGATAGTCCTCAACCTATGACCACAATTGGTTAATGCACCTTAAAGTGTGCAGGACAGTGAGTTCGATTCCCAATAGAGGGTTAGAACCCCATGGAATAACATCTGGTTACTCATATCTAATGAGTTTTAATACAGTAGGACAGAAATGGATACAGTGTCTCCTGATATCAATGTACAATGTATAGTCCTCAAGATATGACCACAATTGAGCCCAACATTTCTGTTGTTAAGTGAGACATTGCCCCCTTTTATGACCTTTCTTGCCACTGTTCTTAAATGAATCACTGCAGTTGATAAATTAGTAACCTGGTTGTTAAGTGAATCTGGCTTCCCCGTTGACTTTGCTTGTCAGAAGATCACAAAAGGTGATGACATGACACTGCAATTGTCATAAATATAAGCCAATTGCCAAGCGTTTGAATTTTGATCACATGATCATAGGGATGTTACATAGATCTAACTGAAAAATGCTCATAAGTCACATGTTTTAGTGCCGTGGTAACTGTGAACAGTCAATTAACAAGCTATTGTAAGTTGAGGACTACTTGTATTTATCATCTCTCATCTTTTTTTCTTGTTCATCCTTGTGTCACTTTTTTCCACGCACACGCTCCTCTTTCGCCATGGTTCTTCCTTCTCACTTCTTCTTTCTCACACACTTTCACTGCTTTTCTGTTTGCTCTCTCATGCTTTCTCCCTGTCTCTTGCTTGTCTCTCTCTCTCTCTGCCCTAAAACAGGTGACTGGGAACTATTAGCCAGTGATGGATAGAGGATGACCCTGTTATTCAGTACCACTGCAGGCTACAAGTTAGCCAGAACATTTTAAAAGTATATGTCTATCTATTTCATATTAGAGCACTACATCTGTATAGATAAGAGTGTTGTTGGATTAACAGACCATCAAAGTCCCTTCCAGACCTATAATTCCATCAATACCTGGCACCTGATCATTCCTGCTTCCCAAATGAAAATGGCCATGGAAGGAAGTTCCTAGGGACTGGAGGTAAAGGATCTGCTTGTGCCAGTAGCAGCCAAAAGTAGCAAATGAGAGTTGGATCAATTCTAGCTGTGGTCAATGCTTCTATAGTAGCTGCTAAAGCATCACAAATTGTGCGTAATTGTGCAGCCTGTGTCATCAGAAGATGGAAAACACTTTAACCCTGGCTCAGATAACTACAAAGTTAGGTAGCCTCAGCTGTGGGCTTTGGATGAGAAGAAGGAACATCATGAGGACGTGTCCTTAAAGAATACCGTAATTGGCATGGTTCGGGAATATGTGGGTGACTTCTCTGGCTGGTTGTTCTGTTTGCTTACTATTGGAAAACGTATAACCAAATAGTTATGAGACATTAGAATTAAATGCAAGTCTGACCTAAACAACTGCCATGCCTTTCATAAACAATTTTTACATTTCAAAGCTTAATTAGGAGTTGGTGTCTAATTTGAACACATTGAAAGTTCAAGCGCATCGGAGTTTAAGTCAGCAGCTCCATTTGCTTCCTAGAACTTTACATGTTAGGGTTCAACCCTCGAATATCTGCAACACAAAGAAAAAAATAAGACCTGCATACATACGATATAGTTTATTTTTTCAGTTCATTTAAAAAGGATACACATCTAAGAGTTGAGAAGTTGCAACAATTCTATGGCAGCAACCATGGGATTAAGAAGAGCTACAAAGTACCATCTTCCATATTGTATCTGTTTATTTATTAATCAAACTAGCATGCTGCCTGACTCCCATTGATACTGGGTACCTCATAACAACCAAAGCAAGGCAATTACCACAAAACCAATTAACAGAGTGGAAAACAAGATAAGAGATGACAAGGACTACAGATCGGACAAAGCAAGGCATCCCATCCTCCTTTGCTTTGTGCTATACCATTTATTTTACTCCGCAAAGTGCAAAAAAAAAAAAAAAAGAATAGTTGGGAAGTCTGAGTATACACAACACAACAAAGCTCTTAGAAAAATCCCAGCAACTTTTTACAAATCTAGAATAATAAAAATTAAAATTAAAAACTTTGAAGAATGTCTGCCCAACTCTTCAGCCACAATCTCTCTTTCTACACATTCTGACGTGAAACAAACAAAAATACAGATGTCTATGGAGATTCTCAGTCATCCAGGTCATGGTTATCCCAAAGGTCCTTTTTTTTTTCCCCAAGAGGCAACTGGGCTTTGTTTTTCTTTGATGAGGTTTTGCTTCTCATCCAAGAAGCTCCTTCAGCTCTGGCTGGCTGGTGAGGAAACTTCATCCAAGAAGCTCCTTCAGCTCTGCCTGGAAGGTGAGGAAATTTCCTCATCACCCAGCCAGAGCTGAAGAAGCTTCTTGGGTGAGAAGCGAAATGTCTTCAAAGAAAAACCAGAAAGTCCAAGTTGTCTCTTGGGGGGGGAGGGGGGGTGAGAGAGAAGCACCTTTGGGGAAAATACAGATTATTTAAGGGTGTGAGGGTTTCCCCACAGACCGGTTCCCACGATCAGCCCACAGAGCACTAGGAGGAAGGGGTGGGGTAGGGAACCCGATAACCCCGCACACGCGAGTTCCGCGCCATCACCTCCCCCAAATCAACGTCGCCCTCGCCCGCATTCCCCAAACCGGCCAGATCCCATTTGCCCCATCGCGCTCAAGCGAAAGCAGCAGCAGCCGCAATCCCTCGCCTGGACCGGGCAGAGGGATAGAGAAACCCGATTGTTGCTGCTGCTGCTGCTGCCGCCTCTTAGCCTCCTCCCGAGCTCCCCCCGCCCTTCCGAGCCATTTTAGGATTCAAGCCTAAGAAAGGCGAAGAGGCTCCTCGGGACAAGCGAGGCTGGCAAAGCAGCGGCTCCCCAAAGGCTGCCGAGAGCGCCAAACTTTCCGCGGAGCTGCTTCTCCCTTTCCTTCTCTTCCCGGGCCAAGAAAGCTTTCTCTCCGGGATGCTCGGTTCCCCGGGTGGCCGGCCCCGTCTCTCCCGCCCTTTCCCCGGCCGGCCACACCTGCCCGCGCCGCTTCGGCTTTACTTAACCGTCTGTCACGGCCACCTCGGCGCCTCCGTCCCGCGCGCAAAGCTCCAGGCGGAGGGCTTTCTGGGCGGGCTGGGCGATCTGCAGCCCTTCCCGGAGCTGCTCCTCATTGAGGCGAAGCAGCCGGACGCTGCACTGCAGAAGCTGGCCGGGCGGAGCAGCCATGGATGCCGCCTCGGGGAGCGGGCGGCGGGAGAGGCTGGCGGCCGCAGACGGCAGGCAACGGAGGCGGCGGCTGGTCGGGGCGCCTGGAGCCGCTTGGCTCGAGCGAGGCGGCCGAGGCTATAGGGCCGGCAAGGGAGGCGAGGAGGCGGGCGGGGAGCGGCGAGCTTTCCTGCCGAACGAGCTCCCCATCGGAGATGCCGCCGCCGCCGCCTCGCTCGCTTCGGCATCTGCAGCGAATCGGGCTCCCTCTCCCGTTTTCCTCCCTCTTCCCGCACTTCCTCTGGAAAAAAAAAATGTCCCTCCAGCGAGAAACGATTTGCGCGCTCACAAGAAGCCGAGGGGACGTTCTGGGGAGCTGCGGTGCGGTCGCTTCGAGTTGGCAAGAGCGACGCCTGCCGGCTGGCTTTGCAACTGAAGGCGAGGGCTCTTAGGAGATTTTATTTATTTATTTATTGGTTCGATCTATACGCCGCCCTTCTCCGGAGACTCAGGGCAGCTTACAATGCGTTAAGCAATAGCCTTCATACTTTTGTATATACCTGCTTAGTAGGGCTTTCGCTCCCCCCCCCACGCCAAGCGGTGTTCTTTTTTTATACAAAGTCAGCTTATTGCCCCCACAAACTGGGTCCTCATTTTACCTACCTCGAAAGGATGGAAGGCTGAGTCAACCTTGAGCCTGGTGAGATTTGAACTTGCAGTAATTGCAGGCAGCTGGTGTTACTTAACAGCACTTTAGTCTGCTGCAACACCAAGGCTCGATCCAATCATGCCGCTGACACGAGCGTGCAGAGTGCACACATCAGTCTGTCTTTTATCTGTCCGTCTGTCCGTCCATCCGTCTATCCATCCTTTATCTATCTATCTATCTATCTATCTATCTATCTATCTATCTATCATCTAGCTAGCTATCCATCCATCTATTCATCCTGTCTGTCTGTCTACCCATCTATCTATCTACCCGTCCGTCCATCCATCTACCCATCCGTCTGTCTGTCTACATATGTCTGTCTAGCTATCTACTTACTTTTCTGACTTCCACTAAGCTGGAGTAACTTACTAGTGCAGCTGGATTTTTCCAGCCTGGCACCTGCTCTCCAGGACCTAATTGAAAACATTCCTACTGGCATGTTCTAGAATTTGGAGTGGTATCTTTTATTAAGAAAACCAGTTGGGCAAGAAACCTAGAGGCACCGGAGTTGGGAACCAAGAAACTGCTATAAGGCCAATCTGAGCCAACAGAAAGGCAGGTCTGTCCTGGAAGAAAGGCAGATGTGTGCTGGTGCTGCAGGGGAGGGGGGTATGGCAGAAGAGCAGAGCACCATCTATTCCTCCGTATACACTCTCCTCAGCAAGGGTTTTGCCCAGTGGTGGGTTGCTCCCTTTTTGGATCGGTTCTCAAGAACCAGTAGTAAAACCGGCGAGAGGCCCCACCCACTGCCCTAGATGTCATCATCAGTGATCTGCACATGCGCAGAAACAAGACACGTGAACCCGTTGTGAACTGGTAGTAAAGGTAAGTAGAACCCACTCCTGGTTTTGCCCATCTGCCTGCTTGCACAGCTGTGTACAACCCCAACCAGGGTTTGCATCACTGGGACCTGTTTTCAGTGGTTTGTAGTAAGAGAAACATTTGTTTAACCTGTTCCAGATTAGATACAAATTTGACCTAAGGACACCTGGGGATTTGCTCAGTGGTGGGATTCAGCCAGTTCGCATCACTTCAGGAGAACCGGTTGTTAACTTTCTGAACAGTTTAGCAAACTGGTTGTTGGAAGAAATCCATTAAGGCAGAGAAGCGGTTGTTAAATTATTTGAATCCCACCCCTGGACTTGCTGTACCCAGTGGTGGGTTCCTCCCGGTTCGGTCCAGTTTGGCCAAGTAGGTAGCGGTGACGATATGACATCACCGAACTGGTTCTCCCCCCCTGCCCTCCCACCCCCCCACCCCCCCACCCCCCCACGTACATTATTCTTACCTTTTATTTGGTCCCACCCCCAATCTATTGCTGCCTCCTGAGTCCCAGCTGATAACTAGAGGGAAAAAAACTGTTTAAACTCTTGCCGTGGGGCTTCAAAGGGCCATCCTACAGCTGATCAGTGTTAAAAGTGAACAAATGAGTCGGGTCGTAAGTGCGAGGACCTTCCAGAAATGACTCTGACCAGCTAGCCATGCCCACCTAGTCACATGACCTCCAAGCCACACACAAAAAATAAGCCACGCCCACAGAACCAGTAGTAAAAAAATGTAGAACCCACCCCTGGCTGTACCTAATCATCAGTTAGAAAAGAAACAAGAAGCTACCTATTTTTGTCTGCTGTCTCAGTATGTGAGAGAAGCTGGCTTAGCCTCTTCTGGAGAAAGGAAAAGGGTTCAAAAGAGAGAAGAGAGTTGCTGAATAAGAGTCTATTCTCTGACTAAAAACAAAAGGAGAACAGAGAGAGGGAAAAGCATTGGACTTAAATAGGAATATTCACAATAACAAAATCAACAGTTAGAAAGGACCTTGGAGGTCTTCTAGTCCGACTTCATGCTCAAGCAGGAGAGACTATACCAGTGATGGCAAACCTTTTCGGCTCCAAGTGCCAAAAAGGGAATGCGTGTGCATGCGTGCACGCCATAACCCAGAAACCCAAAGACCAGCATGCACATGCTGGCCAGCTGGTCTTCCGATTTCTGGTGCACGCATGCGTGCCAACCAGCTGGTCTTCCCGTGCACTGGAGCCCGGAAACCTTGAAAACCTTGGCTGTTCAATTTCTTCTTGAAAATCTCCAGTGATGGAACACCTACAACTTCTGGAGGCATGCAGTTCCACTGATTAATTGTTGTCAGGAAATTTCTCCTTAATTCTAGGTCGGATCTCTCATTGGTAATTTTCCATCGCTTGCTTCTTATCATGCCTTCAAGTACTTTGGAGAATCGGTCGACCTCCTTTTCTTGGTGACAACCCTTCAAATATTGGAAGATTCCTATTATGTCACCCCTAGTCCTTCTCTGTGTTAGACAGACCTTCCCAGTTTCTGCAACCATTCTTCACATGGTTTAGCCTCCAGTCCCCCTAATCATTTTTCAAATAAGTATTACTTCTACTTACCTTAAGTAACATTTGCTATTTTTTTTTAATTTGATTTATATGCCGCCCTTCTCCGGAGACTCAGGGCGGCTTACAATGCGTTAAGCAATAGCCTTCATACTTTTGTATATTTTATACAAAGTCAGCTTATTGCCCCCACAATCTGGGTCCTCATTTCACCTACCTTAGAAAGGATGGAAGGCTGAGTCAACCTTGAGCCTTGGAGAGATTCGAACCAGCAGAAATTGCAGGCAGCTGTGTTAATGACAGGGTGCTTAGACCACTGTACTATCAAGGCTCTATTCTATTCTGCTCTCTCAATCTGAGAGAGAGCAAAACTGGTGTGTCCATAGGAGTGGCAGGCACAAAAGAGTGATTGACACTCTGATGCTTTTGGTGGACATGCAACACACGTGGCATAGATTTAAAAAGGCATGTCCACCATTTTTAGTGTGTTGACTGGCTCTTCCCCTAAATGACCTTGGTTCACAGCCACTGCTGGGGTCCTTGCAGGACCTAGTATCTTGGAAACACTTTGCCTGAGTTTTAATAATGAAAAGGCTTTTCTGGAGCTTTTGTGCAGCTGTAAAAGAGTTTCTTCATTCAAAGAAAGAAGCTTCAAAAGAATCTCTTCTTATCTTTAACCAAAATTTGCTGGCTGGGTCATTCTGAGAGTTGAAGTCTACAGGTCTTAAAGTTGCCAAAGTTGGAAATTCCTGCCCTAAACCTTCTCTTTGTTAGGAGACAAAGGGATTGTCCAAGAATGGCCAGAAAGCGAAAGTGCTTCCACCTGTGATTAATTCTCTTTCAAGGTCATTGTTATCAAAATGGAAGAAACGGGAAATAGAGAAAGTCAGGCTTTTCCACCAGGAAGAATCAGCAGCAATTTTTCTGGTTGACGGGTTTTAATTCTGCCTCCATTCTTATTTTTTCACATTTTGGCAGCTCTTTCTATAAAGAGGGGAGGGGAGAGGGAGTTTTAAGGGCAGCTGGGATACAAAGTAAATCCATCAGACATAGGGAGAATATATATTTAATACAAAACTAAAATTACAATTACAAAACAATAAAAAGCCTAAGCAAAATGGTAATATTCTAGAATATGTGAGAATATACATTATAGAATATAGTTTAACATCTTGTGAGTGATTGGCTTTTCCTTGGGGCTCATAACGATATTGTCAACTAACGCAGATCCTTAATTGTCAAATAGATTTGCCAGTTTCACCTAATTTTATTTATTTATTTATTTATTTGTTTGTTTGTTTGTTTGTTTGTTTGTTTTATTAAATTTCTATACCGCCCTACTCCCGAAGGACTCAGGGCGGTGAACAGCCACATAATAAAACACATAAATACAAAAATTTAAAATAGAATAAAAACGAATTAAATAATTTGGCTGAACAAATTTAAGATACCCCATAATTTAAAAACAAATTAAAATTTACATTTAAAAAGGGAGAAGATTTAGGCCAGGCCAGCTTGATGAAATAAAAAAGTCTTAAGCACGCGACGAAAGGTGCGCAGATCCGGGATCCTCCGTATCTCCCGGGGGAGCTCGTTCCATATCGTAGGTGCCCCCACAGAGAAGGCTCTCCCCCTAGGGGCCGCCAGTCGACATTGTTTGGCCGACGGCACCCGGAGGAGCCCCTCTCTATGGGAGCGTACTGGCTGGTGGGAGGTATTGGTGGTAGAAGGTGGTCCCGTAGATAACCAGGTCCTAAGCCATGGAGCGCTTTAAAGGTGATAACCAAAACCTTGAAGCGCACTCGGAAGACCACCGGGAGCCAGTGCAGCTCATGCAGGAGAGGTGTTACATGGGAACTCCACATCGCTCCCATAACCACCCACATGGCCACACTTTGCACCAGTTGGAGTCTCCGAGTGCACCTCAAGGGGAGCCTCATGTAGAGAGCGTTACAATAGTCCAGACGAGAGGTGATGAGGGCATGAGTGACTGTGCGTAGGGAGTCCCGATCTAGAAAGGGACGCACTGGCGGATCAGGCGAACCTGATGAAAAATCCTCCCGGTCATGGCTGTCAAGTGCTCTTCTAAAGACAGCTGTGAATCCAGGAGGACGCCCAAGTTGCGAGGCCTTTCCGTGGGGGCCAATGATTCACCCCCAATAGTCAGCGATGTCAGCAGCTGACTATATCAGGACGTTGGAAACCACAGCCACTCGATCTTGGATGGGTTGAGCCTGAGCCTGTTTCTCCCCATCCAGATCCATACGGCCTCCAGGCACCGGGACATCACTTCAAGGGCATCGTTGGGGTGGTCCGGGGTGGAGATGTACAGCTGGGTGTCGTCAGCGTACTGATGGTACTTCACCCCGAAACCACGGATGATCTCGCCCAGCGGCTTTACATAAATGTTAAACAAAAGGGGCATTTATCTTACATCAAACCTGTCACCATTTTATTAAGTCCCTCAAGCCTATCGCACACAGATAGTTTATTGTAGTCACAGTTCAGAGTTGAAAAATAAAACATGTTTATTTTATTTTATTTATTTTATTTTATTTATTTAATTTTTATACCACCCTTCTCCCGAAGGACTCAGGGCGGTGAACAGTTAAAATAACATACATATAAAAATGTGAAATAAAAACAATTTAAAAGAATTAAGCCAATTTCGCTCATCAGTTAAGATCTTCAGCATAAAATTTAGACAATTAGAAAAATTTATGCCAGTCCGGCTTGGTGAAACAGAAAGGTCTTAAGTGCACGACGGAAAGTACGGAGATCTGGGATCATTCGTATCCCTGGGGGTATCCTGTTCCAAAGGGTAGGTGTTAAAAGTAATATAAGAATAAAAACACAAAAGAGCCTTGGTGGCGCAGCAGACTAAAGCACTGTTAAGTAACACCAGCTGCCTGCAATTACTGCAATTTCAAATCTCACCAGGCTCAAGGTTGACTCAGCCTTCTCTCCTTTCGAGGTAGGTAAAATGAGGACCCGGTTTGTGGGGGCAATAAGCTGACTTTGTATAAAAAAGAACACCACTTTGGGGGAGGGCGAAAGCCCTACTAAGCAGGTATATACAAAAGTATGAAGCCTATTGCTTAACGCATTGTAAGCCACCCTGAGTCTCCGGAATAGGGTAGCATATAAATTGAACCAATAAATCGAACGAATAAAACAAGAATGTGGCAATTGGTGATGGGCTTGTCTGTGAGCAGTCACAATGTGCCTAATTTCACAGGCAATACAATTTGGCTATGTTCAAGGAAACTAAATTATACTGGTCAGATTACAGCTGTGTATTTTAAAAAGTCAGAATTTCCTGGGTATTTGTACTGGGTAAAGAGTTCTAAGCTTTGCACAGTGGTAATCAATGAAGTTAATCAGAAGCGTAATTGTTGTTAATTGAAAACTAACAATAATTCCCCAAAACACACATAGGCAAGCTGAGAGGATGTTTGGACAAATGCTTTCTGCTTGGCAAGGTCACTCTTAATTCTTTTTAAAAATACTATCTCATGTCCAAAAATATCAGCATTTTTTGGCGTCACCCGGTCATCAAAGTTTCAGCTAAGGAGGTACCCTACTTCCTAGGTATCAGACAGAGATCCTCTTTTCTAGTCCTCATGGCTTGAGCAATGGAGCCTGCTCAAACATGTGGGATACAATTTAGGAGGAAACAAAAAAAAATTGTTAAAAATAAATAACCCACCACAAACATCTCAGATCCTTGTTGTGAGGAAAAATCAAAAGAGGACACACTATGTTAGTTACCTACTGCTCCTGGGGGAAAAGACTGGATA